>QTSX02000156.1:0-176587 GCA_014839935.2 Entomophthora muscae
TTCCTGTCCTTTCTTCCAAAAGGACTTTTACATCTTGTTTTCCAGGAAATTAAGGTATGTGCCCTTAAATTTTCCCTGAAGGCTAACCCAAGGCTAACCCAAGGCTAGCTCCAAACCTCAAATCTTTTGTTATAAAGATTTCCTGCCGTGTCCTCCTGGATGTTGTCCCCAGGAGCCAAACACAACAAGGTTGTAGGATTGGTCATCTTTGGGTGGCCCACATTCCACAGAAAGTTTCTTTGCTTTCCTTGCCACAGTGGCCCAAGTTATTCTGTGATCTTTGGCCTGGCCTGCACTCTCATTAATTGGGTTAACAAGAACCTTGGAATGGGGAGCCTCAATGCAAGTAATTTTAGCTCATCAAGCCTTAAGAGATTCCCAAAGTCAAATCCTGCTCTGGATTGAGCCCAAAAAACTGCGGGTGGCTGGTCCTGCAGGCCGCCAGCCCGCAGGGTATTGGGGTTTGAATCCTGTAGTTGAGGTTTTCTCATGAGCATAGTTAACAGTAGTCTGTCATTTGTGACATCATCCCTTCTCTCCCATTGCCCCCCTTACTTGCCTTTCTGTTCAAGTATTGCTGTATGGCTCTGTGTGCGTTAGGCAGGTTCCCAGGTGCTTTCTTTGGGAGGGTAAGCTACCCATTTGATGTAGTACTGTGGAGTCTTGTAGTCGAGGTGGTGTCTGTGGATGTATTTGACCTCATATTCATTTGTACATCCCTCCTGAATGGGCAGGAGATTGTTCTTGATCTTCTGGAGGATAGGGAGGTTTCTTTTTTCTTGAATATCAATTATTGGTGGAAGACATTGTGGATTTTCCAAGTAGGCAGCAGTTCTAGTTTGTACACCACTTCTTCTATTTGCTTTATAATCTTGTAAGGGCCGCAGCGGTGATGAGCTAGCTTCCTACTAGGTACGTGTAAGGGAACATTCTGAGAGTTGAGGTAAACTTTATTGCCTATCTCCAGAGGCTTCCCAGGGGTCCTTTTCTTGTTGGCAAACACCTTGTAGGTCTTGAAAGTGCGGGTTAGGTTCCTAAGGCAGGTTTCTTGGGTAGCATGTATTTGTTCAATCCAGGTTTGCCCTGCAGTATTCTGTTCCTTACTGCCAATGGTGGGGTCCCAGGAGAGATCAAACCCTTAGTTGGCCCTGAAGGGAGACATACCCATGGATGCATGGTCTTTGCTGTTATAGGCGTATTGTGCCATGGGTAGCATCTCTGCCCAGTTTTCTTGGTCTGTGTTGGCGTAGCATCAGAGGTATTGTTCCAGGATATGGTTGACCTGTTCAGTTTGTCCGTTCATCTGTGAGTGATAGGAGGTTGACACACAACATTTTATTCCAAGGTCCTTTATCACTTGGGTCCATTAGTGGGAGGTGAACTGGGTTCCTTGGTTGGTGATGATTTCTTCCAGTGTGCTGTGTTGCGTCAAGATGCGGTTGTGAAAATGTCTGGCAATCTCAGCTGCTGTGCAATGGGTAGTGGCCAGAAGGAAGTAAGCCATTTTGATAAAACAGTTGACCATGACTAGGATTGTGTCAAAGGAAGTCAAAGGGGGGAGTTCCACTATGTAATCCATTAATACTGACTTCCAGGGTCCAGCAGGAATGTCCAGAGGTCTTAGTAATCCTTCTGGCTTTGAGCAATATGTCTTGGTTCTTCCACAGGTTTCACAGTCATTGATCTAGGCAGCTACTTACTTGTCCATGACAGGCCATGTGTAGTTCTTCTTGATGCTTAGGAGGGATTTGTGTCTACTGGGGTGGCTGGCCATCTCCACATTGTGGTGGTCAATCAATATATTTGTTTGGGTTGGGTCTTTGGATACATAGATTCTGTTGTGGAGCAGTAAGTTTTGCGCCCTTCAGGGAGTAGCCTTTCCTTAAGTGGTGGCTATTTGGGTCCTTTGCCAGGGCTTTGAATAATTCAGTTGGATAAGCGTCTTGCTTCTGAGCTTCTATCACATTGGGTTTGCTGGTGGCAATCTTCAAGTACTTTAGTTGGATAAGCGTCTTGCTTCTGAGCTTCTATCACATTGGGTTTGTTGGTGGCAATCTTCAAGTACTTCAGTTGTAGTCCTAGGCTGACAGGGTCTAGTAGTGTATAGGTGTTACAGTCCTTGATTTCTGTAGAGGAGGGAATTAGGTCAGCTCTCCTGCTCAAGGCATCTGGTACTATGTTCACCTTTCCTAGCTTGTAGTATATGATCAAGGTGTAGTTGGCCAGTTCTAAGGCCCATCTTGCTTGTCATTAGTTCAGCTGGTGTGGTTTGAAGAAATAGACTAAGTTTTTGTGGTCTGTCAGAACCTTTACTGGATGTTAAGCACTACACAGGTATCTGTGCCAATGCTTCAATGTCTAAATTATAGCTAGAATCTCCTTGTCATATATTGGGTAGTTTCCTTCAGCTGATAGCGTCTTCTTGGAGTAATATGCTACAGGATGTAGCATACTATCACCTTCTTTCTGAAGAAGGACCCCTCCTACTGTGAAGTTGGACGTGTCTGTCTCAAGCACAAAAGGTTTAGACAGTCAGGCATAGCAAGGACAGAGGCAGAAGTAAAGGCCTTCTTCAGGGTCTCAAATGCAGAGTTGCAATCATTGGTCCAGACAAACTGGACCTTGTCAGAGCAAAGACGGGTCAGGGGTAGTGTAATTTGAGAAATTTTTTGGATGAAGTCAGTGCAATAATTTGCCAGGCCCAAAAAACTTCTCACATCCTTTCTGCATTTGGGCACCAGCCAGGCTGTTACTGCTTCTACTTTGTCCTGCGCCATGGCAAACCCGCCAGTCTTCACTACATATCCTAGGAATTTGACCTCAGACTGAAAGAATTCACATTTCTAAAGCTTGGCATGTAAGTTGACCTGGAAAAGTTTTTTCAGTATAAGGTCAAGGTGTTGGAGGTGTTCTTTGTGTGACTTGCTGTATATGAGGATGTTGTCCAAATATGCAACACAAAATTGGTCAAGGTACTTGCCTAGGACAGTGTTTATCATCCTTTGGAAAGTGCTGGGGGTGTTGCACAGGCTGAATGTCATTACTAGGTATTTTTACAGCCCATATCTGGTTTTGAAAGCTGTCTTGTATTTGTCTCTGTCTTTGATTCTGATCTGGTTGAAGGCGTCTCTCAGATCAATTTTTGAGTACACCTGGGCTCCAGTCATTACGTCACAGAGGTCATCAGCGTTGGGATGGGATAGCAGTTCTTCACTGTAATGTCATTCAGTTTCTGATAGTTCACGCAGGGGCACATTCCACCATCTTTTTTTACTACAAACATCATGGGTGCCAAGAAAGGGGCCTTTGACACCCAGACAAATCCTTTTTTTGTCATGTCCTCTAGGTATGTTTTCAAGACTACTTGTTTGTGGTGGTTGCAGCTGTAGATAGGGCCGTGGTGTGGTTGGGTTCCTGGTAACAGGTCTATGGCGTGATTATAGATTGAATGGCTGGGAAGATGGGTTGCTGCTTCCTTGCTGAAGACGTGGTTCCACTTTTCTAGTGAGGCAGGTAGGACCCCCACACTGGGTTCCATTTTCAGGGTCAGGAGTGTGCTGGGTCTTTAACTGGTTGGACCCAGCTGGAATGGTGCCACATCACACAAATTGTCTCCCTTCAAGGCAACTGTTTGGTTACAGAAATTCAGGATGGTGCCATGCCTTTGGGACCAGGAGCCTCCTAGGATCAAGGGGTGGGAAAGTCCGTTCAGGATGATGGGGAGCACTGGGTAGGTGTTCTTATCAATTTTCAATGGCAAATTGGTTGCACACCTGAATCCCAGGTCATGGGAGCTGTTTCCCATGATCACTTTGAATCCCTCAGTGGTGGCCTTTAGTCCTAGATCCTTTGCAAGGGTGGTGTCAATAAAGCTTTCTTCAGCTCCAGTATCAATGAAAGCCTCAACAATCTGGGATGTTGTGGGTGTTTTCACTTTGACTTGGATAAATTTGTAAGACTGGGTGGAGGTGTTTATTTGTGCTAGGAAAACTGTAGGGCCACTCTTTTTGGGGAAAGCCTTAGTGAGGTGTCCAGGTTTGTGGCAGTAGAAACACAACCCTTCACAGTAGTGACGTTGTAGTTCCTCAGGGAACATTCCTGGTCTGTTGGGTGTCAGGGCTCAGTTTGTGCGCTGAGTGGAAGAGGGGGCGCCTTCCTGGTTAAGGCTCAAACCTCTACACAAAAGAAGTCATTCATCTAGGCCAAGTGTGGGGGGATGGTGCTTAAGGAGTTCCTTCAAGGCAGGACAGGCTTCTTGGCAGTACAGGATGGCTGATAACTCATCCTTGAGTTGGGTTCTAGCTTTCAGTTTAATGAATTTGTTGGTGTAGGCTTGTAGGGTGTGAGGTCCTTGTCTAATGTCTAATAAGCTGATGATGGCGTGTGTCTTGGTTGTTGCCAGTGGCCATCAGTTCACTTTCAAATTGGGAGTAGTCCAGGCAGAACTTGACGTCCTCTGTGGTGGCCTTCCCAAACCAGTCTAAGGCATTGCCAGAGAGCATTGAGGCCACCCCAAGGACTTTCTTGGTGTTGTTGAAGTATGAGTTTGTGTTAGCCTGAAAATGGAGGCAGAGGACTAGCATGGCTCTTATGGCTTCTTCCAAGGTGAGCTTTCCCATCTGTGACATGTCCACCTTGGTTGTGGTCTGATTGACTATAACATTCTGAGCCTGAAAATTTGGTGTCTTGGTCTTCTCAACGCCAAGCAAGGCATCTTTTGGTTCTGTGCTGGTTTGGTGTCAGATTGCTGATGCAATTAGTTTGGTAACTAGCTTGTATGCATAGTAAGCTGAAATCAATAAAAGTAGTATACAATATGCCCCAAGAGTTATCAACATCTTGGGGCCCAGGTTACCGTGGTTAAGGTAGATTGCCATAAGGTCAGGGCTCCAGCCTGTGGTGGGTTTGTGGGAACTTGTGGACAGACAGTCCGCGGGCTCTGCAGGAAGGACCCACCACAAAATTGATGCTAACTTTACAATATAATATAACAATTTGCCCAGAAGGGCTCAAGGCCCGCTTGCAGGTACAATTGAATCAATTAAGCCAGTGAGAGTGATATACATCACTCCAAATATCTGAGTGGAAGTGGATTCATTGGCCGTAACGGATTCTTGAGGGCAGTTGGGCTGCAGGGTGAGAGGGAGTGTCATTGGAATCAAATATGCGGGCAGGTAGTTGTACTTATCACGGAATAGCAGAGAAGGTATGGTGATTTTGGTGCCTTCTCTTTAAATGGTCTCCATCTCTCTAGTTCTGGCCTCTGGGCCGTAGATTAGGATTTCCTCTAGAGTGAACTCCAAACATGTTTGGTTGGGTAGATATTCTGTGAAATCTACTGGGCCAAAGAGAGCTCCTGGTGGACAATATAGTTTGGGCGGTTGGTCTGCAATTTCTTGGGGTTGATAGGTGTGAGGTACAGAACCGCAGGAGGTGGACTGCAAATAAAATAGAGCTAAAATCAAATATGGAATAACCTGGTTGAACCAAAGGTTCATGTCACTTTATTGCAAAAATGGCAATAGGCAACTTCCTGGCGGCCCAGGGTATAAGTATTCCCATCTGTCATGGAGAAGCTTTTACAAATTTCTTTGGGCCTGGGGCTACTGTCTACCAAGTTTTTTCAGCCCTTGGTGGCATTCATTGCGGGATTTATTTCATTGGCCGGTTCAAACTGAGAATATTTGGATTTCCCTTTCAGGTTGTAGGATTGGTCATCTTTGGGTGGCCTGCACTCTCATTGGTCGGGTTAACAGGAACCTTTGGCGTGGGGAGCCTCAATGCAAGTAATTTTAGCTCATCAAGCCTTAGGAGATTTCCCAAAGTCAAATCCCGCTCTGGCTCAAGCCCAAAAAACTCCAGCCAGCCGGTCCTGTGGGCTGGCGGCCCGCAGGGTATCAGGGTTTGAATCCTGTAGTTGAGGTTTTCTCATGAGCATAGTCAACAGGAGTTTGTCATTTGTGATAAACCCAGAGAGAGTCTAGATTGTGGGCCCTGCCTCTAGTACAGTTCTGATAGTAGAGAACTAGGTCACCTACTTGATATTCAGAGAGGGGGAGGCTCTAGAAGCGTTGGAAGGTGAAAGCACTAAAGCCTTGACCTTATAGGCAGTTGAATATGCTGTTGCCTGAATTTCAATGATAAAATTAGTCAAGTCTTTGACATGGGCTTCATGATTGATAGACGCATCAACTTCAATTAAAGTTGGTCCCAAGATTGAGAGAGGTGTGGCTTTACACCCATACAGCATGGCAAAGAGAGATTGGCCAGTTACTCAGTGTCTACTGAGTCAATAAGCAAAGAGAGCAGCAGGAAGAAACATATCCCAATTAGTGGCATCAGAGAGGGTGATTTTCCTCATAATGGACACCAGGAAGGAATTTGTCTCGTTCAACAGTTCCATTGGTTGATGGGTTATACAGCGCAGAGAAAGATTGGTGGGTACTCATAGCTTCTACAATAGACGTGATAAGGCAAGCATTGAAGTTGGTGCCATTATCAGAAAGCAGGACTTGAGGGCAACCATGACAGTAAAAGATGTCTTTCAACAAGAAATTAGCAGTGGTATTGGCAGTTATATCTTTTATAGCTCTGGCTTTGACCCATTTGCTAAAATGATCTACAGCTACCAAGATAAATTGACACCCAGACCTAGAACAAGGGAGAGCCCCAACAGCATCAATACTCACCGTGTGAAAGGCATATTTAGGAGTAATGAGCTTGAATTGATGTTGGGAAGGTTGAGGTTGTTGGAGCTGGCACAAATGACAGGAGGCAAGGACATCAGGGATTAGAAGGTGCATGTTTTCCCAATAGAAGCTCTTACATAACCAGTCATGAGTTTTTGCTATACTCCTATGTCTGGTATCAATGTGAGCTTGGAGGATAATGACTATTCTAATGCTGGGACAAACATAGGGCAGATAGGCGTTGTTGGATTTCTTGAAGGGTTGTCTATCTCAAATTACAGTGTTCTTTGATAGGGTCTGTAAAGACAATCAGATGTCTTCTGGCTCAGTGGTCCAGGAGTCAGGATACTCTATTAACTCATATAATCAATCAGCGTCTGCAGAATGGATGAACAAATAGTATAGGCATTCTAGACAATTTATCAGCGCTCTGATGTTGCGCACTAGGGTGGTGTACCACAGTGAAATTGTATCCTTGCAAGCACAGAGCCCAACGTGATAATTGACCTTCAGGCTTCTTTAATTGTTGTGGCCATTTAAGGGATAAATGATCTGTGACTACAGTAAAGTGAGTCCCATAAATTTAATGTTGGAACTGTTTCACCGCATGTAAAACTGCCAGACATTCCTTTTTGGTGACGCTATAGTTCTTCTTGTGCTTGTTGAAGACTTGTGAAGAATAGGCCACGGGTCAATCTATGCCCTCATTGTCAAGCTGAGCTAAGATGACACCCACAGCTACTCCACTGGTGTTGGTGTATAAGATGAACTTCTTATCATAATCAGGGTATACTAGAATGAGAGCCTCTTTGAGCTTGGCCTTCAGCGCCTTAAACAATTGCTGCTGACTGTCAGTTCATTCAAAGGGAACATTGCAGAGGAGTTGGACAAGGGGCTCACTCAGTTCAGCAAAGTAAGGGATGAATTGCCAATAGTATCCCATCATACCAAGAAATACTTGGACCTCATGTAGATTGGTGGGGGCATCATCTTGTCAATGGCTTCCATCTTATTATTCATGGGCTGTATCCCAGTTTGGGTGACCTCATGGCCTAAAAATTCAAGTCGCTTTTTAAAGAAGAAACACTTGAAGGGTTTAAGCTTTAGGCCTGCTTCTCAAATCTTGATAAAGACTGCCTTGAGGTGGTCCAAATGGTTGGTAAAGGTGGAGATGAACACATTGATATCAGCAAGATATACAAGGACACAGGAGAGCTTCAGGTCTTGTAGAATAGAGTACATGGCTCTTTGGAATGTAGCCGGGGCATTACAGAGTCCTTGGTGCATTTAAGTGGGTTCATAGAGACCTTCTGAGGTGATAAGTGTAGCCTTTTCTCAGTCTTCTGAGGATAAGTCAACCTGCCAGTATCTAGAAGCTAAATCTATAGCAGAGAAAAACTTAGAACTGCCCAGCTGTCTGAGAGCGTTGTCAATTCTAGGCAACAGGTATGAATCCTTTTTTGTGAGCAAGTTCAGACAGTGGTAATCCATCACAATATGGTGGCCTCCATCCTTTTTCTTAAGGATCAATAAGGGGGAGGCCCAAGGGCTCTGAGAGGGAGCCAAAAGTCCAGCATTCAATAGTTGTTTAAGTTTCTTAGAAACCTGGGCATCTTCTACCCTACTGTGGCAGTAAGGCTTAGCACAGAAAGGCAGTGCATCACCCGCATCAATCTGGTGGATGACCCCTTTGGCTAGGCCATAGTCTGTAGGTCCAGAGGCAAAATTTTTGTTGAACTAATCAAGCAGTTCTAGTACATCTTTTTGTTGAACAGGTGACAGTTGCGGGAAATCAGCGGCAGTGAACAGGGAGAGAACTTGAAGGTCTTCTTCTGGTAGATTAAAATTGCTGAAGGTTCCAAAAGGGTAGAGGGGCACCACTTGCTCTGCTCCTAATATGAGTCCATGTCCCATGACTTGGTCCCTAAACACCTGAATAGACAAAGTGGTCAGGTTGGCTAGCAACAGTTTTACAGGCTCCTTGAGAGTCCAATCCAAAATCCCTGGGCACAACTGAGACTCCTTGAAGCTTAGAGACTCAGGATAGTATAGCTCTAAGAATGATTTTTCAGATAGTTCATACAATATTTGGGAGTCTATAATCACTTGGGAGCCTGGAGGAATGATGACAGCTGCAGGGGCAAGAAGAGGCACACCTTCCTCTGCGGGACAGGAAGGAAAAGGGGAACACATATTGGAGGAATGAGCTCTGTACTTGAGCAAGAAGATATCTGTGGGGTACTTGAGCACACAAGTCTTAAGGTGTTTGCCTGGGAGACGTAAAAGCTCTTCAAAAATTAAAGGGACCTTGTATCCTAAGGGCAATAGGTACTCATCTCAAAGATTATTAATTACTTTGTATTTTTGGAGGAATTGCGTACCAACCAAGAGATTATAGCTTTTGTTCTCTAGGCCAACAGCGGGGGAAGCAATGAGAAGTTTTTGAGCCTCATGGGCAGGGCAGAGTAGGCACCAATAGTTTGAGTCTGATCCATGCCAGCAGTACCATATGATTGAGTGTAGTTATGGTTGGGATCCAGCTTAAGCTTCTTCATTAACTTGGATGATACCACGTTGACTGGGAAACCTGTGTCCCAAATTGCCTTGATTTTAACCTTTTGAATTGACACTTCTACCTGGGTAGTATCTTTCCCAAAGAGAGGCAAGACAGCCAACACGTCCTGTGATGCTTCTAGCTCTTTCTCCCATTTGTCTAACAGACATCTTAAGGCAGGAATTTCTTTATACCCAGTCTGTAATAGGAGAGATACAGTCACATTCTGGAAGAGAGCTTCAGCTAGCTCAGCAGCTTCTTCAGAGAAGTCTACCAGAGTGGGGGTAGATGCGCTTGGACCAGGTAAGGCCAAGCCACCATGGCCTTGGCTTCAGCTGAAGGTGAGCAAGTTATATTCATGGTTTTCCCTGAACAAAGCTTGTAAGGGACTGACACAGTTTCTGGGACAATCAAAACAGAGTAATCATAACTATCTGATTCATTGCAGTCAGAATCTTCTGGTTCAGAATCACTAGAAAGATTATGAAACAGGTGAAGGATAGTTGGGCCAGATGAAGGGGGAGATTTCTTGTTGGAGGGAGGATCAAGAGGAGACAGGAGAGATTAGTCAGCAGAGAGTGTCTCTGCCTATAAGCTGACCTCTCTTTTCCCGCCTGTTTCTTTGGATTGCAACCTTCTACCTGAGAATTGGTGCAGGTACACAAGTGGTGCCCTATTTGACCATAATTATGACATCCTTGACTCTTAGGCTATTCACTTGAACCAAGAGTCATAATACATAGAGTACAGGGAGGTGGTTCCAGCGTTGCTGGCTTTATTCTCACAAACCACAGTACCCTCATGGGTCAAATGCATGTCTTACAAGAGGGTCTTAATACTCTTTGTGAAAGTAAGAGAAGCTTTGTGTGCCTTAAAGTGTAGGCATAGGGGCTGGTTCACCTTCAATGTGTTTGAGCATGCCGTGTATGCTTCTCAGGGAGTTAACTGTTGACTGGTGATTAACTGCTGGCCTTCAATGTAGAAACAATCTGTAAACTCAGCCAGGGTTTTCTTGGGCTTGAAAGCAATGTGCATAAATGCATCCTTCTTGACCTCTAAGATGAGGTCTCCTCCAAATTCCTCAATAATTAGGCATTTCATATCCTCTCAAGTGACAATGGATGGGAGTTCAGGGACCACAACTTCTTGGCAAGTAGGATGCAGACAGATAAGAATATGTTTCTTCCTAAGCTTTTCAGTAGCCCTACACATTGCAGTTTTGTAGATTGTCAGAAAGGCAGCAATGGTAGAGGTTTTAGAGTCAAATATTTGTTTGAATGAAGGCTTATAGTTGGGGTCAAAGGACAACAAGATGGATTGGCTGGTGTCACCTAAATTGAGAACATTAATGTAGGGGTTGCCCTCAAACTCAGATTCTGCTGTGAGAATTGGGGAGCAGGTTAAGAGGAAATAAAACCAAGCTCTTAACCACAATAAAATTGCAATTTCAGAAACAACCAAAAGGCCTTCATGTTACAACTGAACCAATGAGGATTCAGTATTTGGAATTGGGGAAGACAACAGTCCAATAGAAAGGACAGAATAATAAGAATAAGGTATTGTTTAGTGTAGAATATTGTGATTAATATACTTATGGGGAAAGCCACAAGGCTACAAGGGGGTGGCATAGTGGGAAGTTCCATGTAGGGTTTGAGGCTGAGGAATAACTTGTATGGGGATCAACAAGTTGAATTGGTAGCACTCCTAATTAGGATTAAGTACCCACCATTTGATATTGCCATCAGATTAATCCATAATATTAGATACATCAAGGGGCAACTCATCAAGCGCCCCCTGTGTATCCTAAGATACGTTAGCAGGCAAGTCTGGAAACTTGGTTGCAACACCCCCCTTGCCCCCTGCTTGTTGTCAGACACCAAGACCAGAGTCTGCGGAAGGTCTGGGAAGGTCTGCACAAACAACTTTTGTGTGAGGATGGCACTGCAGAGGCGCAAGAAATCATGGTG
Organism: Entomophthora muscae; assembly: GCA_014839935.2. Taxonomy (NCBI): domain Eukaryota; kingdom Fungi; phylum Entomophthoromycota; class Entomophthoromycetes; order Entomophthorales; family Entomophthoraceae; genus Entomophthora; species Entomophthora muscae. Next base: position 11,211 of record QTSX02000156.1, read on the forward strand.
AAGCTTCTTGGTGTTTCCTTGGGCATCTTCAAGTTGATAAGTGTGATTGTCATATACTGCAGCTATTTTGAAGGGCCATAGGTGGTTGGGTTCCAACTTGGCAGAGTTGGGATTGAGGGTGTAGACAGGGTCACCCACAGCGTATCTAGCTTTGAGGTGCTTTGTTCCTCCTGCAATCCGCTTGTGTTTGATTTCCCAGGCTTTGGCACACCATTGGTCTAGAGATGGTGTTGTTACTAGGGGAGGCTTGTCAGGAATCTTGGACTGTAGCTTTCCCTGTTCAACCCCTGTCAGACTGTCAGGTGTTCTGAAGGCCAGGGTACTGGGGCTGAACCCTGTGCCCCTGTTGATTCTTGCTTGTAGGATAAGTAGAGCGGTGGGCAGGTGTTCAGTTCATGTGGTGTTAGGGTGCTCTTGTGAGAGCTTGGCAACCAGTTAAACCAGAGAGCCATTTAACCATTCCACGTGTCCATTGGCTTGAGGATGGTAGGGGGTTGTAACTATATGTTGGAGCGCGTTCTTAGCTCAGTATGCCTTCATGACATGCCTAGCAAGTTTGGGGCTGCCATCTGTGATGAGCTGTTTGGGCCGCCCAAAGAAGGCCACAATTTCTTTGCCAATAAAGCGGGTAATGATGGTAGCAGTGTGGTTGGTTGTTGCCCGGGCCACTGGCCAGTAAGTGAAGTAGTTGATGGCAGTGATAATGTACTTCTTTCCTAGTCTGTCATTGGGGAGTGGTCCCACAATATTGAGGTCCCACTTATTGAAGGGTTTCATGGCCTTGATGGGAAGGACAGATTTGGGGGGTGCAGGTTTGGATGTGTTTTTCTTGCACAACACGCACGTTTCAAGGAGGTCCAAGATGTCTTGACGCATGTGCGGCCACCAAACCTTCTGTTTCATGATCTTGAAGAGGTTACACCCTCTGATGTGACCCAGGGTTTAGTGGTAGTGCAATATTGTGTCCCCTTGTTGCGTGGTGGGAATGTAAGGCATCTTCTCACCTGTCTCTGCCCAGTGGCAGACGTTACCAGCATCAGTGGTGAACTGATTTTTGTTGTCCTTCAATTTGGAGATGATGACCAAGTTAAGGCCCTTGTAGAGAGTTGCCTCAGGGCAGAGATAGAGCATGGGCCAATCTGGGTCCAAGCCATTGTCCCCAGTGATGAACGCTATGTAGAGTTGCAAGAGAGCATCAGCTGTGACAAGTTCTTTTCCAGGCTTGTACTTGATGCGTAACTGGTAGGAGGATAGACGCTCAACCCATCCTGCTTGGCAGCGTGTTAAGTGGGACTTTGTGTTGAAGTACTGGAGCAACTTGTGGTCTGTCAGAACTCAGGGTGGGAAGGTAGCACCTTTCAGGTAACAGCGCCACTTCTCAATGCAGTGTAGAATGGCCGCCAATTCTTTATCATGTATGAGGTAGCATTGTTCTGAGTCAGTAAGTTTCCTGAACTCATATGCCACGGGGAGAAAGATACCATTGTCAGTTTCTACCCTTAGCACGCCCCCTATGGCCCTGTTGGAGGCATTGGTCTCAAGTTTGTACTGTCAGTTTTGATTGGGGGACTGCAGTACTGGTGCTGTTTTGAGCCTTTGCTTCAGCGTCTCAAAGACTTGATCCCTGACAGGGGTCCAATGGAAGCACTGTTTGGTATTGAGGAGCTCAGTTAGAGGTACAATTAGTTCCCCACAATTGGAAATGAACTTGCACACATAGGCAACCATGCCTAGGAATGTCTGCACCTGGCCCACATCAGTGGGAGGCGGCATGCTGGTGATTGCCTTGACTTTGGCAGGGTTGGGCTTTATCCCTTGGGCAGAGATGGTGTGCCCAAGGAATAACAGCTCCAATTTGAGAAACTCACATTTGGAGGGTTTAGCTTTTAGCTGATTTTTCCAAAGGGTGTCAAGGACAGCACTGAGGTGTTGGAGGTGTGTGGTTTGATCTTGACTGAAGACAATAATGTTGTCAAGGTACACAACCACACATTTCCCAATCAGTTTCTCAAATGCTTTGTTCATCAACATGGCAAAGGTGGAGGGAGCGTTGGTCATTCCAAAGTTCATGCCATAACACTCAAACAACCTGTAGCACATGCAGAAGGCAGTTTTTGCCTCATCCCCTGGTGCAATGCAGAACTGGTTGTACCCTGCAGTGAGATCAATCTTGCTAAAGACCTTTGCACCTGTGAGTGTATCAAACAGGCCGTCAATCAGCGGCAGGGGGTACTTGTTCTTAACTGTCACCTCATTTAGGGCGTGGTAGTCTGTGACCAGGCAAAGGGACCCGTCCTTCTTGGCTACAAAGAAGACAGCTGCCCCGTATGGAGAGAGCGAGGGGCAAATGAAGCCCTTATCAAGCGCATCCACAAGGTGCTGGTGGAGGGTCTCATCTTCCTTTGGTGTGAGATGATATAATGGTTTTGCTTTAGGTAAAAATCCTTGAAGTTGTACAGCGTGCTGGATCTCCTGGGGAGGAGGTAGTTGTTCAAGTGTCTCACTGAATACATCCTTGTACTCCTCAAGGAGTGCAACAAGCGCTGGTGGTGGTGAGGAGGTCAAGGGAGGGACCATAGATGATTCAGCGCAGATAACTTTGACTGAGCATTGGTAAAAGTCTAGTTTCCCCCCTTGAAATTGTATGAGCCTGTCTCTGTTATTCTGACAAACACAGTATCATGGAGTAACTTGCTCATTTCCACAGGGTAAATCTGGAACTCCACCCCATTTCAGTTGAGGGTGATGACAGAGGTATCCCAATCAATGTATTGACAGTTGTGCCAAAGCCAGTTGAGACCAGCAATTATGTTGTGGCTGAGCCCTGCCATGATTGGCCCAGAGAGCTTAACCTGGATGTTCCCCATTCTCACAGAGAAGGGTACTGTCTTGTGGGTGATGGCAACTCTGCGGGAGTCAGCTACTTGTACTGCTTTGAACCTGCTGGGCACCTGGTCTAATTGCTGAGAGTTGGCAAACGCCTGGTCCACCATAGTGTGGTTGGCCCTGGTATCTACCAGTAATTTGTGGGTGTTCCCACAGAAATGGAAGGGATAGGACAAGTGTGTTACTTTATTTGAGAAGTGGCTTGCTTGCAATACGGGGTTGTCACTGTGGACTTGAAAGATGTCCAGGTTTTCAACTTCATGAATGTTGTAGTCGCAGGGATTTTTTACAAGCAGGGGGTGAGAGGATGGGTCAGGTGGGGTTGTAAGGCCTCTCGTTGCTACAACCCCCAGGCTTTTCCCTGATCCTTGATCTGTGCTAGCTGTAGCTCTCCCTTACGGGGGCGCTTAGTCCCATTATCCTGCTGACAGGGCTGGCAGCAGCCTACTTCATTGTGGCCACTGCCAGGTGTGGTATGTGGTTGGGATGGGGCATCACTGATACAGCGGAAGCCCATTGAGGCCTGGTTGTTAGCCTCCATGATGGCTTTATAGCTGTTGTCAATGGAGGTGCAACAACCTACGGGGACCCACTTGCAGATATAGGGTTTTAACCCATTGATGATGTGAGGGAGTTTCATTGCATTTCTGTTGGCCACAGCTTTGGGGGCGGCAGCAAGAGCTTGTTGCCAGGTGGCAAGGTACTCAGGAATGGAACCAGTTTGTTTGATTGCTAGAAGAGGAGTCCCCACAACAATGGGGGAGAAGGTTTCACTGTAGTGGGACTTGGCGGCATCTTGGAATGCTGCCCAGGTAACATCAAGTTCTTGACTGGCCCAGTTGGTGAACCACACAGTGGCGGGCCCTGTGAGGCAGCCAGATGCAGTGGCAACCCACATGGGCTAAGGAATCTGACAGATGCAAAGGCAGGTTTTATTAGATTGGAGCCAACTGACAATGTCAGCCCCCTCAACGCCACCAGCAAAGGATTCTAGCTGAAAGTTGAGCATGCGCTGGGACAGATCTGACTGGGGCGGGGTGACGCTGGCGTCACGCTGCCCAAGGCAGAGCCAATTTTACATGCTGGTGAGAACTAGCTGGTCTTGATAGATGACGTACCCGTTGGGGATGTCCCCCTTGGAGATTGGTAGGAAGGTCTCTTGTTGGGGAGTAGCCATACGGCCCGTACTCTGTCCTTTCTTGGGGGGAATTTTGTTTTAGGTAAGTTGTAAACCTACTTCTTCTACCACTGTTGCAACTGAACCAATGAGGATTCATTATTTGGAATTGGGGAAGACAACAGTCCAATAAAAAGGACAGAATAATAAGAATAAAGTATTGTTTATTGTAGAATATTGTGATTAATATACTTATGGGGAAAGCCACAAGGCTACAAGGGGGTGGCATAATGGGAAGTTCCATGTAGGGTTTGAGGCTAAGGAAAAACTTGTGCAGGGATCAGCAAGTCAAATTGTTAGCACTCCTAATTAGGATAAAGTACCCGCCATTCAATATTGCCATCAGATTAATCCATAATGTTAGATACGTCAAAGGGCGACTCATTGAGCGTCCTCTGTGTATTGTAAGATACATTAGCAGGCAAGTTTGGAAACTTGGTTGCAACATTCACCAACAATTCCTGGGAGGCCAAAGGAGGGAGAAGGAATTAACTGAACACCAAAAGCAACAGAAAAAACCAAATGACCAAATTAGACTAACAAATTTTGAACTTTATTAGAATAGAGAATGATGAAGCAAGGTCTTTTACAACTCTTTCATTCATTTAAAGGAAGGGATGGAATTTGGATGGGAAGTTGAATTTTCAAAACTGATTGACCAATGATATGAGAGAATATTAATGCATCTCTTGAGGCAGGAAAATCTGGAAAAGTACAAATGGACAAAATCAACGAGAAAACTGACTCAACTAAAAATTGAAGAACCTGTCTTGAATGCAATTACCACTGCTCTCAGCCGCTCTTGCACATGATATTTAATCAGAGATGTCTCTTGGGTGGGTTAGATGGGGGCATTTTCAAACTAATTCTGCAATTAATAGTGTGAGGACCTTTCTTGGGGTTTTTTCAGTAAACCTTTGGAAAATATCCAGGTGTAAGTTGGCAGAGATCCCCAAGCATTTGGTGAGGATTGAAGTAGAGGCCCAGGATGGAGGTGTAACTTTACATTATCTTTTTCTATTTCAAGGAGCAGGGAGCCAGCCAGGGGCTAGAAAATGAAAGAGTCACTAGCCAGATTAGGAGACCTTCAAAAGGCCAATTTGGGAGCTAATTATAAGGAAGACACACATGAGGCACATATTTTTGGAGGAACCAGATCAGGCATTCTTCCTAAGCGGCAATCAGGAGTTGCTGGTGGAGTTCACACTGAATTTCAAACAAACCTAGCAATTGATTGTGGTCAGGATAATGATAAAAACAGGGAGGACAGAGAAAATTTAAGTTTGCCACTGCTAAGACGGAAAGAGGGGACTGGGGTTTAGGGGCAGGGACACAAAGAAGCACACAAACCAAAGCCAAGAAGTAAGCTATCCAAACTGATGGTTGACATGAGACTAAATCAAATACAATCTATTGTTTCAAGATGAATGCCAAATAAGAATAAGAGCATGAGAAGACCAGATAAGATAAAGCAGGGACAAGGGAAAGCCCAAAACCAAGACCAGGATGAACTATTCAAACTGATGGCCAACATGAGACTAAATCTCATACAATCTATTGTTTCAATATGACAGCCAAATAAGGTTAGAAACACCAGTGGATAAGAGAAGAGGAGGTCAGGAACAGGGGAAGCAAGAAAAGACAAGCAGAGCCCACAGTGTTGTGGTTTTAATGCAATATCCCAAACCATAGAGTCCCAAAACACCAGAGGCTCAGGAGCCAAACAAAAGCTACTGACAAGTTGGCAGCAGCAAAATAAATTGCCTTAGTAATTTGAAGACAAGATTTCCTCTTCCAGAAGTCAGAAAATTATACACTCACAGTCAAAGCACTTTCAGAGGCATTATCCAATAAGCTTTTGTCAAGGAAGTGAGAAGCTCTTTGATTGGGAGGATTGAACTTCAAATTGGATGGTTTGGATTGAACTTAAAGTGAGATGGTTTGGACCAAATTCTAAATTGAAAAGTTTGGATTGACTTCAAATATAATGGTTTAGATTGAAATTCAAGTGGGCTAGTTTGAAATATACTTCAACTTCCGCCAAGTTGCACTGGTTGACTAAAAAACCCAGGGATCAGGCTAGCAGAACCACAATTTCAGGTTAAATGAAAACCATGAAGTAACCTGCATGCCAAGCTAGCTGATGATGTGAGAAGACCTATGAAAGCTAAGATAAAACCAAAACAACAGGAGAGCAAGCCAGGCTAGGGGAGAGAGAGGCAAGCCTCAAAGGGGCGCAGATGAGTTGTGGATAAAACAAGATGTAGCAACTAAACTAATAAAGAGCACCTTTTGGGAAAGCTTCAAATATGGAATTAAGAAAGAAGAAGTATATTTTATTGGATAATACTTTAGACTTATATAGACTTGGCTGTGGCAGGGATTTAGTTGGATCAAACCTAGGGGTTGGTCATGTGCAAGATGGGTTCAAGCCACTGGTTACTTGGACTGTCAGGTGATATTGCTTGGTTACTATTCTCAGTATGTCAAACGGTATATTGGAAAGGCACCAAATTAGGTAATGGCTGGATGTCAAGTAGGTTGGCGGTAGCCAGAATGCTAGTACATCCAGACCCTTGACACACACACCCTTAAGGAGTTACTCTGGTGCATCAGGAGAGGGTTTTGTTTTCACAGCTGCCGCCTGATGCTCATGGAGCTGTTTACTAGTTGGAACCAGTCTGGTCAAGTGCTCTCTTTTACTGAGGCGGAGACGGGTTCTATGGTATTTCTTGATAATTGGGTTTTTGGCACTTTGAAATTTTACTAGGTAGGTGTTGTGCTCTGGTCTGTATTTGATGACTCTTCCTGGTCCCCAGTGTACTGAGTCTAGTTTATTTCTGTTGCCAGCTAGAATTCAGACAGGGGAGCCAATAGAAAATGGTTTCTCTGTGAAGGTTACCTTTTGTGTCTTGAGCCTCTTTATTTCTGCTATTTTAGCTTTGAGGCGGATGTGTTGTAGGTTTGGTGCTTGCTCTACTGTGAGAGGTTTCCCCAGGGAATCTTTATGTAGGGCTGTTTGTTGCAGGTGATTACTTCTGGTTTGTACCCATAGGTTAGCTCAAACAGTGAATAGCCTGTCCCTTAGTTGGTGTGGACTCAGGATACTAGTAATGCATGTTTCACGTATAGTGGCCATGTGTCTTTGGCTTTGTCATCCATTATTTTCTCTAGGGTCCTGATAAGGCTGCTGTTGAGGCGTTTCACTCTGCCGTTGGCCTGTGGCCTGTATGGAGAGGTTATGGAGTGTTTAATGTTTTTGGGTTTTAAGTTGTTATCTGCTACATGACCTGATAACTCAGTTGCTCCATCAGTTATGATGTAGTCTGGAGTGCTGTAGTTGGCTATGATTGCTTTGTTAATGAAACAGTTGATGGTTTCTGCTTTGTGGTCCTTTGTTGTCCAGCAGATGGGCCAGCGTGTGGCAAAGTCAATAGCTACAATTAAGAAACTTTAGTTTGTCTTTGTTTCTGGGAAGGGGCCCACTACGTCTAGCCCCCAAACCTTAAATGGTTTAGGGTCTGGTACTGGGTTGACCGTTGGCTGAGGAGCCTTTGTACTGGTGTATTTCTTGCACACTGTGCACTTTTTCAGAACATCAACTATATCCTGTTTGAGGTTGAGCCACCATACTATCTCTTTTAGTGTGAGGTATAGGTTGTTAGCCTTTGTGTGGCCTAGTAGGCGGTGATGTCTTAGTATGGTGTCAACTCTTTGTGCAAGTGGGATGTACAGGACATGTTTGTCATTGATAATTTGGTATGCTGTGCCATTTGATACATGTAAATACTTTTCATTTCTTACTAATGTATTGTGGGTCAGTTGATGTGTTGAGGGGTCTTTCCCTTTGGTTTTATACTCAGTGTTGTACAGGTTTGGCCAGTCAGGGTCCAGGTGGTCAGGGTGATCCTCTCTAGGCTGACATAGTCTAGAGAGAGCATCAGCTGTGACCAGCTCTTCCCTCTTTTTGTACTGGATGTCCAGGTTAAGCTGTTTTGGCAAGGACATCCATTTGGCTTGTTGCCATGCGAGTGCGTTCTGAGTTTTGAAATAGATTAAGGATTTATGGTCAGTTAGTACCCAGACGTTTAAATGTCCTTCCAGATAACATCTTCATTTATTGCATGTGTGGTATATTGCTAGCAATTCCTTATTGTGTATTGGGTATCTCAGCTTGGTATTAGTTAGTTTTCTTCTTTTGTAACATACTGGCAGGAAGTCTTGCTGCCCTGGCTGGCAGATGCGCAAGACTGCGCCAATGGCAGTGTTGCTGGCATCTGACTCAAGCTTGTAGCACCTGTTATTGTTAGAGTATTGCAAGATTGGTGCTTCAATCAAAGCTTGTTTTAGTAATTGGAAACTCTTGTCACATTCTGGAGTCTAGATGAATTTCTTTTTGTCATTACCCTTGGTTAAGTCATTTATTGGTGTGGTTAGTTTTCCGCAGTCTTTGATGTATTTCCTTAGGTAAGCTACCATACCAAGAAAGCATCTAACTTGTTTAATAGAGGTGGGGCATTGCATGTTATTTATGGCTTTAATTTTGTCTGGATCTGCTTTGATGCCACCTTCAGAGACAATGTGGCCCAAGAACAGGAGTTCCTTTTCCATAAATTGGCACTTACTTGGTTTTGCATAAAGTTTGTGCTTTGCGAGTCAATTGAGTGTCTTGCGGACATGCGTGAGGTGTTCCTCTTTTTTTTGAGAACACGATGATATTTTCAAGGTAGCATGATGTATTTGAGAGACTGTTTAGTGCTTGGTTCATCATGGCAACAAATGTCGCGGGAGCGTTGGTCATCCCAAAGTTCATTACTTTACATTTAAAGGATCCAAATTGTGTACGGAACGCAGTTTTTGGTATGTCCTTTTCCTTTACTTCAACTTGGTTGTAACCTGAGGTGAGGTTGATTTTGGAGAAAAATTTGGCTCTTGAGAGTCTTGCAAACAGATCTTTCATAAGTGGGAGAGGGTATTTATTCTTTACTGTGCTTGTATTTAATGCTCTGTAGTCAGTTACTAGACGCAGAGTGCCTTCCTTTTTTTAAAAAGAACACTGCTGCCCCCATGAGGATTCAGACAGGCAGATGAAGCCTTTAGCTAGGTTGTCCTCAATATGGGCTTTGAGGGTTTGTGTCTCCATGGGAGAGATTCTGTAGAGGGGTGAAGGTTTAGGCATGGCCTTGCATAAGTTGATGCCATGTTTTACCTCCTGTTTAGGGGGTAGCTTGGTGAGTTCTTCCTTGAATACATGAGTGTATTCATTTAGGAGTGTTGTGAGTTCTGGGCATTGGATTTTGGTTGTTTGCATGTTATTAAATTCTGTGTACCTCATTATGTGGAGGGTACTATCTTTGGTTAGATGTTCTGAGGCATCTTGGTTTATGACCTGGACAAATACTGTGTCTCTTAGAATGAGGTCATTGGGTTCTTTGAGGATGTTGAAGTTGACTCTGTTGTGTTTGATAGTCATGGTTTTTGTTTTTCAACATACACTGGGGTTCACTTGGGTGAACCAGTCCATGCCTGCTACAATGTTGTAGTTTATGTTGTTCATAATGAGTCCTTTGATGGACGTTTGTAAGCCTTGGAGGTCAATTCTGAAGGGAGTTGTTTTGCCTTCAAGTAGAACCTTAGATTTGTCTGCCATTCTGGTGTATTTGAAGTTGGATTTGACAACTGATATTTTGTACTTGATTACAACTGGTTTGCTAACCATAGTGTGTTGTGCACCAGAGTTGAATAAAATTTTATGTGTATGTGATTTGTAAGTGCATGGATAGACAAGAAGTTGTGAGCAATCTAGAATTTTTAAGTTCATAAAAATAGAGGATTGTGGGACATGGGGGATGTGAGCAGCAAAGTTTGTGCCTTGGTACAATTTCTTGTCAAGTTGGGGGGAGACAGGGGCACTTAAGCCTGTCCCCCCTCCTCTTTTCCCTGTTCCTCTGTTTCAAGACCTTTGAGGTCAGAGAATGTGGGGTCAGATTCATAGCAGGTTGCTACTTCAGCATTGTTAACTTTGATGGTGTCCTCTTTCTTGGGACAGGAGCAGTTTGCGCTTTGGCTGTGATTATCATTGTTACAATTTGAGTTGTTGTTGCTATGATTGGTGTTTTGGCGCTTGTTGCCATTATAATTGTCTCTGTCATTGTCGTTTGAGGAGAAATTGCCGTTACATGTGGAATATTCCATGTTTGTGCGTTTTTCAGCGCGCTTAGCTTCTGCAATGAGCGCAGACATGGAGGTGTTAGCCTCTGGGCAGATGAGGGCAGCAACAGAGGGTTTCATTCTGTTGATGAATGAGGCTCTAGTGTGCAAGTTGTCTGCTTGTGCTGGATTTCTGATTTTGCAGTGTATCTCCTCAAATTCATTGGCGTAAGCTGTGATAGTGGTCTTTTGAGGAAGATCACTGAGCTGTATTGTAATGTCTTGGAGGGATTTGGTGACGCAGAAATTGTGAGTGATGTCTGCTTTGAACTCTTCCCAGTTGTCAAGCTGGTTGTCAGTTTGTGAGCCAACCCAGGTGGCAAATCAGTTAGCTGCAGCCTTGTACAGGCGCTTGCTGGCTTCCTGGACCCATTTCTCATGCAGGATGCGGCTGGCGCAGAGTTTAGCGGCTGAGTGGTCTAGCCAGTTGATGACATTTTCTTTGTTTTTACCAAAGAACTTGTTGATACCAATGTATTTGGTGTTGGTCACTTCACCTGTGATAGGAAGTTGTGCGTTTGTTTGTGGTTGAAGAGAGTGACTGTATTGAATTATGTTGGTGCATGCTTTGGGCATGACCAGACCTTCAAATATGGTGCATCCACTAGGTATATCTTTGTCAATGTTGTGGGCGCGGAAGTATGTTTTCTAGGTCTCCTGGGATGTGACCTGGTTGAGTACGTGAGCAAAGGTGGGTGTGTTTTGGCCAGTCATTTTCTCTCTCATAGGCATGGTCAAAAACCTTTAGCTGCTACCAGTGATAAGGAGCGCCTTTTGGGAAAGCTTCAAATATGGAATTAAGAAAGAAGAGAAGTATCTTTTATTGGATAATATTTTAGACTTATATAGATTGGGCTGTGGCAGAGATTTAGTCGGATCAAAACTAGGGGTTGGTCATGTGCAGGATGGGTTCAAGCCACTAGATACTTGGACAGTCAGGTGATATTGCTTGGTGACCATTCTCAGTATGTCAAACGGTATGTTGGAAGGGGACTAAATCGGGAAATGGCTGGATGTCAAGTAGGTTGGCAGTAGCCAGAATGCTTGTACATCCAGACCCTCAACAAAACTTTGGACTCAAACATTTCCAATGTAATAGTCAAAAAATTGAAACTGCAAGCCCAACCAGTAGCAAAAGACTCAAATGCCTTAAACATGGCTTCATCATTATGTGAGAATTGGGGAGCAGGTTAAGAGGAAATAAAACCAAACTCTCAACCACAATAAAATTGTGGTTTCAGCAACAACCAAAATGTTGTCACCAACAATTCCTGGGAGGCCAAAGGGGGGAGAAGGAATTAACTGAACACCAAAAGCAACAGAAAAAACTAAATGGCCAAATTAGACTAACAAATTTGAACTTTATTAGAATAGATAATGATGAAGCAAGGTCTTTTACAACTCTTTCATTCATTTAAAGGAAGGGGATGGAATTTGGATGAGAAGTTGAATGTCCAAAACTGATTGACCAATGATATGAGAGAATATGAATGCATCTCTTGAGGCAGGAAAATCTGGAAAAATCCAGATGGACAAAATCAAAGAGAAAACTGACTCAACTAAAAATTGAGGAGCCTGCCTTGAATGCAATTGCCACTGCTCTAAGCTGCTCTTGCACATGATATTTAACTAGAGGTTTCTCTTGGTTGGTTTAGATGGGGGCATTTTCAAGCTAATTCTGCATTTAATAGTGTGAGGACCTTTCTTGGGGGATTTCAGTAAATCTTTGGGAAATATCCAGGCGTAAGTTGGCAGAGATCCCCAAGCATTTGGTGAGGATTGAAGTAGAGGCCCAAGGTGGAGGCGTAACTTTACATCTGCAGCTGGTTGTCTAGCCCAGAGAAGTCAAAGGCTCTCCTCCAAGCTGTCTAGCGTAGAGCTGTTTTGTCCACTGATATTTCTGGCAGTAGTGACAGCAGTTTCAAATTCATCAATCTTTATCTGCTGTACTTACAATGTGCCCGCAATCCCATTGACACAAGTGGCTAAGGAGGTAGCCTGGGCTGTCAAAGAGATAACCTGCTCATTCATTTTTTCTGTTAAGCAAGTGAGGTTCTGCACCTCAAATTCCAGAGCATCCTGCCTATCTGCAACGTCATTTGTCACTGCTACTAAATGATCCAAAGCAAGGGCACAGTTGACACAGGGTTGACCTTTCAAACCAGGGCAACACCCGTGATCATTATGGGCAGGAAAATCCGTGACCTCTGCCTCTCCTTTTCCATCAGAGTCAGAGGACAAATCATCAGGGTTAGAGAGGAGCTGTCTCAAATACTCAATCTCACCTTGCATGGTTGCTACTTGGTCTGTCAGTGAGGCAATGCAAGGGTCAGGCATAGGTTCTACTGGAGGAGGGTTTGGAACAGAGTCTTGGTGTTGCGTAGTGGCTTTGAGTTCAGGTATGGCTTCCCATACCTTGGCTTCAAAGGCAGATGAGACTTCAACAGAAGAAGCAGGGGGAGTCACTTAAATTGAAGCTACTCTATCATCAATATAGTTTTGAACCTGTCATAAAGTGTTTCCTAGTGTGGCCTTATCTAAGCCATATTGTTGGTGCAGATGTTGGCCCCAATTGTCAACGCGGGCTCCAACTAAATTGAGTTGAGAATTGGCATGTTCCCAAAATTGGTTGAGCTTGTTAACCAAGATCTCAAAATCTTGAAATATTTTAAGAGATTCCCTTCTATCTGGCCTTGCCACATAGCTTGGTGATCATCTGGTTCTCACAGTTGATCCTTGATGTACCCAGGGAGCAAGGAGAAAAGAGAGTTTAATAATGAGGTTAAGTATTTCTGTGAGATCAACAAGTCACACTGGTTATCAAAAATACAGGCAAAGAGTTTATGGGTACACTCCTGATAAGCCATGTTCTGTGCATGGTTATTGGAGATGGCAGTGGCTACAGCAGTCAGAAGTTGGTTCTGTGATCCTAACGCAACTGGTGGTGAACTAAAGCGGGTTGGATAAATTGGTTGACCAGCACACCAATAGTTTCCATGGACTCCATTAGAGTGGAGGGAGACCAAAATCCAGTAAGAAGGAATACAGATCTTTGGAGGCATAGCCAGGGCGGAGACCAGGAATAGTATGCATTGTAATGGTACCTGTGTGAAGGAGGGAGCGCACAGCGGTGCAAGCTTGTTCATAATTGAGAAAGAAAGCTGAAAGGGGGCCATGCAGGTCCAGGAGACAACACCATCAACATTGGAGTAGAGGGGGAATTGGTGATATCTTTCTTGAGTGGAGGACTAGAGACTTTGGGTTGTTCAGGTACTTCAGAAACAAAAGGGAAAAGACCAGAGAAGGCGCAGGGGAACAGAGTAACCAAGGGGCTTGCAGCCCCTGTAGTGAGCACCATTTTGTTGTGTTTGGCTCCTGGGGACAACATCCAGGAGGACACAGCAGGAAATCTTTATAACAAAATATTTGAAGTTTGAAGCTAGCCTTGGGTTAGCCTTCAGGGCAAAATTAAGGGCAAATATCTTAATTTCCTGGAATACAAGATGAGGAATTTCTTTTGGCAAAAAGGAAAGGAAAATGCTTGAAGAATATTAAAGCCAACACAAATGTGGATAAACTTGTCTTTATTAGGAGAATCAATTCTACTTAAATAGTAAACAAGGGTTGATGATCACTCATTAGGTAGACAGAGTGGCAGAGGGGGTCATGTTGGGTTGAAATCATACCAGGATCAGTTGCAGGCTGGTATTGCAATCCAGAATGGGTGGACAATGGTGTCAACCCATTTATGAAAGGCAAGAAATAGCCAAAGTTGAAAGCAAACCCAACCAAATCTTTGCATATATCACTATTTGAAGGCCATATTAAAATAGCTTTAATGATGTGATTTCCAACATTAACCTTAACCTTTCTTCTTGAAACAGTTGAAACCATTTTCCTATAATTAATCCTTCATAAGTATATTTTGAGGTATTTAATTAATTAACCTTCCTGGCTAATTAATTCATTTGCAAGACACTTAGTCTTTAAAATTGAATCAGCCAATCTTGTCTTAATCTTGTTGATTAGTACAGCCTAATTAACCACCAGACATTTCATCATTTACCTTATAAAAATACCAAGTTTATCTATGAATTTTTAACCAGAGAATCTCATAAACTTATTTATATAAAATCTATAATATAATGTAGCAACTTTATATATATCAATGTATTTATTTGGTTAAATATTTCAAGTGACTGTTGTACAGTCACAAACTCCCTTCACTCCATGAGAAAATTATCAAATTGGGAAACCAAAAAATGTAGTTTCTCAAATCCCTATTTGGGAGAAACTGTTGCCCAAATTGGGAATCTACCTCTCAGAAATTTATATCAACTTTGCTCTATCTTGAAAAATCTTAGAGGCCTGTCAAGTCATCAATTATAGAAGCTTCTGATATATTACTGTCAAGCTTAATTGATCTAAGAAGCTTTCAAGAAGTAGGTTCAAGCCAATTGGTACAAGGCCAATTAGAAGTGTCCTAGGCCTTCAATTGTGATTGGATCCTGATTAGCCAGAGTTATTCCAAAATACTCTAACAAACCGCCAGGTTAGCAGCAAAATAGGTTTGATAATGAGGCACCTGGAAGATGATGAGATTTCCCAAGAATAGCAAGTATTAGGATCAATTTGTGCTGACAGCCCGCCAGTGCCACTGTAAATTCCTGCTGTAAAAGGTTGCTAGGTGACCTGATTTATATAATGCGCTAAAAATAGAGCTATAAATTAGCGCTGCCACCACCGGCACGCCAATGGATTATACATGGCTATTAAGTAAATAGTACCGAGCGCAGGATACTATGATATCAAACCCCATGCCATTGCATGGATGCCTGACTCTGGGGGTTGATACCAGTGATCTGGGGATGGAAAGACTGGCCAAGCAAGAGTTAAAAGCGCCAAATGAAATTATTGTGGCAAGAGGACGCAAGCTCTACAAAAGCCCTTTCATTGGACTAATGGAAGGCAGACAAATTTAAGAATATCCTACTGCAGAACGTTTTCACAGTAGGAGAAGAAATCCAAGTTTAAAGACCTTAGTCAGTACTCAAAGACCTTACCAAGCTGCCAGTTAGAGAGCTGCTTGGAAGTTGCCTCTCTTGGACATTGCCAGCTGTTGCCCTGCCAAGGAATTCACAGACGTCACAGATAAAGCTTGTTGTCATACAAGCAAACCCTTCTACAGAATGACCAAAATATCCCATATACTTAATAAAGCAATTGGTACTTGGACCGCCAGATCTGATAGCAGAACCAAAAGTTCTGACACTACCCAATGCAACATGGGTTGACAGTTCCAGTTTTACAGAAATTTATGTCCCAAATTCAGTAAATGGATTTAGGTGCATAAAGAAGGCCCAACAACAATTATGACAATGCAAATTAAATTTTGGCCAAACATGCACAACTGCCAACATTTAATGCTATAGAAGAAAGGGAATTTCAGAGACATCCAGAGTTCTTGGGTTTTTAGTTCAATATTTTCCAATATTTTTGCCTCACAGTGCCACTAGTATATAATAAAGCTCATTTCTTTGATGATAGGTTGTGTTATCATTGGGCAAATTACCCCTCAACTATATCACATAAATCACTAAAGTCTTCACACTAAAAAAGCCCTTAATAATAATCTTTGTCATCCATTCCCAGGAGCTAGAGATAAATCACCTCATCTTCTATACCTTAATCCCAACCTGACTAGAAATTGGGATCCACCAAACCATGTTTAAACCTTTTGGGCCATTTTCAGAAACTGCTGAAGAGTATTATCATGGGAAGCCAGCACATCTTAACTCCTCACAACTACACTCTTGGTACCAACTGGTTTTGCCCCATTTTTTCATTTTCATAGCAGTTTATACTATAGCATACTATGTACTAATGTACTTTGCCAGTAATTTTGGTCAATTTAATGTCCACAAAAAGGTGTTCTGTTGGGCATTGACAGTATACTTAATTGTCACCTCACTCACAGAGTTCCAAGTGTTGAACTTGGCCCCTTACTTAGCTATAATACTCCCTTACATATTGGGTTGTTATAGATGATAAAGCCTGATGCTGAACTCATGGTTTAATATAGTTTCTTGAATCTTAAAATTAATTTAATATAGTTCCTTATCACTAGACTTTTTTCAGAAGTTGGTAATTTGATGATCAGGTATTTAGAGTTCAGGTGGGCTGCCCAGGTTTTGGGCAGTAAATTGGCACTAAAGTAGTACAGGCTTTTATTAGTGTGTTTGAGTAAAATGTTAGTTTATTTTTTTGTTCTTATAAGGTCTGAAGGCTTGGGGCAAATTGTTGTAAACAAGAGCCTTTACCCAAGAATGTTTATATTTGTCAAATATAGAAAGGTAGGCAAAGTTTGCAATAGTAAATGAACTAAGGCTCCTAAGAGCTTATATGAAGTGAAATAAGGACTAAGACAATTTATTAACCCTAGGAAAATAAAATAGAGACCAGCCTTAATGACTGGCAGTTTAGTTAAAAAGTCAATTTCTAAGTCTGGAAAATAGTCTGCACTAGCAGGAGAATTAAAACAATCAATAATTAAATTGTGAGTGTTACTGTAAAAACTACCTAACTGGTGAAAAGGAAAATCAAAAGGAATCATAAGCTAAGATTGAACTAAGATAACAAATTGAAAGAGAAAACACAAGCCACAAACCCTAAAAAGTACCTTTTTGAGGTGCGAGTCAAACAATCTCAACTTATTGTTGAGACTGAAGAAAACAAGCCTTTTATTGTGCTTTGTTGTGAAATGCAAGGATTGAGGTGAAAAGTTTAACCATTTTTGGTTAGGAAAACAATTCTGAAAAAATAGGTTTGGAGACAGAGGAATGCTGTAAACTTAACTTAATTAAGTTAAACTGTGAAAAGGAGACCAGGAGGAGAAGAAGGCAATTACAGCAATGCTCTGAAAGGTGAGAGCAAGCAAAAAGTGTGGAAAAACTTGGTCCAAAGCCTTGAGAAGACGTAATCAAGTGTATAACAGAAAGTAAGTAGTTTGGAGCCAACTTCTAACTTTTGTGTGTAGGTTCAGGGTTTGAAACCAGTTGCAGAAAGTAAGGGAAGTTTGAAAACAATATTAACCATTATTTATGTTGTAACTAGGCTTTAGAGAAGCCTAATTTTGACCTTAAGAGTGGAAAATAAAAGAGAGAAAGAGAGGAATGCAAGTAACAAAAGATAGAATGACCATGAGAAATCCTAAAGCCATAAATAACCAATAAGCAAGATAAAGAGTAGCAGTTATAAAAAAGGTGAATCCTGACAGTATCCCCCTAGCTGCTAGTCTGGAGCTCCTGGTAGCCTTGTAGCAACTTTTGGTAGTGGGTTAGATTTCCTTTGGGTTCCCAAGTGGAGCCCTCAAGTTCATAGTCTTTCCATAGGATAAGGTATTCAGTGCCAGAGTGGAGGGTGTGATGAGCTAAGATCTCCTGTACTTTGTATTCCTCAGAACCTTGGAGATGAAGAGGAGGTGGTGGAACCTTTGTTTGGTGGCTGGGGAGGTTGCTTTAACTTCAGGAGGAGTGAACAATGGAAAACATTGTGGATGCAGAAGTGCTCAGAAAGAGATAGTCTGAAGGCAGTAGTTCCAATCTTCTCCACAACTTGGAAAGGTCCAATGAAACGGGGACAAAGTTTGCAAGAGGCAACAATAACCAAAAGATTCTTGGTTGAGAGGATTACCAAGTCACTAGGCTGGATCTCATTGCCAGGAACTCTTTTTTTGTTGTAGTGCCTCTTGTAGTCTAAGATAGCAGATTGGAGGTGGGCAACAAGTTGGGTCTGTGTTTCCTTGATTTTGGTGGCAAGCTCAGCTACAGACTGTGAGCAGAAGTAACCCTGCAAGTCAGGGAAGAAAGAAGGCGTGTAACAAAGGTTTGCTTGAAACAGAGTCATGCCAATTTATCTGTGGTGTGCTGAGTTATAGGATTATTGGGCAATGGGGAGAAGGTCAGACCAATTGTCTTGCTTCTTGTTGATGAAACAACGGAGATATTGTTACAAGGTCTGATTTGTTCTTTCAGTTTGTCCATCAGTCTGTGGGTGATATGCAGTGCTGTAGAGATAGTTTACCCCAAGAGAGGCCATGAGATCTTGCCAGAATGCAGAGGTGAACTGGGGACCACAGTCAGAGACTATGTCACAAGGGACTCCATGATGAGGAAAGATATACTTGACAAATAGCTCGGCAATTTGTTTGGCGGTGACAGTTGTGTGGCAGGGGCAGAAAGAGGCTTCCTTAGAGAAGCAGTCAACCACTACTAAGATTGTGTTGTAGCCTGCAGACAAGGGTAGCTGGGTGATGTAGTCCATAGAGAGGCTTTGCCAAGGACGCTCAGGAATTGGGAGGGGACAGAGTAGAACAGATGGCTTGGAAGTGTGATTCTTGTTTCTGAGACACTAGGCAGCTGGCAACATATTCCTTGGTAGTCTTTGCCATCCTTGGCCACCAGTAGTGTGACTTTATAAGGGCCAAGGTTCTCTTATAACCTAAGTGTCTGGCAGGAAGGGAGTCATGGAATCCAATTGTGATTTGCAACTGCAAGTTTTTATTGGGTACCATAACCAGTTTGCAGAAGAGAAGCAGGTTGTTCTCAAGTGAATACTCCAAGGGGGACATTGCTTTATATAGAAGGTCCTGGATAATCTTGTTGGAGTCAGGGTCTGCTGATTGGGCCTTATGAATTGAGTATGTGTCTGGGAAGTTGAATAGGTTTGACGAGATCTGGTTGATGAAGACAGATGCAGGGAGGACTGCTTTGGTGTTAAGATGTTTATATTCAGGATCAGAATCAGCAGTGATAGGGTGGCAAGAGAGTAGGTCAGGGAGGATGTTGAGAGATCCCTTCTTGTAAGTGATGGTGAACAAGAAGTTGGTAAGTTTGATCCCCCATCAGACATGTCATTGGGATATTCAACAGGATTGAGTGAAGAGCAGTAAGTTCTTGTGGTCTGTGAAGATGCTAATAGGGTCTAAGGTTCCTTTGAGGTAACAGCGCCAATGCTTGAGAGACGTGATAATAGCAAGCAGTTCCTTGTTGTGAACAGGGTAATTCTTCTCAGCAGAAAAGTGCTTCTGGCTGTAGTAAGCTACAGGGTGGAGCATATCATCCCCCATGCTGAAGAAGGACAGCACCAACAGTATAGTTGCTGATGTTGGTCTCCAGGAAGAAGGGTTTGTTGCTATTGGGCATGAGCAAGACCGGGAGAGTGGCAAACAGGTGGCAGATCTGCTTGAAGGAGTCCTGTACTTCAGCAGACCATTTGAACTCAAACTTGGTGGAGGTCAGATTTGTGAGTGGAAGGACAATGCTGCTGAATCCAGGGACAAACTTGCGGCAGTAATTTGCAAGGCCAAGGAAACCACAGAGTTCTTTGCGGTTTTTTGGTACTGGCCAAGAGAGAATAGCATCAAGTTTGCTTGGAGCAATGACAAATCCTTCTTTGGTTACAATATATCAAAGAAATTCTATGCTTGTCTGTAAAAAGCAACACTTAGAAAGCTTTCAGTACAGATGTTACTCTTGAAGCCTAGCCATGACTTTTCTCAAATGATCAATGTGGTCAGAAGTATTTTTGGAGTATATTAAGCTATTGTTGAGATAAACCACCACAAACTCATTCAGGAAGGAAAGGAGGACCTTGTTCATGAGGGCTTGGAACATTGAAGGTGCATTGCAAAGGCCAAAGGACATAACCTTGTACTTGTAGAGGCCAAAGGGGGTGCAGAAAGCAGTCTTTCATTTGTGTCCTTTGGCAACACAAATCTGGTTGAAAGCTGCACAGAGATCAACCTTGGAAAAGATTTGACTGTCCATGAGGCAGTCTGTGAGGGCTTCAGTAGATAGGATGGGACAGCAATCCTTGATTGTGACAGCATTCAGGGCTCAATAGTCAATGCATGGTTGTTTGGAACCATCAGACTTGGCAACAAAGAAGATAGGAGAGGAGCAGGACAACATAGAGCAAGTGATGAAGCCTTACTGAGCTTGTTGTTAATGTATTCCAAGAGCAACTTATTGTTGGCATCAGATAATGGAATGATTCTACCCCAGGGTGGGTTTTCTCCTTCAGACAAGTTGATCTGGATATTGTATGGTCTGTGGGAAGGTAGGTTGCAGCATTGCATGTTGCTGAATACTTTTTCATAGTTGCTTATGTAGAGAGGGATTCCATTGTTGGCCAGGGCTGTCTCTGATGAAGGTAGAACTGTGCAGGAGTTTAGCATATTGAAGTTTCAGAAACTATTGGGCAGCTGTTGTTTTCTTAAGAGGTCTAGGAAGCAGGGAATGTCATGTGCGTAAAAATCAACCTTGCGCTCTTGACATCTGACAATGAGGCCAACCTCCTCACACCAATTCATGCCAAGGTAAACAGAGAAGTTTAGTGACTCAGAGCTGACAAAGTGAGAGTGGAAAGCGGACTTTCCCAGGCGGAATAGCATGGGTTGCTTAATCTCAAAGGCTGTCACAGGCAAATTGTTGAGACCACGGGCATCAATCTTTGAACCAGGTGTGAGATTCAGAGCTTTGGCTAATCTGAAGTCAATGTAGTTTACGTTAGCACTCATATCCAACAGGGCAAAAGTCTTGATGTTGGAGACAGGGCCATGAATCACAATCCAGATGAAGGGCAGAGAAGACTTTTCAGGAGTTTGGATGTTATTGATCTGGGTATGGTTGGGAGTGACTGTGGAACCTGATGTTGTTTTATCCAGTGTAGACTCTAGTTCTGGGCTTGGGCGGGAGATTTGTCTGGGGTCTGGGCAGTTTGCCACCAAATGGTCAACCTGTCCACAGTAAGAGCACAGCTTGTTCAGTTGTCTGCAAAGAGCTTTGGCGGCAGTCAGACAATAACTGCCACCCTTCTTTGGTTTATAGGCAGAGGCTGGTGAAGTGTTGGATGGGCTTACAGTAGAAAAGAAGCGCAAGGTGGTTGTCAGTCAAGTGGTAGGCTGGTTGATGGTTGGGACTGGTTGAGGCTGAAGTGGCTTTGATATAGTTCTGAACTTCTTTTCCCATTTGGAAACTGTCTTCATGAGTGGTTCCAACTCTTCAGGGAGGTCATGGTGGATTAGAAAGGCCTTGAGATCAGGGTTTAATCCAAGCATATAAAATTCACAAGCTTTGGAGTGAGTAGCATTTAATTGGGATTGTATTCCACAAAAATGCTTGTTATAATAAGTCAAGGACCTGGTTCCTTGGGTGCAGTTAGAGAAGCGCGTATTTGGGGCTGTGGCAGATTCTTCCTCAGTTCTTTCCTTGGCGGCGTGTGCAAGCAGTTTGGATACAAAACGGTTGTAGCTCTCAAGGATAGAAGGATCTCAAATAGATGACTCACAGAACCAACTTTGCATAGGGCCCTCAAGTTGCTTTGCAAGGTAGATATCCTTTTGAGAGTCTGAGTTGAACTCCAAAGATTATGCTAGGAAGTGGGCTTGTGTGAAAGCCAATAAATTGAAAGTGCTATCTGAAGAATTAGATAATTCCTTAAACTTAGAGATGTTATTTAGTATAACAGTCTGACTATGAAAAGTGGAAATGTTCTCTGTATTATCCTTATCAATGAGAGACTTATTCTTAAAGAACAGAAGTGAAATAATGTATAATAAAATGAACAAAGCTAAGGTGCAAAATAAGGTAACTGCTAAAACAAATAAAAGTATGGTTGAGAAAGAAAAGTTTAATTCTGGCATATTGCCATGTGAAGTTGAGATAATGTAAGGTCTGAAGGCTTGGGGCAAATTGTTGTAAACTAGAGCCTTTAACCCAAGAATGTTTATATTTGTCAAATATAGAAAGTTAGGCAAAGTTTGCAATAGTAACTGAACTAAGGCTCCTAAGAGCTTATATGAAGTGAAATAAGGACTAAGACAATTTATTAACCCTAGGAAAATAAAATAGAGACCAGTCTTAATGACTGGCGGTTTAGTTAAAAAGTCAATTTCTAAGTCTAGAAAATAGTCTGCACTAGCAGGAGGATTAAAATAATCAATAATTAAATTGTGAGTGTTACTGTAAAAACTGCCTAACTGGTGAAAAAGAAAATCAAAAGGAATCATAAGCTAAGATTGAACTGAGATAAAGAATTGAAAGAGAAAACACAAGCCACAAAACCTAACAAGTACCTTTTTGGGATACAAGTCAAACAATCTCAACTTATTGTTGAGACTGGAGAAAACAAGCCTTTTATTGTGGTTTGTTGTGAAATGCAAGAATTGAGGTGAAAATTTTAACCATTTTCAGTTAGGAAAACAATTCTGAAAAAATAGGTTTGGAGACAGAGGAATGCTGTAAACTTAACTTAATTAAGTTAAACTGTGAAAAGGAGACCAGGAGGAGAAGAAGGCAATTACAGCAATGCTCTGGAAGGTGAGAGCAAGCAAAAAGTGTGGAAAAACTTGGTCCAAAGCCTTGAGAAGACGTAATCAAGTGTATAACAGAAAGTAAGTAGTTTGGAGCCAACTTCTAACTTTTGTTTGTAGGTTCAGGGTTTGAAACCAGTTGTGGAAGGTAAGGGAAGTTCAAAAACAATATTAACCATTATTTAGGTTGTAACTAGGCTTTAGAGAAGCTTAATTTTGACCTTGAGAGTGGAAAATGAAAGAGAGAAAGAGAGGAATGTGAGTAACAAAAGATAGAATGACCATGAGAAATCCTAAAGCCATGAATAACCAATAAGCAAGATAAAGAGTAGCAGATATAAAAAAGGTGAATCCTGACAGTTCTAAAGAGCTATTCTTGGAAGTGGCCTGGTAGCTGGTATTTTTTCAGTGGCAAGAGGCCTGCAGTTTTTAGTTCCGGGTTTGTTGGCTGCCTTATTGAAGATAATTGTCTTTAAGCTAAAAGTTGAATAATCTCTTCCTGCATAGAAACAGTGGCTGCAAAATATTTTTGAGGCAATTTTAGAAAAGTTTGCAGTGAATTTTTGCCAGTATGAAAATTGTAGGATCAAATTTGAGAGGATTCAATCACCAAAAAAGCAGGCAACTGGGCTGCCCAGAGTTTAATTTCTATTTTGTACTTTGCGGTTTGAAAGAGAAATAAACTTCATTCATGACAATCTTCTCTGTTGTTTCTGGATATCTGAGTATATTCTACTTAAAAATAACCTGACTTATTGACTTCATGACCCCACATCTGGGCAAATAGTTTCCCCTATGCCACACAATCTCTCATCTTATAAAATTAAAACCAGTGCTCTATCTGGCTCTGCCACTCACCTGCTCTTCTGCTAACTGAAAAAGTCCGTAAATGATAGCTGTTATAAAAGTGATAATTTTGAAACCCCCTGCAGGAATCAAATCTGCATCCTGCCACAAGGTGGAGGGCAGCAGGCAGCAGAACTGCGCCTGAATTTGCTTTGAAAAGCAAATATTCAGGTACAAAAATCAATCTTGCTGTGTGGCCTGTTCTGAGCCCCAAAAGCTATGCCCAAGCGCTAATAGCATAGCTGGCACTATGCAGACTCTTTTTAACTGCCCAGAGCCACCAGTTTAAGTCTCTCTTCATTTATTAATTTGGAGTTTCTAATTGGGAACCCCTTTTTTAATCAAAAAGTTCCAAATCATGCATGTTTGCTTGACCAGTCCAAGAGTGGTGACCAGATTGAAAATTTTCTCATGACACCTACAACCAGTTCCTCAGTGACCAATGATCATCCAGTTGTAGATAAGCCATTCAAGGGCCAAACAGTTGTGCTTGATAAAACTAATAATAGATGTTTACTGGCCAACCAGATGCCAATAAACCATATGCCCAAACATGCTTCCAGATAACCAGAGAAAAGCATTAAGAGGTACCTGCAGGTGAGTAGCTATATAAGTCTCAGAATCCCAGTGAAACTAAGTAGCATTGTTCTTATCAAATAAAGCTTGTTATGAAACTTTGGTTCATCAACATTTTACTTTACATTTTTTATACTCTTTCATCTACAACTGCCCAAAAATATCCAGCTTCAATCAAGAGCAGAGTATCACACCACAGCAGGAGACCCAGAAGCTCCTGCTTACTACTGCCTGACACTCTATTTGACCCAGTGCCTTTTACTGAGTATCCTCTCAACTCAAACCAAGAACCAAGAACCTTGTAAGACTTACTGTGGTACATCAGACCAAAAGCTTGCAAAGATTCATATCACTTAGTCTACAATGACAATAATATTGTGAATTTGAATTTAATAGGGGTTTTAATTAGTCTAGTGAATGATAGCTCACATCTTTATTAACTGCTTGAGTTGCTCAGAAAGCTTATTACTATGTTTCTTACTAGAAAAACTTACCTATTTTTGAGTCCAATGCAGGCTGACAGCAAGTGCAATTGTGCCTATTAGATAGTTTGGTTTGTATGGCTGATGCTGCTGCAAGAGGGGTTGTTGGACACTTTGAAATGTCTTGCGGCATCCCTACCTGTGGCAGTGTCAATCAAAGCAAAGAATATAGGAGGTGTATGTAAACTGATCTGGTTCAATTAAGAGGTAAGACAGTCAAAAATGGATATAAAAACTTACTGTAATAATTGGAAATCACAATGTCATCATCTGTGCTGATTGGCTACTTTAAAGCTTAGATGATTAGATTTACTAAGCCAAGGTAAGCCTTCACTAAACACAATACTAACTTTTTCAACTCAAATTTAAACAATTCACTTCAAATCAAAGGTAAGCTTTGAAATATATACATAATACTAACTTTTTTAAGCATAGTGGATCAAGGATATTAAAGGTAAGCTTATTTTTAAAAGTTTCAAAGCTAACTTTTCTTTATAAAAGTAATTGTCACGGCCCATACTAGAGTCTGGCTGGACTCCTACAGGGGAGGCAGGCCAGGCCTGAAAGGCCATGTACACAATAGGCGCTATGAGGACCAGGTAGTTCAGAGCAGTGGCTAGGGGGCGCCAACTCCCAGTATGGGGCACAACTTGATCGGCCAGCCCCAATACTGTTATGTAGACAAACCCCAGCTTGCTGAAGTCTTGGGCGGGAGGCGCGTCAGGGAGAGGAGGAGCAGTTGGTATATCCTTCATTACTGGTGGTAGATCCAGGTGATGGGGATGGAAGTACTCCAGGTCAAGAGTGCGGGGCAGTTTGGTAAGGACAACAGGAGTATGGCCAGGAGGATATGGGTATGCAAGCTTGTATTGAGTAGTGGATTCACAAATAGATGCAAAGAGAATAATTAAATTTGAGCAAAAATAGACAATTCCTGCAATAAGATAATAATTTCTAGTTATAAACTCGCTTTATTAAGATGTCAACAGTGAGGAGGGCTTCTCTCCCTCACTACTTATATTTACTGATGATTCTATGGCCTTTTGTGCCACCAGAGAACTGATGGCATCATTTGGAGGTGAATTTGCAATTTTACCTGGAATTTGCGTGTTTGGCCAAGAGGGTGAGCTCTCATTAGCTGCTATAACATGAACCCTTTGAATTTTGCAGCATGGCAAGTTGCTACAGTTATTTTTAGCTCCTGCAATGAATCAATTGCCAAATTGCGCAATCAAACAGTTGTGCTCCCAATGTGCCATTTCCCAATAGGTAGGTGGCCCAGATTTGTTAACAGGCTTGATGCCAGGGATTCAAGGATTGTATACCTCTCAAATCCCAGGCCATTTGTTAGTTGAAAGGGGGGGATTTTGCCCTGGAAAGTGCTTTGTGGGGGCTTCCAAGCTGCATGTTTAATCACCTCTAAAGAGGCCAGCTGACTGTCCAGGGCACTCTGGGCCCTGATAGTAATAATTTAAAAAAACCAATTCAATTCAAAATTCAATTTGATTTTGCATTTCAGGTAAGCTTTTCCTTAAAAATACTAACCTTCATTTCCTTTTAGATGGGTTTGGTCCACATCAGATCTTGGGGTGAGTAAGTCATTTTATCAGATCAATTTTACTAACCTAGATTAAAAAGTTCAGATTTTTGCCCTGATGTAGATTAAGGTTTGGTAAGTATTTTTTTGATTCACTAATATTTTTTTAAACAAAGCTGCATTTCAGGTAACTATTTTCAAAAATACTAACCTTCATTTCCTTTTAGATGGATTTGGTCCACATCAGATCTTGGGGTGGGTAAGTTTTTTCACTAAATTACCAGCCTAGATTTAAAAAGCCAAACTTTTATCCTGAAGCCAATCTTGGTCTGGGTAAGTTTTTCTTTAATCACCAACTTTTTTATATTAACCTTTTTACCAGCATCAGATCTTTGATTAGGTAAGACTTTTAACTCCCAGATTACTAACTTAAATTTCAAACCCTGGGGCACTGCTCCAAAGCAGATCCTGGGTTGGTAAGTATAATTTACTTTTAACAAGGTATTCTACAAATATTTTTTATTATCTGATTTTAAGTCTTTTTTGTTCCAAGTAACACTTTTGTTATATATGTTGAGAATAAACTAAAAAATTAAATATCACTTACACTATTTTTAATAATCTATTAAATAATCAGTATTTTTAAGTTGTATTTTGTTTTCAATTAGCTTAGAGCTTTAAATTTCTACTTTGTAAGCTATTTTAGCAGGTTTAACTACTAGAACAATATAGATCACAGAGAAACTTTTATAAATGGCTTATGCTTAGCTTTTCTATATGGTGTTAAGTTAAAGAAAGTTTAATTTCTACTTGATCCAACTAGCTGCCTTATATTAATCTGAATCTATAAAATATCTATATACAAGTCAATGCTTTGCTAAAGATCATGTTACAATTAGGATGTTTTAATGTAATTGCATCTACTGTATATAACAAAAGATTCTATTTTTAAATGTTCTTTAGAAAGTTTCATTGCCAAAAAAGGAAAAAATTAAAGAATTCAATTATCATTACTGCTAAAAAAAGATTTTAATTGTAATGGCTTTTAATTCTGTGCTTTTTGTTATAAATTAAAAAGATAAGTATGCATGGAGATTGAAGCCAGGCAAATAGAAAACAATCAAATTATTCTAAGTTATGCCCACAACTAAAGCACATACTTCCAAAAAACATAGCCCTAGATATCATATCTAAACAACCTAGTAAATATAATAGGTACAACAAAAAAAGAAAAAGCATATCAGAGAATAAAAGTTTAATGCCAAACTAAACCAAGGACACATTTCTGTCAAAAAATGAGATATAAAGATTATGTACATTTTCTATAGGCTATGTAAACTAAACTAGAGAAATAGAGAATTTCATACCATGTACTTGATGATACTTAAAATGTGTTAATGTGTCCCTTGAACTTCAAAAATTGTGACTAAAGTAAAAAATTGTTTACTAAATTAGTGTACTTTCAAGATAAGAATAAAAATTATTTAATTCTCATCTCTTAAATAGCAAAAATAATAACTCATAATATAAAGTACAATCTACAACAAACCTTGTTAAAAGCTTAATAAAGTATTTAAAAAGCCTTTACCCATACTTCTCTAAGTAAGTTGCAAAAGTACTATACTATAGTTTTTATAAACAAAAAAATAACTGTTGTGTGTAAAATAATCAGCAATTTACAGCTAGAATAAAAAAATCAGAAAAAAAAACTTTCTAATCTAGAATAATTCTGCTAGAGTAACAGAAAAACATATAGGTAGGCAACTATACATGAATAAGCTGAGTTAACACAGCTTTGCCCTTTTTACATCCTAAAATCATTCATATATTTACTCACCAGTATTTGATAAACTTTAAAACCCATATCTAAATAATTTAAATTACAGAAAATAAAATCCACCCCAACTTTAATATAGCTTTTTACCAGCTATGAACTGGAAACACATACCAACAGGCTGCCGTAAAAGAGTTAAGCTGAGTGTAGCACAGCTTTACTCTATTGGCAACCAGCCTGACACATCTTTCCTTTTACCAGATATAAACTGGAAACATATACCAGCAGGCTGCCGTAAAAGAGTGAAGCTGAGCGTAGAACAGCTTTGCTCTTTTGGCAGCCAGCCTGATACATCTTTCCTTTTACCAGCTATAGACTAGAAATGCATACCATCAACCATCATTAAATGCTTTTTACCAGCTATAACTGGAAACACATACCAGCAGGCTGCCATAAAAGAGTGGCTGAGCATAGCACAGCTTTGCTCTTTTGGCAGCCAGCCTGATACATCTTTCCTTTTACCAGCTATAGACTAGAAATGCATACCAGCAACCATCATTAAATGCTTTTTACCAGCTATAACTGGAAACACATACCAACAGGCTGCCATAAAAGGGCAAAGCAGGCGTAGCTCAGCTTTGTTCTTTTGGCATCCCGCCCACCACCCCACACTTGTATTGATCCCTGTGAAAGTCTTTGCTTTTGCTTTTGATCTGTAGAGTTTTTTACCCAAATATGTGTCAACATCAATATATGAACCTTTCAGATGCTTACCAGCTTCTTTTCACTTGGAGTGTCTCCACTTAGGCTACTAGGATCAAACCTTTGAGTATAAAAATGAATGCACTTTTTTCAATAAAATAAGTTCATTTTTGCTCATTAATTTGACATTAAATCTTCTGCTCTTTTCATTTGCTAGGAAGATAACTATCACACATACTCAGATCAAACAGTCTTAAAGCCAGAATTTTAAGTCTTATGTATTTGAGACTTTTGCCCAAGTTCTTTATTGTGTCAAATAATAAAGCGCAAATCAACAAACTGATGCTTATCACAGGGGCTACAAGCCCTGCTTTCACATCTTTTGACACCACATTCATTGGTCTTGCTCGGCCTACTTCTGCCAGCAGTACCTTGTCTAATATCTCTAGTCCTACTCTGGAAGAGGACATCTTGGACCCACCTGCTATCCTGTCTGCTGTGATTGTCAGGAATCCAGTCTTGGGCAGGCAGCCCGTTGTTTTCAGGGGTAACTTGGGCCAGATTTTTTGCAGGCAATGCCCACCACAAGAGAGGAGCTAACTTTAAAAGGTAGGAGGCAGACTTCCTCACCCAAGACCATGGTCCAGCAGCTGGGATTATAGTGACAATCACCCCTGTGAGGGTGATGTACATAATACCAAACAGCTTGCCAGAATGGTTAGTTGGGAGGTCAGGCAAAGAAGCAGGCATAAGTTTTGGGGTCACAGGCAGTTCCATGGACAGGTTGTTGTCAGGAATATTCCTGACAACACCTTGGTTCAGGTCAATATTTTGTTTACAATTAGACTCAATAAGCAAAATAAAATATTGCAGCAGTTCCTCTTATTGGGGAAACTGCCGCAAAAGGCTGAGCCAAGAAATTGGGAATAAAAAATAAAAATTTTAATTTGGACAGGTTTTATACCCCGCCTGTGGGCCGCGCGGCCGGCCGCCAGCCTGCCAAATGGGGAAATTACAAAATGGGGAACCTAAAAAAGGCAATTTACCCAAACCCAAATGAAGGGGAAACTGCTGTCCAAATTTGGAATCTACCAAATTTGGGAGGGACTGAAAGCTGCTCAACCCACCCATTCCTGCATTAACTGCAGAATTCAAAATTGGATGCATGAAAGCATCCAATGATATACCAAGCCAATGCAAGCCCAGAAGTAACAATTCATTGCCTGTACACCACTTCTAATTCCCCTCTCAAAAGGGAATTCCAGACAACACCAAGTGTTTGGGGTTCTCTGTCCAATGTTTTGCACTATTCATGCCCCACAAGGATGATAGTATATAATAAAGCCAAATCACTTGATGATAGTTTGTGCTATCATTGAGTGAAATTACCCCTCAATAGTATCACATAAATCAATCAGAACTTTACCCTACAAGAAAGTTAAAAGACACTAAGCTTTATCTGCCCTTTCCCAGGATCAGAAGATGAACAATCTAATCTTCTCAGCTGTTCTCACAGCCGGCCTAGGGATTGGGGGCCACCAATACAATCACCAGAATGGGCCATTCAATAAACCACATGGCGAGTACATCTACAAGGAGCCCGCGCAGCTAAACTCCTCCAAGCAGTACTCCTGGCCCACGCTGGTATTGCCCCACTCCACTCAGTCTGTAGCTATATACACCTGTATATACTACGTACTCACGTATTTTGCCAGTAATTTTGGACGTTATAATGTACACACCAAGGTATTTTGATGGATGATGATGGTCTATCCCATTGTAACGGCGCTCACAGGTTTCCAAATTGCCAACTTGGTCCCTTACTTTGCTAAAATACTCTCCCAATTGTTAGGTCTTTACAGTTGTAAGCAGGGAGATAGTTGAATTTCCCTCTGAACAACTTGGGTGTTGAAAATATCCACGGGCCTTGTTGGTTGTATCTACCTGTGGATTGTATGCAGGCCAGGGGATTGAGTTTGAGTATCTTTTCCAGGATGTATTCCTTGTATTCAGACTTCAGAGGGTAGTCGGTAAAATGGACAGATCCAAAGAGAACACCAGGAGGACAGAAAACAGCGGGCAGTGGGGAAGAGAATTTTGAACTGAATTGGTAGGTAGCAAATACAAAATAAGGCAATAGCTGTGTGAGCCAAATTAAAATAACCTTTATGCAAAAATGGCAATAAGTTTGGAGCACGGGATCCTTGGGTCTATATAGTACCCCCTCCAAACTTAGCATTTTCCATGGAGGGTTCATCAGGGCATTGGGAAGGCCAGGGCTGGGGGAACTGGGTGCTTGGGTCCAAAGGCAGCAAAATGGGATTCAGCCTGGGAGTTCTTTCATTGGTCAAGAATCTCAATTTGGCTACCTGATTATCTTGCTTTAGTGTCAAGGTCATGGGGCCGGGCCTGTGCCTCTTTCCTGGGTTGCTCTTGATTGGTTGCTAGTGTAGACTTCAAGTTTATGAAGCTAATAGTTGCCAAATCAGTCCCTCTATTAGGCGCTGTGATCAATCTTCTATTTGGTGCAATGATTTCTTTGGTTTGGCTCTTTTTACCGCATGGGTCAACATTCTTGGTATCAGCTTGTGGGGGCTCAATCCCAGAAAAATGCAGGTGGGCGGTCCCGCGGTCCACAGGCCCGGCAGCCCAAAGGAATCCAGGGTCAGGGTTTGATTCCTGCTCCCGGACCTGGATTTTCAGAGAGGAAGAATTGTCAATCCTGACAGTGATTGTCTCACCTCAGCCACATGTATCACCTATTATCATGAAAACTCCTATCTTTGAACAAGTGCAAGAAACTAACTTTGCATTGGTTCAAGGTGGACGTTTTTCAAGTGTCATTGGTTTCAAACTCAAGCCTATGTTTGGAGGCCCTGAGTACTGTTTCATTATAGTTGACCAAGGGTTATCTCAGTCCCATACCTTGTTCCTGCTGGCTACAGGGAATCTCCTCTAAAATTTTGTCTAATCTTCACTAGTTCATCATTAATTGCCCTGGGTTCACATTTTTTCCAGTTAAATGAAATTCTGGCTGCCTCCTGCAATAATTACAATCAGTTTGTATCCTTTTAACAATGGGCTCACAACTTCCTCTAATTGTTGTCAACTAATTAGTTTGACTCTCTTATGGTCCAGCAGCATCTATAATTGACAGTAGACACTATTCATACCTCTTTTCCTAACTACATACATGACTGTCTCCAAGCTTACAAAGATGCTCAGGATGCTTGGCAAGAATTTATTGAAGCCAGTCTTTCTTCACAAGGAACTGGTTTAGATAATTTCATCCAACAGCTTAACCAATTTTGTGATCACTTTAATGAACAGATAGGATTATTGGAAACCTTTTTAACTTCTCCTGCCTCTTCAGCAAAAAAAGCTACTCAGACTACCCAATCAGAATAATTGGCTGAGTTTCAGAACCTCAGAACTACATTGAGAAACATTTCAAGTCTGAGAATTTTAATTCACTTACTCCTCCTGCTGGTGATCCTAACTCTGAACTTTAGGAGATCTGGGGGCAATTCACAAACTCAAGGCTACAATCAGACAACAGGCTGCTGCTGCTGCCTTAGCCTCTTTTCTGCCTACATCTAATTCACAGATAACTGTGCTGATTAGGAAAATTTCAGGGCTCAGAGCAGAAGTCAAAGTGTTGTGAGCTATCATGACATCTTCTAGTGTCACTCCTTCTCTTGTCAAAAAAGAAGACTGTTGACCTGGTAACAAAGGGGAGCCTCAGATTAAGTATACAACCCTTATTTTCAACTTAAACCAAGACATCCATGTAATTGTCCACAATTACAAAACCCCTGATTCTGATCTACAAGAGATGAGGGAGCTTTCCAAGAGCATGAATAAATGCATTTCTCCCCTTATTGTACAAGTGCAAGTGTTGCTCTTACAAATTGCTAGAGTTCAAGCCACTGCAACTGTACAGTAAATACAAATATATGACACTCTTTGGGTAGCTACTTCTACTAGAGAAACAGGAGATCCAGCAAGCAACCATTCTCACTACCTTAGAAGAGAGTGTACATCAGCTATAGGCTCTCCAGCCTCCCGCCAAGAGTGAAGCTGAGTTCACCTCCAAGATTCTTGTCCTTAAATCCAATTTTCAAGACATTTTCAATAGGTCTCTTAATACTAACATTGATCCTAACTATAAGTTGCCCTTCAAACAGGTATTTGATTTAAAAACATCAATCATTGCTTTTTTCCTCATTATTTACAAGACAGTTATGCACTGAGCACCTGATAAACTGAAACAGGAACATATTCTGATGTATCTCTATTCTGCACACCAAGAAAAAATTGTTTCTGAACTAGTTAACATCATTGCTTGGGCCCAGATAAAGAATATGTTAATTGATGAGTTTGGAGTAGACTTGAGCTTGAAAGTCAAAAAAGACGCCTTTATGCACATTTTTTCAAGCCCAAAGAAACTCTTGCTGAATTTGCCAATTGCTTCTACATAAAGGGCCAGCAGCTAATCACTAGTCAATAGCTCACTGTGAAAGAGGCTTATGTCACCTGCACTAATTTCTTTAAAGTCAATCAACTCCTGTTTGCACTTTAAGGCTCATAAGCCAATGCTGTCTTTGATGAAGAGAATCAAGACCCTCTTACAAGACATGCATCCAACACATACTAGTCCTGTGATTAGAGAGGTACACTCTAACTTAACTAGTTAAGATAACTGACCTCCCTTCATTATAACCCTTGACAATAATGGGCAATCTAAACACCAAGGAGGCTATAATTGCGGAATTGTAAGACATCATTCTTGAGTCTGTACCAACCCAAATGTGGAGGGTGCGGATCCTAGAAGCCAGTTGGAAAAAGCCCAGTCAACTTAGAGGCAGGAAGTTCTCTGTGAACTCCCTTTCTCAGTCTCTTCCTATTGATGCTCTCATCACACCCCCTACTGTGCCTGGCTCTACATTATTGCCCACCACATCTTATGTCTTACATTTCTTCCATGACCTACCTAGTGACTCTGATTCTGATAAATCTAAAGACAACAAACTTGGTGACCATGAGCACACAGTACTGGCTGTCCCTGAGACCATCTCTACTCTACAAGTTACGCTCAGGAAAAACAACTACCACTAAGGTAGCACCTGGCTTCTTGGCTGCTTAAGAGATAGTTGATTGCCCCTATCTTTCTCAAACCAGCTGGGCACTAGTCTGGGTTAAATTTTCTGCTCAAGCTGATGAGTTGGCTAAAGCTATATTTCAGAACGTGCTGGTCTTTCTATCTTTGCAAGTCATGTACAAGAAGATTCCAGCCCTCTGCTGTACTTTAGAAAAATGGGGAAAGAGCTGTTCACCTCAAAAAGAATTCTAGCTATCCTGCCCCTCTTTGGAAGGGATATCACTATATTGAAAGTAGCTGTTCAAAAAGTATATATCAAGGCCATACTATACACAAAATTTCCTGTTAGTGCGGTCTCATCCAAATTCATGAAAAAGCTCAAGCTTGCCCCAGATCTCACTTTCAACCAGTCTTATGGTAGGGCAGTAAGACATTCTGTCAACTGATTTTCAGTCAGATTTGATCCAGATATAATTTTCTTCATAATTTTTTTAACTTTACAATAAATCAAAAATTTAAAAATAGCCTATTTACCAATAAAAGCTATGCTTACACATATAACTATTTTTAATCTTTTTGTATTTAAAAGGCTTAATTTTAAATTTTTACTATTTAAAAAACTAATTAAATTAAATTAAATTTCATTGCCAAATTATAAAATGAAAACATTTAAAGAGTTAAATAATGATTTTTATAGAATATGCTTTATTTATTTTTATTTTTTATTGTTATAAGGTAAAAATATTTATATATGAAGAAAATTATATCTGGATCAAATTTGACTGAAAATTAGTTGACAGAAAAAATTAACAGAATATCTTCCTGCTCTCTTGTGGTACAGCTGGGTTGTCAATCACCCACGTCATTGGAGCATACTCTGCTCTTTCTCTTTGCTTTGAAAAGCTGCTTTTATACTATCCTGTGGTAGTCTTAGAGAATGAGAGCTATGTCCTCCTGATTGATACCCAGTTTCTCTGAGAGTATAATAGCATTATTAACCTCAAGAAAGAATTTTTATCTCTCTTGAATTATAATATGCTCCTTATATTCAAAGATTATGTTTGCCTCTCAGGAATGTGATTGAAGACTTACGTGCTAAAATATCCTACAGGGATTTTTTTGAAGTTTAGAATATACTCTTCTAACACCAAGTCCCCACCATCATCTTGTTCTGCAAAAGAAGGAGCCTCTCTATTGGCTTCTCACACCTTCTTTATTTCTCTTGGATTACAGGTGATAGTAGATCATCAGGTCTCATATGAATTGCCTGTCAAAACATTCATGAAATTGTATACCTCTAAGTCTTTGAAACAAAATAAACCCTGTTTATGTCCTAGAATTTTGAATGTCACTCACAAGGAACCTGTCCAGCTGATATTAGCTAACTTGACTACTACTTTAATACAAGTTACTGAGGGGCAGATACTTGGACACAGCTGGCTTTTAAGTGCACCAGCTGCTCATTTTCTCCATCTTTTTGGGAAGTCTGGTAACCTTGCCTTGCCAGAAGTTAAGCTGCAAGTATTATCTCTCTTTTTTGCTCAAGACTTTTTGCAACTGACCCCAGTCTAGCAATCTGAGGTGCTAAAGCTTCTGGATCACTTTTCAGACATCTTTGCACAAGGCCTCAACTATTATGGATTAGCCAAAGGGGCCATACATCAAATTGATACAGGCAACACTTTCCCATTTAGAGCAAACCCCTATTGCTATAGCAGAGTTGAGGACACTCAGGTCCCTAAAGAGTTAAAACAACTTTTGCATGTCAGTTTTTTGGCTCCTTCCCAGAGTCCCTGGGCTTTTCTGTTGTTAATCTTGAAGAAGAAAGATGGCAGAAATTGTATTGTGATGAATTACCAACAACTCAACTCTCTCACTAAGAAAAATTCTTACCCTTTTCCTTAAATCAATGATGCTCTACGTTGACTAAGAGGCTCTAAGTTCTTCTCTGCTATGGATCTTTCTTCAGGATATTGGCAAGTAGATCTGTCTCCCGCAAATAGAGAGAAAGCTGCTCTAACCACCCTCCAAAACTTTTTGAGCCCACTCATATGTCTCAAGGATTGTGTAACACACCTGCTACTTTCCAGTGAACTATGTACTATATTCTTCACAATTTAAAGCTTTTCTATGTGCTGGTTTAATTAATTGAAATCATTTTCTTCAGTGCCATCTTCACTGAACACTTAGATCACCTGAAAGCTGTATTCCTCAAGATACAAAAAAACTGGCCTCAAACTTAAGCCATCTAAATGTTTCTTCTTCAAAGAATGTCTGGAGTTCCTGGGACATGAGGTTACACAAACAGGGAGTTGACCTATGAAAAATAAGGTGGATGCTATCAACAACATGCTGTCACTTATCAATATTTGAGAAGTACAAGTCTTTCTAGGGATGATGGGATACTATTGAAAATTCATTCATGATTTTGCTAAGATCAGTGAGCCGTTAGTCCAGCTACTTAGAGATGTATATTTTGAGTGGATTGAAATTCAACAACAATTATTTGATACCTTGAAACAGAAGCTTAAGAAAGCTCTCATACTAGTGTACCCTAATTATGATAAATAGTTTATCCTGTACACTAACATAGCAGGGTTGTGGTGGGAGCCATCTTGGCTGTCGGAAATTGCGCAATTAATGCTATTTTGATATGGCCTTTAAATATTGATAGCTGCAAAGATTTGGCTGGGTTTGCTTTCAATTTTGGATATTCCTTACCTTCTGTAAATGGGTCTGGTTCAATATCCATCCATTCCAGATTATTGTACCTGTCTATGAATGATCCTGGCATGACCTCATCCCAATGTGACCCTCTCAGCCACTCTGTCTTTCTAATGAGTGATCACCACCCCTTTTCTACTATTTAAGTAGAATCAAAACTCTTAATAAAGACAAGTTTATCCACATTTGCGTTGGCTTTAATAATCTTCAAGCTTTTTCCTGTCTTTTTTGCCAAAAGGACTTTCTCTTCTTGTTTTCCATGAAAATTAAGATCTGTGCCCTTAATTTTGCCCTGAAGGCTAACCCAAGGCTAGCTTTGAACCTCAAATCTTTTGTTATAAAGATTTCTCACCGTGTCCTCCTGGATATTGTCCCCAGGAGCCAAACACAACAAAATGGTGCTCACTACAGGGGCTCCAAGCCCCTTGGTTGCCCTGTTCCTACGTGCATTCTCTGGTTCTTCTCCCTTTGTTTCTGAAGTACCCAAACAACCTAAAGTTTCTAGTCCCCCTCTAGAAGAAGACATCACTGATGCCTTTTCAAATCCTATGGTATTGGTTCTGTCTCACGGGCCCGCGTGGGCCCCCCTTTCAGCTTTCTCTCTCAATTACAAGCAAGCTTGTGCTGCCGCCGCTCCCTTCTCCACACAGGCACTATGGCAATGCACACTATCCCTGGCCTCTGTCCCGGGTACGCTTCTGAAGACCTGTACTCCTTCCTTTTGGACTTTGGTCTCCCCCCACATTGATGGAGTCCATGGATACAATTGGCGTGTTGGTCAACCAGTTCATCCAACCTGCCCTAGTTCACCATTAACTTGTCTTAGGATCCCAGAATCAACTGTTAAATGCTGTAGCCACCGCCGTCTCCAATAATCATGCACAGAACATGGCCTGTCAAGAATGGTCCCACAGTCTCTTTACGTGTATTTCTGATAACCAGCGTGATTTACTGGCATTGCAGAAGTACTTAACCTCTTCCCTGAACTCCCTTTGTTCCTTGCTCCCTGGATACATCAAGGACTGACTATGTGAATTGGATGAACATCAGGCAGCATGGCGTGAGCAAATTGAGGCCTTTCTGCTAAACCATTGCCAGGATTTTGAGACTCTGGTTAGTGAACTTAACCAATTCAGGGAGCATGTCAACTTGAAACTTGAATTGGTAGGAGCTCATGTTAATACTTGGGGCCGCCATCTGCAGCATCAATACAGTCTGGATAAGGCTGCACTAGGCAACACTCTATACCAAGTGCAAAATTATGTGGACTGTAGAGTAGCGTCTATTGAGGTGACTCCTCCCGCTTCTCCTGTGGAGGCCCCATCTGATTTTGAAACCAAGGTATGGGAGGCAATTGCCAAGCTCAAGGCTACCACTCAATGTCAAGCTTCTGTTCAGAACCCTCCTCCAGTCAAACTAATGCCTGACCCTTGTATTGCCTCCCTCACTGATCAGGTGGCTACATTGCAAGGTGAAATTGAGTACTTAAGACAGCGCCTCTCTAATTCTGAGAATTTGTCATCTGAATCTGAAGATGAAGAGGAAGGTGAAGGTTAAGTTATTAATACTTCTGCTCATGACAATCATGGTTGTTGCCCTGGTTTGGAAGGTCAACCCCGGTTCAACTACGCACATGCACTAGATCAGCTTGCAGAGGTGACAAATGATGTAGCTGATAGGCAAGACGCATTGGAAAGAGAGGTACAAAACCTCTCCTGCTTTACCAAGACACTGAATGGACAAGTTGTCCCCTTGGTTGCTCAGACCACTTCCTTGACCACTCGCCTCAATGGGATTGCTGGCACCTTGGCAGTACAACAAATTAAGATTAACAAATTTGGAACTGCAGCAGCCACTGCTAGGGATATTAGTGGACAGAACAGCTCTACCTTGGATACCCTAGAGGAAAGCCTTTGACTTCTCTGGGCTAGACAACCTGCTGCTGAATCCGAGTTTAAAGGCAACCCTTGTATTAATGTCCTCAACCCTGGTGAAAACAGTCAGTCCTTGTCCTTGTCTATTGACCCAAACTACAAACCAACCTTCAAGAAGATATTTGATCCTAAAACCTCTACCATTGCCGCCTTTCTAACCATTTACAAAACTGCAATGTGTAGGGCTACTGACAAAATCAAAAAGGAACATATCCTCACCTTTCTCCATCCCACATGCCAAGAAGTAGTAGTCCCTGAGCTCCCCTCCATTGTCACTTGGGAGGACATGAAGTGCCTCCTCATTAAGGAGTTTGGAGGAGATCTCAGCTTGGAGGTCAAGAAGGATGCATTTATGCACATTGTCTTTAAGCCCAAGGAAACCCTGGCTGAGTTCGTGGATTGTTTCTACATTGAAGGCCAGCAGCTAATTACCAGTTGACAGTTAACTCCCTGGGAAGCCTACACGGCTTAATCAAATGCTTTGAAGGTGAACCAGCTTTATGCCTATACTTTAAGGCACACAAGTCTTCACTCACTTCCATGAAAAGCGTTAAGACGCTCTAGCAAGACATGCATTTGATCCATGGAGGTACAGTGGTACATAAAAATAAAGCCAACAATGCTGGGACTACCTCTTGTACGCTGTGCATTATGACCCTGGGTGCTGGTGAACAGGCTAAGAGGTAAGGTTGTCATAACTGTGGTCAAATAGGACACCACTTGTGTACTTGCACTAATCCCCGAGTGGAAGGTTGTGACCCCAAGGAACAGACTGAAAAAGAGAGGTCAGCCTAGAGACAGAGACACTCTCTGCTGACCAATCTCCCCCGTCTCCCCCTGATCCTCCTTCTGATGAGAAAGCTCCATCTTCCTCTGGACCAACTATTCTTCAACTATTTCACAATTTCTCCAGTGATTCAGACCCTGAAGATTCTGATAGTTATGGCTATTGTGTTCTGACTGTTCTGTAAACTATCTCTGTTCCGTACAAGCTTTGCTCTGGGAAGACCATCACCACTTCCTGAGTACCTGCAAGTGAAGCTAAAACCATGATGGCTCACCCTTACCTAACTTAAGCCCATTGATCTCCTGTCTTGGTTGACTCTTCTGAGGAAGCAGCCAAGCTAGCCAAAGCTCTCTTCTAAAACGTAACTGTATCTCTCCCGCTACAGATTGTATATAAGGAGATTCCTGCATTATGGTGCATGCTAGCTAAATGGGAAAAGAAGCTAGAGGCCGCGCAAGATGTGTTGGCAGTCTTGCCCCCCTTTGGGAAAGATACAACCTGTGTGAAAGTATTAATCCAAAAGGTTAAAATCAAAGCCATCTTGGACACAGGTTCTTCATTCAACGTAGTATCTTTAAAATTAATGAAGAAGCTTAAGTTGGCCCCTGACCTCAACTACACTCAGTTGTATGGCACCACTGGCATGGCACAAACGTGGGCCATTGGTGCCTGCTCCGCTCTACCCATGAGGTTTGGGAAGCTTCTCATTGCTTTCCTGCTGTAATACTTGAAAATGAAAGCTATGACCTCTTGGTTGGTACTCAATTCCTCTGAGAATATAACAGGATTGTAAACTTACGAGATGGATACCTTTTGCACTTAGGATATGGGGTTCCTTTGATCTTTGAGGAACCTCTGCGCCTCCCAGGAAAACATCTTAAAACTTGCGTGCTTGAGTACCCTACAGGTATCTTTTCTCTCAAGTATAGGACTCACTCCTCCAACATGTGTACCTCTCCTCCTTCCTGCCCTGCAGAAGAAGGGGTACCCCTACTAGCACCAGCAGCTATCACCATTCCCATGGGTTCTCAAGTGATGATTGATTCTCAGATTTTTTACAAGCTACCTGAAAAGTTGTTCTTGGAACTCTACTCTCCTGAATCCCTAAGCCGTAAAGAACCCTGCCTGTGTCCCAGGATTCTAGATCAAACCTATAAAGAGCCTGTACACTTACTACTTGCTAACCTGACAGCCCTTCCCAGCAGGTGACCCGAGGCCAGGATGTAGGGCATAGTTGTATATTGGGAGCAGAACAAGTGGCCTCCCTCTACCCCTTTGGAACTTTTAGTGATTTCAATCTACCTGAAGACAATCCTCAGGTTCTCTTCTTATTCACCGCTGCCAACTTCTCCCAACTGTCTCTCATCTAACAAAGAGACGTGTTGGACCTGCTGAATCAGTTTAGCGACATCTTTGCCTCTGGACCTACAGACTATGGCCTGGCTAAAGGAGTCATCCATCAGATTGATACTGGAGATGCACCCCCTTTTTGTGCTAAATCATACCGCTGTAGTAGGGTGGAGGATGCTTGGGTGTCTAAAGAACTCAAGCAACTTCTGGACACTAGGTTACTGGCTCCTTCCCAAAGTCCTTGGGCTTCCCTGTTACTGATCCTCAAAAAGAAAGATGGTGGACATTGCATTGTAATGGACTATTGCCGCCTGAACTCCCTCACTAAGAAAGACTCATACCCCTTGCCCAGAATTGACGATGCTCTCAGACAGCTGGGTGGTTCCAGGTTTTTCTCAGCCATGAATCTAGCCTCAGACTACTGGCAGGCTGACTTATCCCCTGAGGACAGAGAGAAGGCTATGCTTATCACCTCAGAAGGCCTTTTTGAACCCACTTGTATGCCCCAAGGACTCTGCAATGCCCCTGCCACATTTCAACAAGCTATGAACTCCATCCTACAAGACCTAAAGCTCTCTTGTGTCCTTGTGTACCTTGATGACATCACCATATTCAGCACTACCTTTACCAACCACTTAGAACACCTCAAGGCTGTCTTCATCAAGATTTGCAAAGCTGGCTTGAAACTCAAACCCTCCAAGTGCTCCTTTTTCAAGGAACATCTTGAGTTCTTAGGTCATGAGGTCACTCAAACTGGAATCTTCCCCATGAATAATAAGATGGAAGCCATTGACAAGATGCTACCTCCCACAAACCTTTGAGAGGTTCAAGTATTCCTTGGTATGATGGGCTACTACGAACAGTTCATACCAGATTTTGCTGAACTGAGTGAACCTCTTGTTCAGTTGCTTTGCAACGTCCCCTTTGAATGAACAGACAGCCAACAACAAGCATTCAAAGCGTTGAAGGCCAAGCTCAAAGAGGCTCTTATCCTGGTCTATCCTGATTAGGATAAAGAGTTCATCTTGTATACTGGCACTAGTGGGGTAGCTATGGGTGACATCCTAGCCCAGCTTGACAACAAAGGCGTGGATCAACCTGTAGCCTACTCTTTGCGGGTCCTCAATAAGCATGAGAAAAACTACAATGTCACTGAGAAGGAATGCTTGGTGGTGCTGCACGCGGTAAAACAGTTTAGGCACTACATTTATGGGACCCACTTCATGGTGGTCATAGATCACTCCTCCCTCAAATGGCTGCAACAGCTAAAAGAGCCTGAAGGTTGACTGGCGTGTTGGGCTCTGCATCTACAATGATACAATTTCACTGTGATACACTATCCTGGGGCCCAACATCAGAACGCTGATGGCTTGTCAAGGATGCCAATTCTAGCTATCCACCCCGCTGACGCAGATTGCCTATAAAAATTAATAGGGTATCCTGGCTCTTGGACCACTGAGCCAGAAGACATCCGCTTGGCGCTACAGACCCTGTCCAAGGACACTGTAATTTGTGATAGACAGCTCTTCAAAAAGGTTAACAATGCCTACCCTATGTTTGACCTAGCATGAGGATAGCCATTATCCTCCAAGCTCACATTGACACTGGACATGGAGGCTTAGCAAAGACCCATGACTGGTTGTGCAAAAACTTCTATTGGGAGAATATGCGCCACCTGGTCCCTGATGTCCTTGCCTCCTGTCATTCCTGTCAGCTCCAATGCCCTCGCCTGTCCCAACACCAGTTCAAGATCATCCCTCCAAAGAAGGCCTTCTACATGGTGAGTATTGATGCTGTTGGGCCTTTCCCTTGGTCTAGGTCAGGATGTTGGTTTATCTTAGTTGCTGTAGACCATTTTAGCAAATGGGTTGAAGCCAGAGCAACAAAAGATATAACTGCCAAGACCACGGCTACTTTCTTGCTGCAAGACATCTTTTACCAACATGGTGCCCTCAAGTCCTGCTTTCTGACAATGGTAGCAACTTTAATGCTTGCCTCATCATGTCTATTGTTGAGGCTATGGGAACCCACCAATTGTTTTCCGTACCATATAACCCCTCAACCAATGGAACTGTCAAACAAGCAAACTCCACCCTTGTGTCCATAATAAGAAAGCTCATGCTCTCTGACACTGCCAATTGGGATATGTTCCTCCCTGCTGCCCTCTTTGCTTACCGCCTCAGTAGACACCAATTGACTGGTCAGTCTCCTTTTGCCATGCTGTATGGGCGTGAAGCCGCCACCCCCTCAATCTTGGGACCCCCCTTGATTGAAGTTGATGTGTCTACAAATCCTGAGGCCCATGTTAAAGACCTAACCAATGTATCATTGACATCCAGGCAACAGCTTATTCCACTGCTTACAAGGTCAAGGCTCTGGAGCTCTCCCCATCCAATGCTGCTAGAGCCCCCTCCCTGAGTATCAAATAGGCGACCTGGTTTTTTACTACCAGAATTGTACAGATGGTAGAGCTCATAAGCTAGATCCCTCTGGGTTGGGCCCCGTGAAGTCACCTTTAAAAAGGGTGTTGAGTATATTGTGAAATTGCTGTCTTCTGGATGTCTTTTGTCTGTGTTCACTTCAAATTTCTCCGCAAGTATCAACTCCCTGTGTCCAATCTTGAGAGGGGAGATGTCAG
This sequence comes from Entomophthora muscae, assembly GCA_014839935.2. NCBI lineage: Eukaryota > Fungi > Entomophthoromycota > Entomophthoromycetes > Entomophthorales > Entomophthoraceae > Entomophthora > Entomophthora muscae. The sequence goes on from QTSX02000156.1 coordinate 54,308, forward strand.
AAATTGCGCAATTAATGTTATTTTGATATGGCCTTCAAATATTGATAGCTGTGAAGATTTGGCTTGGTTTGCTTTCAATTTCAGATATTTCTTACCTTCTGTAAATGGGTCTGGTTCAATATCCACCCATTCTGTATTATTGTACCTGTCTATGAATGATCCTGGTATGACCTCATCCCAACGTGACCCCCTCAGCCACTCTGTCTTTCTAACAAGTGATCACCGTCCCTTGTCTACTATTTAAGTAGAATCAAATCTCCTAATAAAGACAAGTTTATCCACATTTGTGTTGGCTTTAATAATCTTCAAGCTTTTTCCTGTCTTTTTTGCCAAAAGGACTTTCTTTTCTTGTTTTCCAGGAAATTAAGGTATATGCCCTTAATTTTGCCCTGAAGGCTAACCCAAGGCAAACTTTGAACCTAAAATCTTTTGTTATAAAGATTTCCTGTTGTGTCCTCCTGGATGTTGTCCCCTGGAGCCAAACACAACATTGACGCAACTAGGCAATGAAGAGATAGATCACCCTGTGGCCTACTCTTCTCACATCCTTAACAAACATGAAAATAAATATAGTGTTAACAAAAAAGAGTGTATGGCGGTTTTACATGCAGTTAAGAAATTTTGGTACTACATCTATTACACACACTTTACAGTGATCACTGATCACTCCTCCCTTTGTTGGCTTCAACAGCTAAAAAACTTAAAAGAAGACTAGCCCTCTGAGCCTTACTTCTACAAGGCTATGATTTCACTGTGGTTTATTGTCCTGGGATTCAGCACCAAAACACTGATGATATGTCCTGAATGCCTATTCTAGCTCTGCATTCTGCTGAGGCCAATTGATTGTATAAGCTCATAGGCTATCTTACTGTGTGAAAGTCTGAACCTGAAGATAATTGTCTGACTTTACAAAAGTTATCTGTAGATACTTTAGTTAGAAATAATCAACTTTTCAGGAAAGTTGGGTCTCTACATCTACCATATATCTGTCCAAGCTTGCAAGTATTGGTTGTGTTACAAGCTTATCTAGACACTGTGCATGGTGGGATATCCAAGACTTATGATTGGCTGGCCAAACACTACTACTGAGAAAATATGCACATTTTAGTCCCTGATGTTCTGGCCTCCTGCCATGAATGTCAATTACAGTACTCTTGCTCCAAACAGCACAAGTTTAAATTGTGTTACCCAAACACTTCTTTCACATTGTCAGAGTGGACGCTGTGGGTTCTCTTCCTTACTTTTGTTATGAATGTTATTTTATCCTCATTACAGTAGACCACTTCAGTAAATAGGTAGAGGCTAGGGCTACCAAGAACATTACAGCAAAAACCACAGCCACATTTTTATTTCAAGATGTGTTCTATTGCCATGACTGTCCTCAGGTGCTTTTTTCCAGTAATGAGACAAATTTCAATTCTTGATTGGTGACTTCCTTGATAAAAGTTATGAGTATCCATCCATTTTTTTCACACCTTATAATCTGTCTATCAATGGTACTGTAGAGCGTGCTAATTTCACTCTGGTCTCTATCATGCGCAAATTAACTCACTCAGATGTCTCTAGTTAGGATTTATATCTGCCAGCTGCTTTTTTGCTTACCACCTGAGTAAGCATTGTATTATGGGTTCTTTTCTTTGCAATTTTGTATGAGCAGGAAGCCACTACCCCTTTAACCTTGAGACATACATTGATTAAGCTAGACGCTGTGTTTGATCCTGAACAACAAGTCAAAGAGTTAGTCAATAAGGTCATTTTCAGGATACCAGGAGTACTGTGACGCCCCTTCAGGTAAGGGAGGGGCAGATGCAGGTACAGACATGGCCCACCAAATGATGGGACCTAACTTTACCAGGTAAAAAAGGGCCTTCCCAGCCACAGCCCAGGGTCCAGTTGCCAGCAAGGCAGAATGAATTAACCCTGTGAGTGCCAGGTATAGTACTCCCAAGAATTAACTACTCTGGCCAGTGGATCAGAAGTGAGAGAGTTTGAGATGACAGTTTGGGAGTGAGAGGGTGGTTTCATTGATACTAAATAGATGGCAGGCTTATTGTATTTTCCGTTGAATATCAAATATATGGTAATTTCTTTGCCGTCACAAATTATTTGATAGAGTTCCTTGGGAGCGTCTGGGCAAGTGTACCACTGCAAGTCTTCCAAGATCCAGGTTTTGTGATCAGGGTTTGAGGGATACTCAGTGAAATGCACAGGGCCAAATGAAGCGTTGGGTGGATAGTAGTAGTCAAAAGCTTTGGTTTTGTCAACTGGACTCTGGCTATCTATCCCAGTGGATGGGTACTGACGCTTGGGTGATTGCAGGTGAAAAAGTATCAGAAATATGTATGAAATTAGATTGGTGAGCCAAAGGTTTATAACAACTTTATTTGGTAAAAATGACAAAAAGGATCTTTCTGGTGCTTCTGGCTTATATACTCATTCACATGCAGGTGCCTCTGGGCACTCTTCTAGTGCTATCTGGGTGGCAAGGTTTGGCATCTCAAATTCTGCTGGTTGGTTAGCTGTTTTATCATCATTTTTGGGGTCTTTAGGAACAGTTGCTTGGCTTGCTGGTGATCTATCTTTGCTTGACTGGTCATTGGTTCTGGCAGGGTTGGCTGCAGGTGTCATGGGGTCATTTTCAATTTGATTACCATTTTTGAACTGGCTTGACAGGCATTTCTGAGACAAAAAAACTTGATTAAAAAAGGTATTCCCAATTGGGAACCCTAAATTACTAAATGGAGGGTGGGCTTGAACTAGGAGTTCTGGGCAGCTAAATTTAGCTTGCCCAGGCCCAGTCAAACCCACCAAGGCTTGGGCATAGGTTTTGAGGCCCAGAACAGGCCTTGCAGCTTCTTCCTGAGCAGTAATGGTTCCTGCACCTGGATTTTTGCTTTTTGAAGCAAATCCAGGTGCAGGCAAACCCCCACTACCTGCTTGCCCCACCTGGCGGCTAGGTGCAGGTTTGATTCCTGTCTGGGGCATCAACTTTGTTGCTTATGTAACAGCACTAGACCCCACCAATTCTAGCTGAGAATTGGTATGCTCTAAAAATTGGTTAAGTTTGTTGACTAAGCTATCAAAGTCTTGTCAGTATCTTAGAAGGGTTAATTCAATTTGTCTTTGCCAGAAAGCATGATGCTCATCTAGTTCACACAACTGCTCTCTAATGTATCCAGGGAGAGAGGAGCAAAGTGTGTTCAGTAATGAAGTCAGGTATTCCTGGGAGGCCAATGAGTCACATTAATTGTCCAAAATGCAAACAAAGAGACTGTGAGTCCATTCTTGGTGGGCCATATTCTGAGCATGATTGTTGGTTACTGTGGACGCCACAGCAGAAAAAAGTTGATTTTGGGACCCCAAACTAGTTGATGGTGAACCAAGGTGGGCTAGGTAAATTGGTTTACCAGCACATCAATGGTCTTCATTAATTTTATCAAACTAGGGGGGAGGTTGAGATCCAGCAGGAAGGAATACAAGTCTTCAAAGGTATAACTAGGACAGAGACCAGGAATCATATACATGGCTACCGTACCAGTATGAAGAAGAAAGCAAGTGATGGCACAAGCTTGTTCATAGTTTAAGAAGAAAGCTGGGAGAGAGGCTCACAAGGGCCCAGGTAACAACACCATTACCGGTCAAGGATCCATTCTGTGGGGGGTTCTTGAGGACTTGCGAGCCAACGGCCCAGAGGGAAGAGCCCACCAGAGGGTAGGAGCCAACTTTACAATACATGACAAGGATTTGCCTATGATGGCCCAGGGCCTGTTGGAGGGAATCATAGAATTTATAAGTCCAGTTAGAGTGATATAAATTACTCCAAATAGTTGTGTCAAAGTGGACTCATTGGCTACCATGAATTCTTGCAGGCGGTTGGGCCACAAGGTTAGAGGTGGGGTCATTGGAACTTGGTAGGCTGATAGGTAGTTATATTTATCTCAGAATAGCAGAGGGGGCACAGTTATCCAGGATTCTTCTTGGCCAATGATCTCTGTCTCTCTGGTTCTGGCTTTAGGGTTGTAGATCAGGATTTTCTATAGGGTGAACTCTGAATATGGCAGGTTGAGGGATATTCCGTGAAATGTACCGGGCCAAAGAGAGCTCTAGGTGGTCAATATAGCTCAGGCAGATGGTCTGTGGTTTCTTGGGGTTGATGGGTGAGGGAAACAAGGCTGCAGAGGTTAGTCTGCAAATGAAGTAGAACTAAAATCAAATATGGAATGACTTGGTTGAACCAAAGATTCCTGTCACTTTATTGCAAGAATAGTGATGGGTAGTTTTCTGGCGGCCCAGGGTATAAGTATGTCCAGTTACCATGGGCAAATTTTTGCAATTCTCCTCAGTCCTGGTGATACCGTCTATCAGGGTTAGGCAGCCCTCAGTGGCATCTTGCACGGGAGGTCTTTCATTGGTTAGGTTGAAACAAGAAGACTCAAGTTCTCTTTTTGAGTTGCAGGATTTGTCATCCTTGGGTAGCCTGCATTCTACTGGAAGTTTCTCCAATTTCCCAGCCGCAGTGGCCCCAGTTATCTTGGGATTGTTAACCTGGCCTGCGCTCTAATTGGCAGGGTTAACAGGATCCTTTTGCAGATGAGACGTTGGAGCAGGTAACTCTAGGTCAGTAGGTCTCAGGAGTTTTCCTAAAGTCAAATCTGTAAATTTACGCCTCCACCTTGGGCCTCTACTTCAATCCTCACCAAATGCTTGGGGATCTCTGCCAACTTACACCTGGATATTTCCCAAAGATTTACTGAAAACCCCCTAATAAAGGCCCTCATACTATTAATTTCATAATTAGTTTGAAAATGCCCTCACCTAACCCACCCAAGAGATATCTCTGGTTAAATATCATGTGCAAGAGCGGCCGGGAGCAGTGGTAATTGCATTCAAGACAGGTTCCTCAATTTTTAGTTGGGTCAGTTTTTCCTTTGATTTTGTCCATTTGGATTTTTCCAGATTTTCCTGCCTCAAGAAATGCATCCATATTTCCTCATATCATTGGTCAATCAGATTTGAACATTCAACTTCCCATCCAAATTCTATCCCCTTTCTTAAATGAATGCAAGAGTTGTAAAAGACCTTTCTTTATCATTCTCAACTCTAATAAAGTTCAAAATTTGTTATTCTAATTTGGCCTTTTGGTTTTGCCTGTTGCTTTTAGTGTTCAGCTAATTCCTCCCCCCTTTGGTCTCCCAGAAATTGTTAGTGGTAACCTTCTGTTTGTTTCTGAAACCATAATTCTATTGTGGTTGAGAGCTAGGTTTTGTTCTTTATAACCTGCTTTCAAATTCTTATAAAATCCTGCTCTGGTTTGAGCCCAAAAAATGCAGGCTGCCAGGCAATTGGGCCAGCAGGCTGGCGGCCTGCAGGGTTCTGGGGTTTGAATCCTGTAGTTGAGGTTTTTTCATAAGCATAGTTAGTAAGAGTTTGTCATTTGCAATATTACCATAGATGTTTTTGGGAAGTCAGTAATATCCTCTTCAAGAGGGGGACTCAAAACTTTAGGATATTTGGATACTACTGTTATGATAGAAGAAAAACCAGAGAAAGCGCAGGAGAATGAAGTAACCAAGGGGATTGCAGCTCTTGTAGTGAACATCATTTTGTCATGTTTGGCTCTTGAAGACACCACCCAAGAGGACACAGCAGGAAATCTTTATAACAAAAGGTTTGAGGTTCAAAGCTAGCCTTGGATAAGCCTTCATGGCAAAATTAAGGGCACATACCTTAATTTCCTGGAATACACAAATAAGAGTTTCTTTTTGGAAAAAAGGAAGAAAAAGGCTTGATTATAAAAGCCAACACAAATGTGGATAAACTTGTATTTATTAAGAGAAATGATTCTACTTAAATAGTAGACTGGGCACACTGATCATTCACTAGGTAGACAGTGTGGCTGATGAGGCCATTCCAAGCAAAACTTGTACCAGGATCAGTCAGGTGCAGGTAGGTTAATCCAGAATGAGTGAACATAGATGTTGATCCATTTAAGGAAAGTGAACAAACTCCAAAATTGAAAGTGAATCCAACCAAGTCGTTGCAAGTATCAATATTGAAGGGCCATATCAAAATGGCATGAATGGTGCAATTTCTGACAAAAGAAACCAACATACCTGAAAGTACAAAGAAGGTGAGTTTCAGGGGAGGCCTAGAGATACAGACATGACTCTAGAGGATTTTTTCTAGATGAGAGCAGCAAGAAGGAGCCTGAAACGCCATACAGAGAGAAGAAGAGCTTGTTAGAGAGGACATCAATCTGTACCAGATGGCAACGCCACCAACCCACCCTCACTATCACAGGATACAACAGGTCTTTGACAGCTGAGAATTTGCTGACAAAAAAGTGGTTGCCCATACAGCAGCTAAGGGGTTTAGAGAGGGGATAACTAAGTATGGATACCTTGCTGGCAGCCAAGAGAGTCTGGGGGAAAGAAGCAAGAGACCCAAGGATTGGGCAAGGCTGAGATCCATGACGTTTCCAGCTGCTCCTGTGTCTACCAGCACTGTTGCCTTAGCTTTTTGTGTCTTTTTATAAAAGGTTGCATTGAAAAGAAAGTAAGATAAATCCTCTTTATTCTGGAGGGCCAAGATGGTACCAGATGGGTCAGTGGATGTCACATTTGGAATGACAGCCAGCGCTGAAAATATGGGGAGCAAGCCTGAGGAAGTGGGCCAATTGGGGACCTGACCCAGGCAGCACATCACATTGATGAAGGCAGTCTTGGCAACTGGCAAGGTTGCAAGAACTCCTTGCTTGGGGAGGTAAGCTGGGTTGACACCCAACTTACAAGCTAAGACAAAGGCCTTTTCAAGGGAGGCAGGAGCAGGTTCTCATGCTTCCTTATCCACAGAGGTGGGATTGAGGGAGTGGCAAAACATTGCCACTACTACCTCTATAAGAAGAGACAAGGAGTCTGCCTTCACTGCAAAGCATTCCACATGAGTGAGGAGATCTGGGGTCAGCCCCTTTGAGTGCAGGGTAACAAAGATGACTCAGGCTTTGGAGCCTGGGGCAGCCATCACGGAGGAAACCAAGGTGAGGAGAGAAGCTGTATTGCCTAACTCTTGACTCTGGCAAGGAAGAGTACAGACCCAGAGGCGGGCATCTCTGTTGAGGGCTTTGAGAAGGGCAACTAGGCGCTGGGCGTTGGAGACAGGTGCATCTGTGGATGCAGAGTCAGCCAAGAGATGTAACTGAAGCTCACCCAGAGCGTCCAAAAATTTTGCAAACCTCAGTTGTGAGGGGTGCAAGGGGATATCAAGGTGATTATAGCTGCTGGGGCTACAGACAAAGCTATGGATGAGGAAGAGGTTTTGCCTATGATATACTTCTTGAAAGAGCACAGAAGCAACCAGAGAGCCCTCACAGAAAGGCATCCAAAGAGGAAGGATCTAATACTGGTGCCAACCAAGGCTAAAACCAACAACTACACCCAGCAGCAAAAGACTTTGAAAGCTGAAGACATTTGCTTGCACATTATGTAAGAGAGGGGGGCTAAACTAACTAAGTTTGAGTCCCATCCTGAAGAGAAAATCCACCAGGACGCCATCCAATGCAGGACTGGTATGGCCGCTCAAACAAGGGTCCAAAAAGAGGACGCTGGGGAAAGTAAAAATTCAAACCCATCAGTATTATACCTTCAAGCAATCAGGGTGCATGCTCAGGAGCATGTACCTGGAGCGTGAGCAAGACCCAGGGAGTGGGCTCTGGTTGCTTCACAGAAATAATGAATGTGAGAGCATTGTCATTGTGTGGTGACTACAAGGTTCTGGTTGGCAAGGAAAAAATCAAGATTGTTGCTAGTAAGGCTTTTCACCAAGTTTTTACTAGTAATAAACAAATCCTGAGCTTGGCCAAGAAAATTCTCAAACAAAGGCAAGAGGCAGGAGGAATTATTCCCCACATTGTAAGCTGAGGAGGTTAGCTGTGCCCAATGATCTGGTGAGGTCAATCAAATTAGAACCAAACAGGAGCCAGGGTAAAAAACACAAATTTAAGGAGAGGGAACAACATATTTGGATTCCTCTCAAAATTTGGGGCCTTTAAATGGGGGTGAGAAGACTTAATTTCAGGAAAATCAAAAAGCCAAGAGTGGTTTTAGTTGCCCAGAATGGGTTGGGTAGAGTTGGAAAGATGAAAGGACCCTGCAGGACACCAGAAAAAGGTCAGAATGTAAAGAAGACAGACTTTGAGTTTGATTCAAAGCAAAAACTTGAGATTTTTAAACTTAAAGTAAATATAAAGGTTTAATACTAAAATCCAGTTTTTGAACTAGGTTTTTGAGAGTCTAGCATAAGTAACTTAACATTGACGCTAATCTCAACTTCTAGGGCTCTGTATAGGTGACAGACAACCAGGGAAAGGCAAAGATAAGGGGGAATGACTACTTTCACTAATAATTTCAAAGTAAAAAGCCACAAAGAAGCTCCTGTTTTAAAACTAGTTGTTTGAAATAACTAAACTTTTATTGAATAAAAAATGAGCAAGCAGGGGCCAAAAGTACCCTGTCTTGCTTTAAGGGATAGTATTTGGATTTTAAAGGTCACCTGACCCAGGCAATGGGTCTGATTAGCCAGGGGAGAAATTTTGCAAGGGGAATTTCATTGGGTTGGAAAGTTTTCCATTAATTTCTGATTTGACTCCTGATTGGCCAGTGCCTATAGAATACTTCAGGGGACTATTAGCTTCAGCTTGATTAGATTTTGTTAACTTGACAGAAGCACAACCTGATTGGTTATACTGCAGTTGCTTTAAATGGGGACAGAACCAAGTCAACAAGTAGTCCAAATTAACCAGAGATTCTTCCCAGGATGAAACAAAAAGCCATGCATCAGTGGTTACCACCTGGGAGATACGCCAATACAAATCTCTTGTCAATTGTGTGGGTAAATTCTTGAGAGAATTAAGAGGGCTAGCTGAATTTTGGGTGGTTTTCTTTGTGTGTGAGGAAAATTGTCCTATTCAGGGCTAAAGAGGGGAGTAACTTTACATACTCTATCAAGATGATTAAGTCCTCCATGACACTGTCTTTGTACAGATAACAAAGGAGGGCTCCTACAACTTCAAGGGGGAGCTCAATTTGAATCAATGTTTGTAAAAGTCATTTGCTCTGAACCTGTTTCATTTTCCTTTTTGAACAATATATTCCCACCAGTGTTGCAAGAGCTCTTCAAAGAGTTTAAGAACTCTTCAGCAAAATGCTAGACTAATGACTCCTCCCCAGAAGATACTGTTGCAACTGAGGTTTCATCCTTGCCTGCCAACATATCTTACAATACACAGGTGGCACTCAAAGAGCCACCCCATGACATGTCTAAAGGCATGGATCAATCTGATGACAATGTCAAATTGAGGGCACTATCTCCTAATTAGGAGTGCTGCCAATTTGATGTGTTGATCCCTGTGCAAGTTATTCCACAACCCAAATCTTATATTGAACCCACCACTATGCCACCCCCTGTGGACTTGTGGCTTCTCAATATGATATATTAATTACAATATTCTTCAATAAACTACATGTTATTTTTGTCCTTTCTATTAGACTGTTGTCTTCCCCAATCAAATACTGAACTATCATTGGTTTAGCTGTAACAGTGGTAGCAGCAGTAGGTTGACAACCTATCTATAAGAAAAATCCCCCCAAGAAAGAACAGATTACAGGCTGTATGACTACACCTCACCAAAAAACCTTTCTCCCCATCCCTGATGGGGACATCCCCAAGGAATATGTTGTATACCAAGACTAGTTAGTACTTATCAGTGTCTATAACTGACTTCTCCTGAAACAACGCAACATTAGCGTCACCCTGCCTTAGTAGAACCTATCTCAATGTATGCTGAGCCTACAACTGTAACCCTTTACAGTGGGTGTGAAGGGGCCAAAATAGTGAGTTGGCTACACTCCGCAGAAGCCTACCTTCACATTTGTCACATACCTGAGCCCATGTGAGTTACCACCACGTCAGGGCACCTCATAGGCCTGCTGCCATATAGTTCACCAACTGGGCTAGCCAAGAACATGATGACATCCGGGTAGCCTTCAGAAACGCCATGAAGTCCTGTTACAGTGAAACATTTTCCCCCATTGGCATGAGCACACCCCAGATTACAATCATACAAACAGGAATTGTTCCTGAGTACCTTGCCGCATGGCAGTAAGCTTTTGCTGCTCCCGCCCCAGAAGCCATTACTGATGAAAAAGCCATGCTCCTTACGCTCATCATTAATGTGTTAAACCCCCATATCTGTAAATGAGTGCCTGTGGTATGTTGCGCCTCCATCAAAAAGTGTTATAGGGCTATTGCAAAATCAAACAACCAAGCCACAATGGGCTTTCACAGATCCAATGATGCACTCTCTCAGCCTTGCCCTGCACCTGACAGCGCTCACAACCAAATAGGGTGCCGCTAGTCTCTTCAAAGGATTGGTGCTAACTTTATGAAGTAGGATATTGACTTGCTAACTCATGACCACGGGCCAGCAACAAAGACAAATGTATCTATTACTCCTCTGAGAGTAATGTATACAATCCCAAGTAGCTTATTGGTATGGTCCAGGTTAAAGCTTGGCGGTGAATGCGGGTATTGGTTTGGGGGAAACAGGTGGTTTCATGTCTAATTGTTAGGCAGGGAGGAAGTTGTATTTATCTCTTAATAGGCAGGGCTCAGTAACGTGTCAATGGCCATTCTGGTTGTATCTGATTAACTTTTTAGTTTAGGCCAAGAGATATTGTGCTAATATCTTTTCAGAAAAGCAATATCTGTATTCATGTGCCAGGGCCCAGTAGTTCTTACCGGGTCTCCACAGGAAACAACTTACACAGATTTAATATAAACTTTTCAAAATCAACTAAATTCAACTTTATGTTATTGAGCTAAACTTAGAATGATCACAAGGGGATTATTGTGAGCAACATCTTTATATACCATTTCATTAGATTCTTTAGAACCTTCCTAAATCTTCTTGACTATCTTAGGTACTCTGCTGGTGGCATCAGGCTGGGTGTAAGGTCTTGCCCAATAAGGTGCAAGATTATAAACTATATTGTGCAAAGCATTCGGATTTAAGTTTAAAAGATATAAAAAAGTAGGCACAGTTTGTAGGAGTACCTTTAACAGACCTGCCAAAAACTTATGATTATACACAAAAGGTGTCATAAAATTAACTAATCCTAAACAAACTATATAAAATAAAGTGTTAAAAAAGGATTTGTTTGTAACCAAAGGTATATCCACGTCAGGATATTCCCTGTGGGAATATCTCAAAATAAAACTAGTCAAATTATCCCTAAAGTAAAAAAATGGTGATAAGCTAAATGCTTGTTGTCTAACTATCTCCATTCTAATTATGCTAGCTGTTTGAGCCTGAGAGGCAAATTTAAGAACTAACAAGGTATCTAATCTAAACCCAAGCTTCTTTTAATTTAAAAGATGATAAACTAAGCAAATTTTGAAGTTAGAATTTGGAGAATGAAAAAATATATTTGAAGTAAAAAAACCTGTAAACAGTGATTGGGGTAAAACCACTTAGAATTTCAGCTTAAAAAGCTTACTCCTCTGGTGTCTTTATTTACAGGCAAGAAAAACCAAGTCTTGGGGAGATCTTCAGGGCAAAACAGGGAGTTTTCTGGACAGATGTGATTGACAGACAAAGAGGAAGAACACATGGTGATGGGGAAGCAGCAGGCAACAGGAGCCCAAAGATCTGCATGAAGCAGTGGGGAGAACAGCAGTTGCGTAAGCCAAGGAGTTTAAAAAGTAAAAATAAACCTATCTTATAATAGGAATTATATAAAAATGAATTGAATTTGATCTACGCACACAAAGGAGCAAAAGCAACCCAAAAACAAGTGAAAATCAAGGTAAGCTTCAATTTAAACAAACTAATAAAATCCAATTCAAATATAAATTCAAACTTTGAATCTTTTTAGAGTTGTTTTGAAGCCTGCCCTTCAGGGCAGGGCACAACACTGGGGTTTTGGGGCATCTTCTGAACAGCATGACTCATGTTTCTTTGTAAAATCCCGCACATTGGGCTTTGCATGTGTATTTTGTCTAAAATGGCACAGATTGACTCTCCTGGTGTTTGGCTTCAAAATGCGTGTTTGGACGTCCAAATCCGTCCAGTGGTTGATAAGTTATGCTCAAATTAAAATTTGCATCAATTCTTGTGCCTTGGTGGCATATTTTTGTCATTTTGCACTGGTTAGGAAGTTCGGCTGGCGGCCAAACTTTAAGAAGCCATAACTCATTGCCTAGAGCAGCTAGGAGAGTCATCAAACTAGCATTGTGATTGTGGAGAATAGTAGAGTTTTTTCCAAGGCATTTTTATAACACAAGATGTTTCAGGGCTTTTCTTGACATCATGATTTAATGAGTATTCTGTAAAATGAACAGGACCAAATGAAGCACCAGGCAGACAGTAGGTAACTGGCGGGTCAGCAGGAGGGTCAGATGATTTTTGAGTTAACTGGCAGATGAAAGAATAAAATAGGGCATCAATTAGAAGAACCAATATCTCATAAACTTTATTTAAAAATGACTATAGGGATTGATCTTGGCCTGGCAGGTACTTATACTGCGCTGCCAGGCTTTATTTTCTGATTGGGTTTCTTGAGGTTGGGCAAGTTGGCATTGGGGGTCTTAGATGGCGGGGTGATGTTTGGCACTGGCAGGTTGCCACTGGCTGCTTCAGGATAAGAAGACTTCAAATCCTTTTGTTTGGCAACTTGGGTGTTGGGCAGGCATTTGGGTTCAGTGCCACTTTCTAAGCTTTGGGAAGTTTGGAACAACTCTCATTAGGGAATCCGTACATTTCACTGAGCAAACCGCTGGTGTCAAGTATTGGCACCTCAGGGAAACTCCTAGCATCTTGCACTGGCTGTCTGTGAAGAATTTTTTCAGGGTTTGACCCTGGTTTCATACTCTGGGATTCAGGTACATCTAAATTGCCATTCCTGACAATAATGGCAGCAAGCGTCCTTGTGAGAGAGAGCTTCAGGTAGCAAAGATTGAGAGTTTGGAAAAAATCCTGGAGGTTGTAGACATGAGAGGCTTCACAACCTGCTTGATCTACACTTACAATCTCTCCTTGCCAAAAACCCCTGCAACTACAATGTGCATAAGATTAAAACTCTAGATTTATTTCAAGTGCACAGTGACAGCCCTGTCCTCCAAGCTAGTCATTTATCAAATAAAATCACTTGTTTGGTCCATCTCTTTTGCTTTCATGAAAACACTCACAGACACCTGGTAGATACTGGGGTCAATCACATAATGATCAACTAGGAATTTTCTGACTCTCAACAGTTAGATCAGGTTCCCAGCTGCTTTAAAGCAGTGCGTGTGGCCAACTTCCATAGAGTGACAATCACCCATGAGACAGTTTCCTTCTCAGTAAGGATAGGCAACATTCAGATCAGGCTCTTTGGGCCTATTATGACCTGAATCAGCCACAACATAGTAGTGGGTCTAGACTGGTTGCATCATAATTATCTCTATATAAACTAGGATATCTTGGATATCACCCTTAATAAAAATGGGATGGGCTTTCAGATCTACCCTATCAAAATAAGTAAGCTTCTTCACAACACTGTCTTTGTACAAATAATGGAGGAAGATTCATACAGCTTCAAGAGGAAAAGCTCAATTTCAATCAATGTTTGGTCAAAGTCATTTGCTCTGAACTGGTTTCATATCCTCCCTTGGATAAAACACTTCTACTAGCACTACTAGCTCACCTTAAGGAGTTTAAAACATCTTCAGTAAAATGTTAGACCAATTGCCTCCTCCTTGGAAGATACAACATGCTGTACAGCTACAAAAATTGCTGTCAAAGGCACACTCACTCCATTGGCTGACACCCAAGGAGGACAAAATGTTCTGACAGCATCTTATGAACACCTTGGACAAGGAGTTTATCTGCCCATCACTCTTTCCATACAGAGCCACAGTTTTTTCTATAGCAAAAAAAGAATGGTTCACTTTGTTTAGTTACCAACTATCATATCCTAAATAAAGTTACTGCAAAGAACAAGTACCCCCTGTTGTTGATTGAAAACCTGCTTGACACACTAGCAGCTGTGAAGGTCTTTAGCAAGATTAATCTCACTGTGGTATACAACCAGGTCAGGATTGCCCCCAGGTATGAGGCAAAGACAGCCTTCTGCATACACTATGGGTTTTTTGAGTGCTGTGTCATGAATGTTGTCATTAATAACACACCATCAACCTTTGTAATACTCATGAATAAGGCTTGAGGAGTTGATTGGGAAGTGTGTTGTGGTTTATCTTGACAAAATCATTGTGCTTAGTCAGGACCAAACTACTTACCTCCAACATTTCTAAGCCGTACTAAATACCCTTTGTAAGCACCAATTGAAGGCCAAGCCTTCAAAGTGTGAATTTCTTAGGTTGGAGTTGCTATTCCTTGGGCATGCTATCTCTGCTCAAGGGATAAAACCCAACCCCTCCAAGATCAGGGTAACTACAAACATGCCTTCTCCCACTGATGTGAGCCAGGTGCACACATTCTTAGGCATGGTTGCATGCATGCATAAGTTTATTCCCAACTGTGAAGAGCTAATTGCCTCCCTCACCAAGTTGCTAAACACTAGGCAACACTTTCAATAAATGGCTGCAAGGAAACAGGCCTTTGAGAAGCTCAAGCAAAAACTTACCACAGCACCAACCCTCCAATTTCACAACAGGAACTGACAGTACAAACTTGAGACTGACACTTCAGACCAGGCCATAGGGGGTGTGCTGCAGGTGAAGACTGAGAAAGGTGACTTCCTTCCAGTATCATACAAATCCAGAAAACTTACTGACACTAAACAACACTACCTTATCCACAATATTGAGCTGCCCTCAATTTTTCATTATGTTGAAATGGCGCTGCTATATGAAAGGTGCCAGCTTCTCATCTTGAGTCCTCACTAACCATAAAGTACTCTAATACTTCAACACTCAGTTTCATCTGACCCAATGTCAAGCAGAATGAGTTAAACACCTGTCCCTGTACCAACTCTGCATAGAATACAAGCCTAGGAAAGAACTTGTCACAGCTAACACCCTTTCCAGGTTGTACATATCATTCATCACGGGAGACAACAGGTTAGGCTAGACTGGCTCATGCTCTACCTGCATCCTGAGACCATCTGCTATGAGAGGCTTAACTCAGCAACCATTTCAAAGTTGAATGACAACTAAATCCAGTTCATCACAGATGCTGGTAACGTCTGTTGTTGTTCAGAGACAGGAGCAAAGACACCTTACATTTTTATCACACAACAATGAGACACAATGCTGCACTACCACCACACCTTAGGCCATATCAGAGGACACAACCTCTTTGAAAATCATGAAGCGTAAGGTTTAGTGGCCTCACATGCGCCAGGACACCCTAGACCTCTTTAAGATGTGTGCGCTATGTGAAAAAACACGTCTAAATCTGTCCTGCCTAAGTCAGTCTTGCCAATCAGGGCTATGAAACTCTTCAAACAGTGGGTCCTTGATATTATTAGGCCCCTGCCTGAGGATAAGCTGGGCAAAAAGTAATTCATCATCACTATCAATTACTTTTCCTGCTGGCTAGTGGCATGGGCAACCACTAATCATACTGCCACAATCATTACTTGGTTTATTGGCAAGAAAATTGTAGCACACTTTGGCTGCCTCAATTGGCTCATCACAATGGGAGACCTGAGCTTGTGGTCAATGTCATGAAAGCATACTGTGTCAAAAAAGCCCTTGAAAGGGTAGTCATCACACCATATTATTCTTAGGCCAGCAGGTGTGTAGAGCGCCTGAATGACTTGCTGGTACAGCTAGTTGACAAACTCTTTCAGGAGCATCCAAACACCGCCTGGACAGAGAACCTTACCACTGCTTTGCTTATACTATGAGCCAGAATCAATTGTGGTACGGGCTTCAATCCCAGCACATTAGCTTTTGGCACTCCTGATAACCTGACAGGGATATACAATGGCAAGTTAAGAACTACTTTTCACGTAAACCACAACTCATAACTACCCTCTTGTTGACCCAATGACAAGCCAAAGCTTGCAACAGAGCAAGAACAGATCAAGAGGGACCAAGCAGCTCAAAGCAAGATATGCTGTGAGTGATCCTGTCCATTCTCTTAATTCTAGCTCTGTGAAACTTGAACCTAACCACCTTAGACCCTTAAAGGTGGCCACTGTCTACAATAATCACACCTACCAACTTGAGGACGCTCAAGAAAATACCAAGACTTCACCATGATTGCTTGTGCTCCTATTATGCCATTTCTGTACAAAACTTTTTGTGTGTACCTTCCCAGATCTCTCACAAGTTTCAATCCTGATGTCTGACAACAAGCAGGAGGCAAGAGAGTGTTGCAACTGAGATTATTTTCTTATTCACTAATGTATCTCACAATACACAGGGGGCGCTCAAAGAGTCGCCATATGATGTGACTAACAGTATGAATCAATCTGAGCACAATGTCAAATTAAAAAACATTATCTCCAAATTAGAAGTCTTGCCAATTCAACACACTGATTACTTTTCTGAGTTATTTACAACCAGAACGTTACATGAAACACACCACTATACCACCTTCTGGCAATTGTGGCTACCAAATATAGTATATCAGCCTTATTGTTCCTAAAATAAACACATCTTATTCTTATCATTGTCTTTTTTATTTGGACTGTTATCTTCCCCAATCTAAATACTGAACTATTATTGGTTCAGTTGCAATACTAGTTCTACAATACAGCTGGGTTGTCTATCACACATGACATTAGTGCTTATTTTGCTCTGCCTTTGTGGTTTGGAAAACTTCTCTTGTCCTCATCTGCTGTAATGCTGAAAAACAAGAGCTATGACCTATCCATTGGCACTCAGTTTCTACAAGTGTACAATGATATCATCAACCTTAAGGAAGAATTTATCTTTTTATTAAACTAAAATATGCCTCTCATCTTTGACAAACTTGTGTCAAGGGTCTGGATGTACAAGCATTCTGGCTATCACCAACCTACTTAACATCCAGCCATTGCCCAATTTGGTCCCCTTCCAACATACTGTTTGACATACCAAGAATGGTAACCAAGCAATATCACATGACTGTCCAAGTATCCGGTGGCTTGAACTCATCTCACACATGACCAACCTCTAGGTTCAATCCAACTAAATCCCCGCCACAGTCAAGTCTATATAAGCCTAAAGTACTATCAAATAAAATATACTTCTCTTCTTTCTTAATTCCATATTTGAAGCTTTCCCAAAAGGCGCTCCTTATCACTGGTAGCAGCTACAGTTTTTTGACCACTCCCATGAAAGAGAAAATGACTGACCAAAACCTGCCCACCTTTGCTCATGTACTCAACCAGGCCACATCCCAGGAGACCTGGAAAACGTACTTCCGCGCCCACAACATCAATGAAGATATACCTAGTGGATGCACCGTATTTGAAGGTCTGGTCATGCCCAAAGCATGTGCCAAGATTATTCAATACAGTTGCTCTCTTCAACCACAAACAAACTCACAACTACCTATCACAGGTGAAATTACCAACACCAAGTACATTTTTATCAACAAGTTCTTTAGTAAAAACAAAGAAAACATCATCAACTGGCTAGGCCACACAGCTGCCAAACTCCGCGCCAGCCACATCCCCCATGAGAAATGGGTCCAGGAAGCCAGCAAGCGCCTGTACAAGGCTGCAGCTAACTGGTAACCAGCTTGACAACTGGGAAGAGTTCAAAGCGGACATCACCCACAATTTCCGCATCACTGAATCCCTCCAAGACATTGCAATACAGCTCAGTGATCTTCCGCAGAAGACCACTATTGCAGCTTACACCAACAAATTTGAGGAAATACATTGCAAAATCCAAAACCTAGCACAAGCTGACAACGTACATACCAGAGCATCATTCATCAATAGAATGAAACCCTCTGTTGCTGCCCTCATCCGCCCAGAGGCCAACACCTCCATGCTTGCGCTCATTGCAGAAGCCAAGCGTGCGGAAAACACGCAAACATGGAATATGCTGCTTGCAACGGCAGTGCTCCTCAAACAGCAATGACAGAGAAAACTCCAATGGCAATAAACACCAGAACATCAACCATAACAATGGCAACTCCAATTGCAACAATGGCAATCACAGCCAAAGTGCAAACTGCTCCTGTCCCAAGAAAGAGGACACTGCCAAAGTTAACAATGCTGAAGTAGCAACCTGCTATGAATCTGACCCCACATTCTCTGACCTTGAAGGTCTTGAAACATAGGAACAGGGAAAAGAGGAGGGAGGACAGGCTTAAGTGCCCCTGTCTCCCCCCAACTTGACAAGAAATTGTACCAAGGCACAAACTTTGCTGCTCACATCCCCTGTGTCCCGCAATCCTCCATTTTTATGAACTTAAAAATTAAAGATCACTCACAACTTCTTGTCTATCCATGCACTTACAAATCACATACACATAAAATTTTCTTCAACTCTGGTGCACAACACACTATGGTTAGCAAACCATTTGTAACCAAGTACAAAATACCAGTTGTCAAATCCAACTTCAAATACGCCAGAATGGCGGACAAATCAAAAGTTCTACTCAAAAGCAAAACAACTTCCTTCAGAATTGAACTCCAAGGTATACAAACATCTATCAAAGGACTTGTCATGAACAACATAAACTACGACATTGTAGCAGGCATGGACTGGTTCACCTGAGTGAACCCCAGTGTATGTTGGAAAACAAAAACCATGACCATCAAACACAATGGAGTCAACTTCAACATTCTCAAAGAACCCAATGACCTCATTCTAAGAGACACAGTATTTGTCCAGGTCATAAACCAAGAGGACTCAGAATGTCTAACCAAAGATAGTACCCTCCTCATAATGAGGTACACTGAGTTCAATAATATGCAAACAACCAAGATCCAATGCCCAGAACTTGCAGCACTCCTAAATAAATACGCTCATGTATTCAAAGAAAAACTTACCAAGCTAACCCCCCCCCAAACAGGAGGTCAAACATGGCATCAACTTATGTAAGGCCATGCCTAAACCTGCACCCCTCTACAGACTCTCCCCCATGGAGACCCAAACCCTCAAAACCCATATTGAGGACAATCTAGCAAAAGGATTCATTCACCTGTCTGAATCCCCATGAGGGCAGCAGTGTTCTTTGTAAAGAAAAAGAAAGGCACTCTGCGTCTAGTAACTGACTACAGAGCACTAAATGCAAGCACAGTAAAGAATAAATACCCTCTCCCACTTATAGAGGATCTGTTTGCAAGACTCTCAGGAGCCAAATTTTTTTCACAAATCAACCTCACCTCAGGTTACAACCAAGTTGAAGTAAAGGAAAAGGACATACCAAAAACTGTGTTCTGTACACAATTTGGATCCTTTAAATGTAGAGTAATGAACTTTGGGATGACCAATGCTCCTGTAACGTTTGTCACCATGATAAACCAAGCACTAAACGGTCTCTCAAATACATTATGCTACCTTGACAATATCATTATATTCTCAAAAACAAAAGAGGAACACCTCACACATGTCTGCAAGACACTCAATTGACTTGCAAAGCACAAACTTTATGCAAAACCAAGTAAGTGCCAATTTATGGAAAAGGAGCTCCTGTTCTTGGGCCACATTATCTCTGACAGTGGCTCAAAGCAGATTCAGACAAAATTAAAGCCATAAATAACATGCAACACCCCACCTCCGTTAAAAAAGTTAGATGCTTTCTCAGTATGGTAGCTTATCTAAGGAAATACATCAAAGACTGCAGAAAACTAACCGCACCAATCAATGACTTAACCAAGAGTAATGCCAAAAAGAAATTCATCTGGACTCCAGAATGTGACAATAACTTCCATTTATTAAAGCAAGCTCTGATTGAAGCACCAATCTTGCAATACCCTAACAATAATGGGTGCTACGAGCTCAAGTCAGATGCCAGCAACACCACCATTGGCGCATTTCTGCCCATCTGCCAGCCAGGGGAGCAAGACTTCCTGCCAGTATGTCACGAAAGCAGAAAACTAACTAATACTGAGCAGAGATACCCAATACATGATAAGGAATTGCTAGCAATATATCACGCATTCAAGAAATGAAGATGTTACCCAGAAGGACATTTAAACGTCCAAGTACAAACTGACCATAAATCCTTAATCTATTTCAAAACTCAGAAAACACTTGCACAGCGACAAGCCAAATGGATGTCCTTGCTGAAACAGCTTAACCTGGACATCCAATACAAAAAGGAGGCAGAGCTGATCACGTCTGATGCTCTCTCTAGACTATGCCAGCCTAGAGAGAATCACCCAGACCACCTGGACCCTGACTGGCCAAACCTGTACAACACTGAGTATAAAACCAAAGGGAAAGACCCCTCAACACATCAACAGACCCATGATACATTAGTAAGAAACAAAAAGTATTACCATGTATCAAATGGCACTGTATACCAAATTATTAATGACAAACACGCTTCCTACATCCCACTTGCACAAAGAGTTGACACCATATTAAGACATCACCGCCTACTAGGCCATACAAAGGCTAACAACCTATATCTCACACTAAAAGAAATAGTATGGTGGCCCAACCTCAAACAGGATATAGTTAATGTTCTGAAAAAGTGCAAAGTGTGCAAGAAATACACCAGCACAAAGGCTTCTCAGCCAACAGTCAACCCAGTACCAGACCCTGAACTATTCAGGGTTTGGGGACTGGACGTAGTGAGCCCCTTCCCAGAAACAAAAACAAACCAATATTTCTTAATTGTAGCTATTGCTTTGCCACATGCTGGCCCATCTGCTGGGCAAAAAAGGACCATAAAGCAGAAGCCATCAACCGTTTCATTAACAAAGCAATCATAGTCAACTACGGCACTCCAGACTACATCATAACTGATTGAGCAACCAAGAAATCAGGTCACGTAGTAAATGACAACTTAAAATTCAAATTCAAAAACATTAAACACTCCACAACCTCTCCATACAGGCCACAGGCCAATGGCAGAGTGGAACGCCTCAACATCAGCCTTATCAGGACCCTAGAGAAAATAATGAATGGCAAAGCCAAAGACACATGGCCACTATGCGTGAAACATGCATTTCTAGTATCTCAGGTACACACCAACCAAGGGACAGGCTACTTGCCCTTTGAACTAACATATGGATACAAACCGGAAATAATCACCTGCAACAAACAGCCATACATAAAGATTCCCCTGGGGAAACCTCTCACAGTAGAACAAGCACCAAATCTACAACACATCTGCCTCAAAGCTAAAATAGCAGAAATAAAGAGGTTCAAAACACAAAAGGTAACCTCCACAGAGGAACCACTTCCCATTGACTCCCTTGTCTGGATTCTAGCTGGCAACAGAAAGAAACTAGACTCAGTACACCAGGGACCAGGAAGAGTCATCAAATACAAACCAGAACACAACACCTACCTAGTAAAATTCCAAGGTGCCAAAAACCCAATTATCAAGAAATACCACAGAACCTGTCTCCGTCTTAGTAAAGGAGAGCACTTGACCAGACTGGTTCCAACTAGTAAACAGCTCCAGGAGCATCAGGCAGCAGCTGTGAAAACAAAAACCCCTCCTGATGCACCAGAGTAACCCATTAAGAGAGGGTGTCAAGGGTCTGGATGTACAAGCATTCTGGCTACCACCAACCTACTTAACATTCAGCCATTGCCCAATTTGGTCCCCTTCAAACATACCGCTTGATATACCGAGAATAGTAACCAAGCAATATCACCTGACTGTCCAAGTATCCAGTGGCTTGAACCCATCTTGCACATGACCAACCCCTAGGTTTAATCCAACTAAATCCCCGCCACAGTCAAGTCTATATAAGTCTAAAGTATTATCCAATAAAATATACTTCTCTTCTTTCTTAATTCCATATTTGAAGCTTTCCCAAAAGGGGCTCCTTATCACTTGTTTGACTTTCTGGAAAGCACTTAAAGATGTGTGTGCTTGAATATTCCACAAAAATCCTCTTGCTCAAGTTTCAAATGCATTTTGCTAATCTGAGACCTCCTCCACTGTTGTGCCCTGCAGCAGAAAGGGTACCTCTAGTTTTGCCATAAGCCTTTTTAATTCCCCCAGAATCTCAAAATCTAGTAGACTTGCATATTTTCTATAAACTACTAGCTAAGACATTCCTGAAATTATATGCTCCTGAGTCTCTAGGGCAAAGTGAGTCACAACTTTGCCCAGGAATCCTTGGCATAACTCATAAGGAGCCTGTGCAACTGTTGTTTGCCAACATCACGGCTACTCTTATGCAAGTCACCAAGGGTCAGGTACTTGGACATGGAGACCTACTCAGGGCAGCTGAAGTCCACTTCTTACATTATTTTGGCAGCTTCTCTAACTTGGTGTTACCTAAAAAGAATCCTCTTGTCTTATCCTTGTTTTCTTCTAAGAATTTCCTGC
Organism: Entomophthora muscae; assembly: GCA_014839935.2. Classification (NCBI taxonomy): domain Eukaryota; kingdom Fungi; phylum Entomophthoromycota; class Entomophthoromycetes; order Entomophthorales; family Entomophthoraceae; genus Entomophthora; species Entomophthora muscae. The sequence continues at coordinate 76,773 of QTSX02000156.1, forward strand.
AGCTCACTCCTTATCAAACAAACAGAGATGCTCAATCTGCTGGACTATTTCTCTGACATTTTTGTGCAAGGTCCTAATAATTATGAGTTGACTAAAGGGGTAATTTATCAAATCAATACTGAAGACACTCTCCCTTTCTGGGCTAAGCTCTATCATCACAGTCAAGTTGAAGACATACAAGTATCTAAAGAATTGAAGCAACTCTTGGGTGCTTGACTGTTGCCTTTGTCTCAAAGCCTTTAAGCTTTTTTGTTGCTGATTCTCAAAAAGAAAAATGGGGATAACAGGATTGTGATGGACTATCATCACTTGAAATTTCTCACAAAGAAGGGTTTCTAACCTTTACCCAGGATTGATGAAGCCCTTTGCTGTCTAGGGTGGGTCCAAAAATATCAGCCATGAGTTTGGCATCTGGATATTGGCAGGTGGATTTAACACCTGATGATAGAGAAAAGGCTGTGTTGATCACCTCTGGGAGACTGTTTGAACCTATTTGCATGCCTCAAGAGTTCTGCAATGCTCCTGCAACCTTTTGACAAGCCATATACTCCATCCTACATGACTTGAAGCTGTCCTGTGTGCTAGTATATCTAGACAACAACCAGTCTTCAGCTCCACTTTTACTGGAAACCTATAGAATTAACTCATACAGCATGGAACATCCTCCATGTCAACAATTCTAAAAAATTATTTCTGCTTTATCTTTTATAATTTCAATTGAAAGCTCAAAATAAAATTAAAACTTGCTTTTATTATCAGTATCAACTATGTAAGCCAGAAAAAAATATTCTTGAATAAATAAAATAAGAAAAATATTTTTTAGAATTGTTGACATGGAGGATGTTTCATGCTGCATGAGTTAATTCTGGAAGTTGTCCTTTCACTGACCACCTGGATTATCTGAAGGCTGTATTCACCAAGATTTGTGAGGCTGGTCTCAAATTGAAACCTTTCAAGTGTTGTTTCTTCAAATAGCAATTGGAGTTTCTAGGTCATGAAGTCATCCAGACTGACATCTGACCAATGACTAACAAGGTTGAGAACATTAAAAATTTGCTTCCTCTTACCAACCTGAGGAAAGTTCAAGTTTTCCTTGGTATTATGAGCTATTACCATCAGTTTATTCATGAATTTGCTGAGCTCAGTGAACGCCTGATACAATTACTTCAGGCGGTCTTTTTTGGGTGAATTGAAAGTCAATAGCAGGCCTTTGAGGCTTTGAAACAAAAGCTTAAAGAGGAACTTATCTTAGCCTACCCTGACTACCATAAAGAGTTCATACTGTACACAGATGCAAGTGGGATAGCTGTGGGTGCTATTCTAGGTCAACTAAATGACAAGGGGGTGGATCACCATGTAGCCTACTTCTCACATGGTCTAAACAAACATGAGAAGAAATAAAGTGTCTCTGAGAAAAAATGTCTGGTTGTCTTACATGCTGTGAAGCAATTTTGCCATTATATTTACAGGACTTATTTCACAGTAGTCACTGACCATACTTCTCTTTATTAGCCACAGCAACTAAAAGAACCTGAAGGGAGACTAGCTCAACAGGCATTACATTTACAAGGTTATCACTTCACTGTAGTCCATCACCCAGAAGTCCAGCATCAGAGCGCTGATGAGTTGTCACACATGCCCATACTGACTATTCATCCAGATGAAGATGTCTGTCTGTATTAGCTTATTGGATACCCCTTGCCCTGGGAAGCCAAAACTGAAGAAACACAAATTGCACTACAAAATCTTTATGTGAGTACTCAGGTTTAAGATAACCAGTTGTTTAAGAAAGTTGAAGACACATATCTGCACTACATAAACCCAAGCCTTAGAATTTTTACAGTCTTACAGGCCCATCTAGATACTGGTCATGAAAGAATTGCAAAAAACTCAAGTCTGGCTGAGCAAACTCTATTTTTGGGAAAATATGTGAGTGTTGATGCAGTGAGACCCTTACCTTACTCCCATTCTGGCTGTTGGTTTATTCTACTTGCCATTGATCACTTCAGCAAATAAGTCAAGGATCAAGCTACTAAGAACATTACAGCCAAAACCACAGCGCAATTCCTGTTTCAAGATTTGTTTTATCAACATAGATGCCCACAGGTCTTGCTTTTAGATAATGGTACAAATTTCAATGCTAGACTAATTATGTCTATTGTTGAGGCTATGAGTACTCATTAATCTTTCTGTCTCCTATAATTCTGCCACAAATGGGACAGTAAAGAGAGCTAAAACTATCCTGGTGTCAATCATGCGCAAGTTAACACATTCTGATGCCTCTAATTGAGATCAGTACAACCCTGCTACTTTGTTTAATTATTGCTTAAACAAGCACTTTACTACTGGTGTTTTCCCCTTTGATATGCTTTATGATTGAAAGGCCATCATCTCCTCAATATTGGGCCACTTTTTGGTGGAACAAAATGTGTATTTGACCCTGAGAAGGCTGTGAAAGATTTGGTCAACCAAGTTATTGACATACAAGCCACAGCCTATTTTACTATCTATAAGACAAAGACCCTAGAACTATCCTCTTCCAATGACTTCCGTCCTCCTATTCCTGAATTTCAATTAGAAGATCAAGTCTTATATTATCAGAATTGTGTGAAAAAGTTGCGCTTGTCATGGATCCACCCTGAGGGGGGTTTTTGAGGACTTGCAGGCGGACAGCCTGCAGGCCCAGAGGGAAGGGCCTATCAGAGGATAGGAGCTAACTTTACAATATATGACAAGGATTTGCCTATGATGGCCCAGGGCCCGTTAGAGGAAACCATAGAATCCACAAGTCCAGTTAGAGGGATGTACATTACTCCAAATAGTTGTATCAAAGTGAACTCATTGGCTGCCACAGGTTTTTGTGGGCAGTTAGGCCGCAGGATTAGAGGCGGGGTCATTGGAACTAGATAGGCTGACAGGTAGTTATATTTATCTCAGAATAGCAGAGGAGGCACGGTTATCCAGGATCCTTCTTGGCCAATGATATCTGTCTCTCTGGTTCTGGCTTCAGGGTTTTAGATCAAGATTTTCTCTAGAGTGAACTCTGAATATGCCAGGTTGGGAGGATATTCCGTGAAATGTACCGGGCCAAAGGGTGCTCCTGGTGGATAATATAGCTTGGGTGGACAGTCAACAGTTTCTTGGGGTTGATGGGTGTAAGAAACAAGGCTGCAGAGGCTAGTCTGCAAATGAAATAGAACTAAAATCAAATATGGGATAACTTGGTTGAACCAAAGGTTCCTGTCTGTCACTTTATTGCAAGAATGGTGATGGGTAGTTTCCTGGCGGCCCAGGGTATAAGTATGCCCAGTTATCATGGGCAAATTTTTGCAATTCCCCTCAGGCCTGGTAATACTGTCTACCAGGGTTAGGCAGCCCTTGGTGGCATCTTGCATGGGAGGTCTTTCATTGGCTGGGTCAAACACAAAGACTTGAATTCCCTTTTTGAGTTGCAGGATTTGTCATCCTTGGGCAGCCCATATTCTACTGAAAGTTTCTCCAATTTCCCAGCTGCAGTGGCCTTAGTTATCTTGGGATTGTTGACCCAGCCTGTTCTCTAACTGGCAGGGTTAACAGGATCCTTTTGCAGGTGAGGCGTTGGTACAGGTAGCTCTAGGTCAGTAGGTCTCAGGAGTTTCCCCAAAGTCAAATCCTGCTTTAGTTTGAGCCTAGGGAAACGAGGGCAACCCCAAGATTCTGAGGTTTGAATCCTGTGGTTGAGGTTTTTTCATAAGCATAGCCAGCAAGAGGTTGTCATTTGTGACAGCGCTCACAAACTAGACTCTCTATGAATTGGTCCTCTCACAGTAATATTCTAAATGTGAGCCCAGGTATACTGTTAAAATAAGCTGTTGAGGTGTCTCTTTGCCTGGGTTCATGCCAAGTTTCTTTGTGCCTACCTCCCTCATATGACCAATCTTGAAGGGGGATCTGTTGTAAACCCAACTTTGAAGATACTATCAATTGGACGTACAGATGGTTTGGTTTATGATAATAGTTGCAAAATTGAGAGTTTGTCTTTATTCTACTTTTGAATTTCCCTTTAAGCTTTAAGCGTCATCTTTCTACTGTTTAAGAAGATTTATATTTACAGTATTCTAACAAAGGACAAAAAGATCATATGTTTTACCTTGTTGCAATGTCCAGGTCACTAAATTTGCTTAGCTTGAACTACAAGTCTTTTGTCATAAAGACTTTTCACCAAGTTCTCTTCTATTTCAAAATAGTAGAGCTCAACTCAACAATTTTCTGGGATTGGGCAGACTGTAGGCCGGGTGGGCATCAGTTTGGGGAGAAAGAGATGATTTCATGTCCAGTTGGTAAGCAGGGAGAAAGTTTTACTTATCTTTAAATAGTTGGGGTTCAGTAATAAACCAAATGTACTTTCTGTTAAATCTGGTCAACTCTTTAGTTCAGGCCAAGGGATTGTGTGCTAGTATATAATCAGAGTTAGATATTCTATATTCAGTTTTAAAGGATACTCTGTGAAGTGAACAAAAAAATGAGCATCTGGAAAATGAAAACTTATGCAAGGTGGGCCAGAAGGATTGGAGTTGAATTGGCAGATTACTAAGATAAAATATGGCAATGATTAAGAAAACCAATATCCTACAACCTTTATTCAAAAATGGCAATAAAGTCTGGTGCAGAATCTATTGGGTTATATAGACCCTGCTACCAGGCTTTAATCTTAATGGACGGAATTTAGTTAGTCAGGAATTGAGAATTTGAGCGGGTGAGTTGCCCAGGTTTTAGGGCAGATATTGGTTGGATCTTCAAGAAGGGTATTACAACCCTTCTGTTCAGGAGTGATATTCTTGGGGGTGGCTGTCTGGCCCATGTTTCCTTCAGGTGCGGATTCTGATTGGTCACTAAGGTAGATATCAGGCTTATCAGGCTAATAGTGATAGCTTCCTTGCACTATTAGGCAAATCATTCTGTTCTTTGCTAGGCACCATAGTTGATAAGTCTTTGCTGATGACACTAGCTTTAGTAGCGTTTGCGATTCAGATCAGACAGGGTTATCATGAAAACCCGCAGGTGGCTGGGCCCTGGTCATCAGGGCTGCGGCCTGCAGATAGTTTTGACCAGGGTTTTGAGAAGGGCGGAAATGTCATTCCTGACAGCTATAATCAGATAAGATAGTTGATTTAAAATATCAGGTTTGATTTAAACCTGTTTTTGCAATTCTTTTCAAAGTGATGAAAAGTTGGATTGAATGAAAAACAGTTCATTTTAAAAGCAGTATCAATTGTTATGTATCATAAATCAAACTAAAAAAGATGTAATAGAATCTCTTGCAAAAAACCTCAATTTAAAAAAGCATATATATTTATACTGCGTTATGATAAATAATAATGTAAAACTTCAATTTTCATCGGTTATCAAATTATGAGTAATCTTCTAAAGCTATTACATTTGCCAGAAAATAAAAATTGTAATTGCTTTATTCTTGGCTCTGGGTCTGTGTTATAAAAATAGGCTTGGAAAATAAAATACTTAATCAACATATAGAAAAACTAAAGCATACCAACAATTCAAGTTAAAGTTGTTATCATTACTTTAAAGATGTAAAATGAAGAGTAACTAGTGGTCTGTTCTGTTAATAGCAAGTCCAAGAAATACATATTTGACTTTTTGCTTTAAACCTAAAAGGGAATAGATAATTGGGTGGCAGCATATCAGACGATACTTTCTTCAAATTAAAAATAAGAAGATAGATAGCAAAAATAAAAAATATTTGAGTTAGATTCCAAGGCATTACTCTTGGATATGTTTTTGTAAGTCTGATAAGGCTTATAAAAAAGTCTACTTTTTTGATATGACTAAACAGTTGATAGTAGCGTGTATTTAAAATTTTAAAAGCAATTAGTAACGATATAAATAATAATAGTTTTTTAAACACCTTTAGATGTTTTCGATGTTCTAGAAAAATCTAGATCTTCTAGAATTATGGTTGACATATTTTTTGAATAAATTGGTAATTTTTAAATTTTGTTATTGAAAATAAGAAAAATGTGGATTTGAAAGGGTTGTGTAAATTTTGGATGTATATTTTAAGTTCTCTTGGGTTTCAGGAGTTCTGCAAATAATACCAAACCATTTATTTTTTTAGTAATTTAAAAAAGGTCAAATAAAGACAATCTAAGAAAAGTTGAAAGCCTGAATAGTTGTAAAGGTTTAATTTAAATTTCATCCCGTAGGCGCTTGGGCTTACACTAGTTATTGTGATATTTTACGAAAAAGATGTGCAGTGTGTTATCAAATAATTTAGATTTGAGAAATAACGCGTAGTTGTGGGGCCACTTTTTAACTTTTTTAAAAAAAGCATACAATATTTTAGCATAAGGTTTTCTGCTAATTTAAAAATAAACTATATTTGGCTCTATCATTATAATTTTAGTTTGTTTTTCATCCTTTGTTTTTAAGATCGATAAGTATAATAAACGCCAAAGAATTCAATAGGTTTTTATCTAGGAAACTATCAGGGATAGATTTTTATTGTTGTCTATTAGGCTAAAGAAGTAAATTAATCATTCAAAAAATCGAACAGTTTAAAAGGCTTTGAATTATTTAACTTTTTTTAGAAATTCAAAAACTAGATAAAAAACGATCAAATTAAATTTAAATACAAATCGGTAACTAATAAACGAGCTTATGAATTCATAAGTGTCACTTATTGATTTCCAATCGAATTTATGTTTAAGAAAAGAAAAGCTGTGGTAGATATAACTTCTCGCTTTGTCGAACATTTTTTTAATATAGAATTTTAATGTTACTTCAAGTAATTCTTGGTTATTAATAAAAAAAAAATGTTTTTAGTTTCAAGTTAAAGGGTTTTATACTCGATTATGATAAAAAGAAAGAAAATTATTTGAGGATAATAAGTAATATAAACAATAAACAAATAAATATAAACGAAAAGAAGCTGAAAGATTTTATTTCTTTAAAAATAAATCAATGTAATAAAATAAAATTAGAATATCATGTCTTGATTATGCAAATTGGAACTTTTAGTGGCGTAATAAAATTTTAAAGCAAAATTTCCAATGATAATCTCGAATATAATCCCCAGAATAAGATCCAACAAAAAATCTAGCAGAAAAATACAAGACGACGATACAAGACGGAAAAAACAAAACTTATCAGATTTCTTAAGTAAAAATCCGCTTGATAAAAAAAATTTTTGTTGGTTTAAAAATGTTTTTTTTGACTTAAAGTTCTTTACAATTAAAAAAATTAATTAGGGGTCAATTTACAGATATTAATTGTTTAAAAAACATTCTAATCAATTGTGTTAGCAATACAATATTTCAAAACAATGTAAATTTGAGTAAATAAAATTTGTCAGAAGCGTGTTTTAATCTGTAAAACATAGTGTTTGTCATATTCTAGTCTATGATTATTAGGATTTTTTCGGGAAAACATTATCAATCAATTTTTTTATCATGACAAATTTTCAACAAAACAAAGTTGAATTGAAACGCTAGTTTTCCTATTTTCGTCTTATTATGTATTTTAAAATATATAATATAATTTTTTTTAAAATATGAGGTATAATAGAAATCTTAATGAGTATCATTAGTAAATTGACTTTTTACAAACAAATTACTCGAATTAATATTATTCTAGAATTACATATAAGTACTAATTTAAAATGTAAAAATAAAATAAATTGCATTTAATTTTTTTAAATTATCTTTTAAAAACTCTTTGATAGTTCGAATAAGTAAACATCATGTTTTTGTATTTATTACTAAAAGGCCGATGTGGAAAAAAACCAAGAAACAACTAATAATAAATTTTATAACAAAGTTTTTAACAGATATATGATCCAAACAAAACCTCCATCTAGCCGTTATTTTTTAGTTATTTAACTTGGTTTTGTCTTCATTATATCAATTTGGTTCTAGGAAGTAAGAACTAATAAAAACTATGATAAGTGTAAATGACCAAAAAGTGCTATTGAACTTTTTATCCTACATTTTTAATTTGAACTAAGCCAGGTTAGGTTGAGTTTTTCTAAAAATATTTTAAAAGAGATAAGTATAAAATATTTAAAAAAATATCACTTTAAAAAGAGAAAGAAGCACTCAAACTATGCCTCAAAATTAAGGCTAAATTTTGAGGGATTGAGGTAAATAAGAAAAATTTAGGAAAATCAACATAGGTAAAAAGAGTAGTAGTCTTTTAAACCTTTTCCTTTCAAAAAAAGCAATAAAAATAGAAAGGATATCTTGTAAACTAGAAAACATCAAAAAATTTCATAAATAAGAGCTTATAATTTTATAAATACCAAAGCGAATGATTGTTAAAATGTTAACAAATTTCATTTTTCAACTATATTCTATTTACAAATTATTTTTTGATATTTTACATGGTAAATTTTTTTATATTGCCGCTTGGAATATATTAGATTTAATTGTAAAAATTTTAACTTTTTGGATTGTTTTATATCAACCTTTTAATTTTAAAATTAAACTGGAGTCAGATTTTATAATTATTAAAGCTTTTCTGAAATAAGCCAATTTTTCACTAAAAAAAATCAGAATCCGAAACCTATTAATAAAAGATTTAAATATATTTTAGTTGTGATTAACTTAATGTAAGAGCTACTATTTGTACAACAGGTTGGTTACTTTTTTTAGCTCAAAACAAATGATCCAATTTTATTAATTTTTTTCGCTTTAAAAATTTATTAAATTTTATAAATTGTGTCAAAATAAAAAACAAAGTTCATCTCCTTCTAAGCTTTTAAAAATTAACTAATGAAAAACCAAACAATACTTCTTTTATTAAAAGTTTCAGATAAATCTCAATATAAATTGACTCAGCCTTTACGATTTAAAACTTTATTTTGAAACAAAATATTATTAAATTTATAGAACATATTCAGGGATTTATATTTTTTGAATATGAAACATATTATTTAAATGAGGAAAAGAAAAATTATTCTTATTAAATGAAAATTTCTCTTATACAGTTAAAGAAAAATTATATTAGTGAAGTATTAAATACTAGTTTTGCATCTCAATCAATGTTCTTCACTAAATTTACATTTACTTTCTTAGCGAGTATAAATGTATGGGAGATAAAGAAATTGCTAGAATTATTAAAAATTTCCAACTTAATATATTTTGGAAAGATTGCGTAATTATATAGAAATTGATAAAATAAAGCGAATCTACTTCTTTTCCCGAAAAAGTAAATTTAATATCCAAGATGATAAATGGTTTATATTTTTGAATAAATTATGTTTAGGCTGTTGATTATTTTTAAAGGACAAGCAAAGTTTAATCTTTTAAAGAATAGTAAAAATTATATACAGTTGGAAAACTAAAACATTTATTATTCTACTTTCCCCCCCAAAAAGAAAGTTTTAAACACTAATAATTATTTAGTAAAAAGGAACAAATACTTTAAATAAGTAAAAACTATTATTATATTCTCTCCTAGATCTAATTTTATCCTTATCTATTAGAAATAGTAATTTATCGTCTTTTTTAAAAAATAGAAACATTAGATATAATGAATTCCGCTTTATTTTTTAGAAGATTTAAAAATAAAAAATATTATTTGTATCTATACTTCTAACCATAATTTTATTAAATGATATTTAAAATTTTTTGGTCATATAACTTTGCCAAGCTTTACATATTCTAAATTAAATATTGAGATTAAAGAAATCTTTTAAAAGATATCTATTAAAATCTTTAATTTTTATGTTTATTTAAAAAAAAACCAAACAACAGATTTTGATAAATAATACCAAATACACACAGTTAGCTAGAACTAAATAAATTTCTTTTACGTCTACATTTCGGGAGAATTTAAATTATTAATATTAAAAAAGAATGTGTTTTCCGATATCAAAAAAGCATTGCAATTCATCACTAACTTTATAAAAAATATTTAAGGTAGATTTACTTATCTTTCTATGTAATAAAAAACAAGAATATTCATCTATTTAATATATTAATTAAAACTATAAGAGAAATCCTAAGATACTTCTTTATAATTTTAAACCTCTATAATAGATCTAAAAGAATTATATTTTATTCAGTTAAGTTTATTGGCCTTTTAAATTTTTTTAATAAAAGTTTATCGAAATCCGACTGCGGATGTAATTCTTTCCTTATCAATATTTTTTAGATTAAATCAATATATTTTTTTAGTAAACTGGTAAATTTATCATTATAAAAATTATATATGAAATTTTCGGTTAAATTATATAAAAACTATCTGAAATACACATTTTTAGATTTATTATTCTTGAATCTCAACTGCTATTTTTACACAATTAGCTAAAAAGGCTAAAAAATAAAAAGGTTCATGATTGAAAATAGAAAATTTAAATTTTTTATAACTATTTAAAATTAATAATTAACCATTTATCTATTAAGAAAATAATAAAAAGTTTATATTTTTACAATTTTAAAGGTCATTTCATTTTTTACTATAATTAAAAATGAGTTTGGTATGTACAGAACTTTATTAAATATAAAAATTATTTCCGTCTGAATTACAGGTTATGTAAAGCTTCATTATTTTAAAAATAACACTGTAAACAAAAGTGTGTGTTATTTGTATTTTCGAATGTGTATAATGATATTTTTTATATTAAATTAGTTTAAATCTTTAAGAAATAACGTCAAAAGAGTGATTTAATATTTTAAATCTCCCAATTATTTTATTTAAACTAAATTGATTTAGCATAAAACGACATTAATTTTTAAATTAAAATGCTACTTTTACTACCCTGGAGAATCTTTTTATCAATTTTAAGTTTCATGTAGGTAAACAAAAATCTATCTTCTTTTTACCCTGAATATAGAGAGGATTAACTTTTTTAATTCTAAATAATTATTATTTCTTTATGTGGTATTCTATTTAATTGGATTTTTGCTAACTATAATAGTTACCATAACTAAATAAAATTAGTTAAACCTTTTATACTAAAGCATGTATTCTGTATAAATTAGACTTACAAAACCAATCTTTATAATCCTTTAATTATTTTATTTTGTTCAAAAAATTCAAATAAATATTTATATAATTATATAGCTGAAAAGACAATATAAGCTAAAAAACTGTATAATTGTTTTTTAAAAAAATTAATAATAAATTAATCTAAATTGCGATTATTTTACAACCTTAATGAAATAGTACACGAAAATTTATTTAATGATTTTTTAAGGAAAAACTTTTATCTTATGTCTTTATAAAAAATAAAAATACTTTTTTGTATATTCTAGTTTTCTTAATTTTATCAAAATATATTGAATCAACTATCTGAAAAATAAAAAGTACCCTTATACTTTTTTTGACTCTTGTGAATAAAAATAAACTCACTCAGCAATAATTATGCTTTTTGTCTATTTAAAGGCCAATGTCAATTTGTTTAAACCGAAACCAATTTGTTTTAAAATTAAAGTATTTTGTATTTTGATAAAATTCAATAAACAGTATATTCCCTTTTATAATGAGTTATAGTTTAACATTTTGAATTTTATACTCTTAATAGAATGATTTAAATTTTAAAAACTATTACAAAAGTATGATCGAATATTTTTAAGGTTTTTTTCTTTATTTTATAAATTTTATATGATTTAAAAAATCCAGTAAATTATTATAAAAAAATTATAATTAGATAATTTTAAAATCTTAAATAGAGCTTTAACTTTTTTGTTTACTGAAAACTATACAAATAAAGTTCTTCTAATATTTATAATTGGGAATTTTTTAATACATACTTGTGATTTGTAAAGGTTTTCTATCGCATTTTCCTTTTTTTCTAATTTAGATTTATTTACCGTTTTTTTATAAAATTTATAATAAAAGTAGACGCTCAATTTTAAAAATATATTTTACTTTTTAAATTTAGCTCGAGCATTTTTAGGAAGTAATTGTCATCATATTTATTGATTGGTATTTTCAGTATTATATAAATTTATAATTTTTATTAAAATTAGCTTTGGTAAAAGCGATAACATTTTTTTGAATCCAATTCAGTGGCTTAAATAAGATACAAGAGTATTTGTTTTATTTTTTTTAAAAAAATAAAAACGTTCGGTTATTTTTACAAGTCACTCTGGTCCAATCTTAATAAGCTTGCATTATTTTATAAAAAATCTTATACCCAATTTAAATTTTCTTAGACCTGTTATCAATAGATTAATAGCCACAAAGTTAAAATCGCTTTTGTTTTTGATTCACATTCCAAAGAAAAAAATAGACGGAAGCCTCTTTTTTCCAATCAAACGTTATTGTTTTTATATTACTTTCTTATAATATTGAATTTTTTTAAAAGTCTTACTATTAGGATTCTAAGTTAGGCTATAAAATAGCTAATTTATTTTATTTACAGTGATTTTTAAAAAGGCTTTAACCTTTTGATTAACATTGATTAATATAAAGTTATCTAATTATTTTAACAATCCATATTTTGTTAACATCTTTTGTTGTTTATACTTATTAGATGATAAGAGATAAATGATAAGATACAATTTAACTTATATCAGAGATACTTACATGACTGATATATCTTCGAATCTATCGCCCATTTTATATTAAGACCGTAAAAAGTTTCCTGCTATTAAATCATAAATTAAATGATGCTGTCGAGGAATATTTTATAGTTTTGAAAAAGCGTCACTAAATTCAAATCTTAATTACATAGATAAATACCTTTTTATAAACTTTAGATAACAGTAGGGTACTCTTTACAAAAATTATATAATTTTATTTATTTTTTTTAATTTTTTTGGCAATTATTATAATTCTGCTTCAAGCCTAAATGGATGAGGAAAAAATAAACTAAAATTTCCTGTCATGTTACTAAATATCTTAAAATTTTTCAACATATTAATTTTATGGTGATAAGTATGTGTTTATAACATGAAAATAATCATATTTTAAGCTAATATCATTTTTTCTATATGTTTAATAATAAACTCCTCTCTTTTGATTACGAATTATATATAAACTTATAAGGCTTATTTAATATTTTTATTAGAAATAATTATGATCTTAATATAAAATTGTAAATATTTCTTGAATCATTTTTCTTAAATGTAAAGATCCATATGTACTAAAATTTCAATTAAAAGATGCAAATATTTTTGTCAAAATTGTTGTGAGTTTGAAAAGCAAACTAGTGGATTTATATTAAATTAATAAATTAAACAAAATCAATTTAAAAAATAAAGCAAAGTTAATAGTTGACATAAATTAAATATCATCTTTTATTTCTTAAAAATTTGAGTTAAGATTTTATGTATTATGCCAACTGCAAAAGTGCTTTTAGTTTTAAGTTTTTTTGTCAAATAAGCTTAATTTTAAAAGGAATTTTACCCAGAAAAGGATTAGATATAAAAGACGAAGAGATTAATTTAGAAAAATCTTTGTATTGAAATTTATCAGTATATTAAATAGAACTAACAGTAATAGTCAAAAATTGTGGTACGGTGAAGAAATTAGTAAAGTTTTTGGGAAACCTATATTTTTAGAAGAAATTTGGTTAACATATTTTCACATTCCTTATTTTATCTTAATTCCTTATCATTTTAGGCGCTGTGTTCCTAACTTCTTCTGGATCTAAAGCGCGAAATTTTTATATGATAATTAAAAGGTTTTTTAATAAATAAACGTTTCAATTTTTTGATTTTTTATAAAGTTGGGACTCTGGTCAGGCGAAGTTGCAATCATTAAGGAAAATGAGAAAGGGAAGCTGAACATGATTCTTTTTGAATAAAGACAAGATAATATTTAATAAACTGATCCTCCAAAAAGTTATGGCAAATCGGTCGACGAAACAAAGTTTAATTTTTTTGAATCAATTTACATTTTATTCTTAATGTTTACTATGTAAAATGGATAGAATAATTTTTATAAATACTTTAGCCAATTTTAAGTTAATTCGAAATCGTTTCTTGAATTTAATTTTGGAAATGCTTATTGACGCACTCAAACCAAGTTTAAAGCAAAATAAAAAGGCAGGTTTCTTAATTTAAGAAATAGCACAAATTTATTACAATTCTTAATAATTTTTAATCTACATATAAGTAGCAGGAGTTTTTTTAATATTATATACATTTGGTAAAAAGAGTACTAAACTAAATCTATAAAGTTAGACAACTATTCTTTTGTTTTATCTAAATTCAACATCAACCCCCCGACACAACTATTTTAAGTAAAAGCTTAAAATAAGCATATTCAACCGTGTTGTTTTGGGGATTTTTCGCTTATAGTTAACACTAAATTTTATCAAATTACTGAAACCCGGTCTGAGTCATGAATTTCAAATGAGCTTTTAGTAATTTAACTAGCAAAACATCTACCGATTTTGAATATTACTTTTCCGTTGAATTTAGTGTAATAATAAGTATTTAAACTATATTAACTTCTATTGGTTTAATTTATTTAGCAGAAAACACCTATACTCTGATATCGGAAATTCCAGATTAATCCCCGCAAAATAATTTTCTCTCACACAATTACAGGTTAAACACATTAAGTCGGTATAAGCTTTTGAATCCAATACATCACAGCTTTCTATTTGTAAAGGAATTAAATGTTTTATATGTAATATTGAGCATTCGATTTTATACAACTGATTTATCCTCACACTAATTTAAATCACTTTTTATTATACAGAATGAGCTGTCTGTTTAAGGACAGGTTTTTTTATAAAAAAATTATTGCATCAATTCAGAATAATCTTCGTTTGGTATTTAGGCTAGATTATTTTTTTAGCTGTGTAATTCAAATATGTATTAAATATTTAAGTTTTTTTTAAAAAGATTTGAGATAAAAATTATATTATAAATCAAAGAAAATGGACATCCTAATGCGGTGCCAGATTTGCTGTGACACCAATTTTAGATCATTTCCAAACAAGAAATTTAGCTTGACAAATTCTTGCAAGCTTGTTCTAAGCAGGTTTAGATACTCAAATAAACATTAACTCCATATTTTCAATATTTGAGTCAAAATACATCAAAGTGAAAGCCACTGCTGTTTCTTATTTTACTTTGCTTTTGCTTACTGCCACTTTATGTTATATGTTCTTTTGTCTTTTTTGTTGTTGTCTTTTCTCCGAACTCTTCTATTGTCTTACTTTTTTGCTAGCCAATGTGTCGATCTCTGCAGGGAGAAGGGGTTGAAAAAATGTTGCTCACCTTTGAGTAACGCATTGCTGATACTATTTCTGAGCACATTTGGAAAATTAGGGTCTTTTTGGATTTACAGCCACAAATGACACCACGACAATAAGCTTGGCATTTGTGCTAGATCGAAAACAACATGTATTTGTCACTTTAAGAATTTGGGTTTGTGATGCCATTTACCAATTATTTCAGGGCATCATGTCCTGTGGGGCGGGCCTGTGGATGTGGGAAAAAACTCTCACCACTTAACGTCACTTTTAAATATTAAATTTAAAAAATGAAAACGAATTGAATCAAAATCAACACACAGAAAGTAACAAAGAGCAAAAGCATATTTGCTAATGCTGGCAGTGGGAAAAAGAAGAGTAAAGGGAAGGGGGAGTTGCAGCGTCGCTGTATGCAATCTTCAGAAAAGTGGGGCCTGGAGTGACTGTCCCTGACAACTGGGAAGACCAGTGGGCTGAGATGGGAGTCAGGCAGGCTTCAGTGAGAACGTCACCCAGGGGCGATAACAGCCCCCCTGAAAATGAATCAGCAACTGATGATTTGTCCAATTCAGAAGCCAACAATCCTGATTGGATTGATAAGGTAGAGATTGCAGATCTCACTGATTTGAAAGGGAATTTGGCACCCTAACAAGTCAAATTATGCTTTGTCAGAAGCTGTTCTATGAGCTTCTGAATGTCCATGAACTGAAAAAGTAGTACAATCCTGAGAAGATGATGGCATTCTTTTACAGGACATAATTAAATGAAAATAAATTGGACTCAACCTAGAACAGACCAAGATGTGGTTGAAATACCATTTTTTTGTCAACACAGCTGGTAAATAGAAGTGTGCAGGAGCAGACATCAAGGTGGCTTCAATCTTCAGAAGACATGGTGTGACTTGTGAAGAAACAACCTCTTGGCTTCAATCATGTTTGCCTATTGATTTAATTGCACATATTGTACAATCTTGTATTTCATTCTGTCAGGCGGAGCCCTGGCTGGTGAGCAAGTATCCAGCTAATAAAATAGTTGAGTTCATCAAATCTGCACTACCCAGTGAACATGCAGCAGCTATTAGGGAGACAGGTATACTCTCTACATAAGCCAATAATTATTTTGCTGCATTTTCTAACAGTACTGCCTGAGCATGAGCCAAGGCTGACATCACTCTTGAAAATGCACATGAATGGGCAAAATACAGATGGTAGCCTCATACTTGCGTAAGTTGGGCCCAGACTAGCTTCTCCTCATTGGAAGCCCAGGTATGAACGATAAAGGGTTGGATTATATACAGTAGTTTTCAAACCTGTTGAGATTATGTTTATCTCAACAGGTTTGAAAACCACTGTACAAGTATCTTACCTGGTGAATGCGGGTTGGACGCCAAAGGTATATACGGAGTGTGACCCATTCTCATATATCTTCTTTAAACAAGCATATAAATGAAAGAATTCTGGATACCCAGCTACAGTCATGAGATATTGAAAAAGGCTCTTGAATGAGCAAATCTAGGAGTAAACACCAACATCTACAGTCAAACCACCTCTCTTAATATGAATAGTTTACTCCTGAGAATTGAAAAGCATGAAATAAGGCAGGTGTTAGCTTTTTTAAAGCAGCAGCTTGGTTTGTACATGCCTGTAATGTGAAGTCTGCAGGGAAATGGTCTGAGATGAAATTTCCCCTGATGAGGCAGAGATGCTTTAAGCAAGCCAGGTGAATCCAACCTTGGCTAAGGAGTGGAAAGCAAAAGGTTTTGTGATGAAGGACATCAAAGAGTGAATGCAGATGTCAGCATTCCCTGACATTGCTTTTGAATTCTTTTTTAATGACATATCTCTGGCAGAAGCTGCTGAGTGAATTGATAACAAAGTGGATGCCAAAGTGGTTTGTAATTTTAAATAAGTGCAATATACATCAATTGACTTGTAGAACTGCTGTGTCAAAAAAAGTTAGTTTTTTAAAAATTGCACCCTTTGTCCCTGAGTGTTTTGCTCCTGATATAGCAATTAAATGGCTAGCTCACAACATGGACGTTGTGGATGCTCTAGCATGGACAGCAATTAATGTGAAGCTTAAAACTGCTTCTGGATATCATGATAAGAACATTGACCCTGGAAACTTAGAAAGATTGATGAAGGCAGGCTTCACACATGAGGTTGCTGTGGGATAGATCCTGAGAATTATCTCTTTGGAACATGGAAGTTTTCCTAAAAGAAAAGGAAATGCTCAACTGACAGGCTTTCTGTACAGCTCATCATGTGGCAACAAGAAAGCATGAATGGATGACATATTATTTGAAAAATATGTGTGAGAGAAGCTCAATGATCCGATTATGAAACACATGCCCCCAAAGCTGGTAATTAACAATGTGCTTAGACTTTCTTTAAGCAAATTGCCCAGAAGCAATCACAATGAATACATTAAAGTGATAAAATTCTTTTTTGAAGAGGAGTTTCTCACAGTTCAACTCCTCTTTCATTATGCTATCAAGCAGAACTATATTGATATAGGGTTTTCTGACATTGCAGCAAAAGACAAGGCAGAGAAAAAGGGTATTTAATACAAAGGTGAATCCATCAGACTGGAGAGAACCTCATTTATTAATAAGTGTATCAAATGAATCTCATTCACTAATAGTCCAACTGAGAGTGAAGATATTGCTTGGGTCCAGGATGCAATTAAAACAGGACTCTGCTACCACAGTGAAATTATGACATGGCATACAGAATGCGCAGATATCTTAGCATCAAAATTTTTCCTCACAACATTACATGCTCTACAAAATCTGTCTCTCACTGTCCAGAAAAAGAAAATATCTATTCTTCACTTCATCAAGATCTCTGGAAATCCCAAAGTAATTGCAGTGGAGGGCAAGAATCATGTATGTCATTTCTGTTACAGACTAGGTCACACACTTAGTCACTGCCACCACAAACATACCACATACTATAGAAATTACATGTATGAACTTGAAAAGAAAGTTACTAGGATCAAGAATTCCACATTTCTTAGACCTAACTCTGTAGCATGGATATTATTCAGCTTTACTTACCCACATAAGCTGTTGGTAACCAGGGCAATGCTAGCCCAGATACATGAAAAAGCCCATGCTGATATGACAAAAAAAATTTGACAATGATATCACCGAGCCTTTCTGTAATCCCACTGTCCCATCAGACACTCAGACCTCACCATAAGAAACTCCTATCCATAAACCTCATGATGAGTGAAAAAAGACGCTGAGGCCAAATAAAACTTAAAGTCAAAAAAGGCCTAAGCAACCTCAAAGCCTAACCCTGTCTCAAACGCCTCACAGACCACAAAAACCTCCCCCCAAGTCTAAGAAAGTGACAAAGATCACACTCATGAATGTGAATAATATGAAACAAGATTTCACTCCAGAAAAAATGACAAATGCCCAGGTATCAGCCAAGATGACACCAGGGCCCTATTTTTCTAAGAGTAAATGGAATCCAGATCCCCAAAGTTTATCCCAAGCCCCACACTCAGTCTCAAATCTCACTTTACAACAATCTTCTCAAGCTGACGCAGCGCCTCATACCTGTGAGTTGTGCAAACAGCTATGAGAATTGCTACCATCAATGTAAAGGGGATTGTCATATTTCAACTACGTCCAAGAAGCTACACTACATCAAAACAAACAGTAATATTGATGTGAGAGAGAGGGGCTAAACTAACTAAGTTTGGCTCCCATCCCAGTGCAACAAACCACCAGGATGCCATCCAGTGCGCAACTGGGATGGCCGCTTGGAGAGGGGACCACAGGGAGGACACTGGGGACAACTGGGGGAAGTAGGTGTTCAAACCTATTAGAATCAGGCCGGTGAGCAACCAGAGAGTGCAAATAGGAGCGGGGGAGGCCACCTTGGAGGACCCAGGGGGTACCACATTCTTCTGAACCATGGATGGAAGAGGAGGTGTGGGGGGGCTCTACCTCTTCAGAACTAGGCAAAGCAAGCTCCACAACGTCCAGGTCAAGATTGTCACACGTCAGGCTCTTAACCACAGCCTCTCTGGAAAAGAGAAGACTGCTGGGGAGGTCCCAGAGACTGGCAGGGTTGCTACCTACCAGATGGGCTGACAAGGAAATTTTCCCCCACAGGTCAGGGGAGGTGGACCACAGAAGCAAGAGAAACAGAGCCAGGAAGAAGACAACAAATTTAAGAGCCGGCAGTATCATAGAAAGAACCAGCACAAAATTTGGGGTAGGATGGTATAGTTTCTGGAAAAAAAGGAGAGAAAATGGCAAGACTAGGGTAGTCTTTGGCAAATCCTTGGGAAAACAGCAGAACAGGTTTGGGTAGCCTCGCTGTTGTCTTGGGGCCCTTGGATTATAACTGCAAGCGAAAGCGGGTTCGAAAACAATGATTTTTAAAGGGAAATTCAAGATAATAATAGAATTTATAGGAAAATTCAATTGAAATTTTGAGCTTCAACTTTAATTTTGAAAGCGAGAGCAAAAGAGACGGCGACTAAGTGAAAGAACACTTGTACAAGGAGCCAGAAGAGAAGCCGGGTTTGAAACCAGCTGGCTAAAGGTAAGCTTAGGGCAAGGGCTACACTCTAATATTTTGAGCTTTAGGGACACAACTGGTTTCAGGCAACTCAAAATTAAGAAAATTAAGGTGCAGGTGACTCCAAACTTTAATGTAAGTGGAAAATAGACAAGCAGGGGACTGAAAGTCCCCTTGCTTGGTTAAAAGGAATGAATTGCAAAAAAACTGGTCACATGACAGTTGGGGGTGAGCCTGATTGGCTAGGTACAAAACTTTGCTGGATGGACTCAGGGGGACTGGAGAGTTTTACTCCAATTTCCGAAATCAAATCTGATTGGCTGGAAGAGATGCCAGACATTTGGAGGTCAACTGTGTTATCAAGCGTCAATGTGGCAACACCTGATTGGGTGGCTCTGATAGTTTTTAAAAACGGACAACACCAGGCTAATAGGTAGTCCAAATTAACCAGGGTTTCTTCCCAGGAAGGAGCAACCAAAGGCAGGGATTCCACAGGATAAGCCAGCACAAACCTCTCATCAACCGTGTGAGCTGAATCATTCAACAAATGGAGGGGTTTGGCGGGCGTTTTGGGACCTTTCTTGGTACGACAGGGAAAGATTGAGCGGTCCAAAGCCAGAGGTGGCAGTGAATTTACAATTGACCTAATTATAATTACCAAAATACATGCAAAACACTCACATAGAAACTAGCTTTCACACTGGACCCTGTTTCACATGTGTGAACAAAAAAATGTGGACTGAAAGAATTATGAACAGATCATGTATGTAAGGTCTGAAGGCTTGGGGTAAATTATTGTAAACTAAGGCCTTTAAACCAAGTATGTTTATGTTTGTCAAGTATAAAAAGATAGGCAAGGTTTGTAATAATAACTGCACTAAGGCTTTTAAGAGCTTATATGAAGTGAAATAAGGACTGAGGCAATTTATTAAACCTAAGAAAATTAAATAAAGACCTGTCTTAATGACTAAAAATTTGGTTAAAAAGTCAATTTCTAAGTCTGGGAAATGGTCTGCATTAGCAGGGGAATTGAAGCTATCAACAATTAAATTGTGAGTATCACTATAAAAGTTCCCTAACTGGTAAAGGATAAAGTCAAAAGGAATAATGAAACTAAGATGAGATAAGAGTAAAAATTTGGAGGGGAAAACACAAGCCACAAAACCTAACAAGTACCTTTTTGGGGTGCAAGTCAAACAATCTCAACTTATTGTTGAGACTGGAGAACCAAGTCTTTTATTAAACTTAGGAAAGTGAGGTACACCTTGGAATGAAGAATTTAACCTAAGAGGGTTAATGATACTTAATAAAGAAAAAGATCTGAAAGGACACACACGGCTTGTGATTAACTTAAAGAAGTTAAGTTTGCAGTCAGGGGGCACTGGGAGGAGAAAGACAGTTACAGTGATGCCTAGACGTTGTTTAAGCAAGCAAAAGATAAAGGAAAAACTAGGTTAGAAGCTTAAAAAATGCAATTAAGCATATAGTAAAAGGTAAGGAGTTCAAAACCAAATAATTAACTTCTGAGTGTAGGTCCAGGGTTCAAATCCGGTGGCAGAAGGTAGTGGAAGTTCAAAAATGATGTTAACTAATGTTTAGGTTATAATCAGGCTTAAAAAAGCCCAATTTTGAACCCAAAAGACGGAAAATAAAGGGAAGAAGGAGGGGGTCATGATGTGATAGATAGACTGAACTGAATAACCATGGATAAACTTGAAACCATAAAGCCAAATAAGTGTGGATAAAAGAATAGCAGCTACAAGAAAAAAGGTGAATCCTAACAATATAGCAATTGTTGCCCCAAGAGATAATGTGTCCATAATGTATATGGATATGGATCTGGAGGGCAGGATACTGATTGTAGGTGTGAAAGATACCAGAAACAACAGAGAATTCACAATTGTTGTAACTTATTTCAAGCCAGGAAGTAAGAATAACAAGGAAGGAAGATGTATGTTAGCAATATTGGGTCTCTCAGTAAAGACAATATTCCTGGGTGACTTTAATGCATATACAAATAACAGCTGAGATTCATATCTGTGCAGAACAAGACTGTGAAAATTGGGGAGCAGGTTAGTAGAAAATAAAACCATGCTCTCAATCACAATGCATTACAGTTTCAGCAACAACCAAATGGTTACCACTAACAATTTCTGAGAGGCAAAAGGGGGATGTAATCAACTGAACACACAAAGCAATAGGCAAAACCAAATGGCCAAATTTCACTAACAAATTTTGAACTTTATTAAAGTAGAGTGATAAAGCAAGGTCTTTTGCAACTTTTGCATTCATTTAAGGGGGAGAAAGAATTAGGGTGGGGATCAAATGTCACCAAACTAATCTACCAATGATATGAGCAAATATGAGTGTATTTTTTAAGGTGGGAAAATCTTAACAAATTTTAAATGAACAGAATAAAAAAGGAAAACCAACTCAACTAAAAATTGAAAAACCTGCTTTGGACACAATTATCACTGCTCCCAGCTTCTCTTGCACATGATATTTAACCAGGGGTGTCTTTTGGGTGAGTTAGGTGGGGTATCTTTGGAATAATTCCACAAGTATTAATTCAAGGGCTTTTCTTGGGCTTTTTCAGTAATCTTTTGGACAATTTTTCAAACGCAATTTGGTGGAGGGCCCCAAGCATTTGGTGGAAATTGAAGTGGAGGCCCAAGGAGAAGGCATAACTACAAAGATGGCATTTATCCACAATTCTGATAGAGCAGTTTCTTGCAGATAATGTAATGATGGAGACAATTGAGAGCAAATACTTAGACCTGACTCAGCTTACATGATAGGAATACATTGAGGGATTTTCAGTTTCTGAGTCAAGACTAGATTATATTCTGGTAACAGGCAACATAGTGGAGGAGTTGTAAGGATTTCCCTTTTATTTCTCTGCTACCATGATGCTCAACATTAAATTCTACTCCTTGGTCTCCAACAAAACAACAACTATTTTCCCAAACTCCTCTCAGTCATTTTCCTTCCTTATGGCTTAATTTTAACCTAAATTAATGATTAAATTCATCTTTGAAGCTTATCTTTGGCCCCAGAAAATTCTCAAACACAGAACCTAGCGCTTGAGTTAGTTTAAATCAAGTCTAAATTGTTTACTTTTCTTTTTTTGCTTGCCTGACACAAGCAATCTTCAGACTAGGTTTTTCCTGCTCTCTGTCACTTCTGTCCTACATTAAGTTAGTATCTGATACAGCTGCTACTCTCCCTCCACTTTTCTTTATTT
The DNA here is from genome assembly GCA_014839935.2 of Entomophthora muscae. NCBI lineage: Eukaryota > Fungi > Entomophthoromycota > Entomophthoromycetes > Entomophthorales > Entomophthoraceae > Entomophthora > Entomophthora muscae. The sequence continues at coordinate 99,712 of QTSX02000156.1, forward strand.
TGAACTAAACCTTTTAAGTTTAACCTTTCAAACTACCATGTGTTTAGTTCTCCTTATCATTTTAAGCCACTTAACCAGTTTTGGTTAATTGTTCTTCCCCTTTAAAGTTATCTCAAATTCAAGCTAAAATAAAAGGCTTGAGTTTTACTCAGTCTCAACTCAAGTTAAGATTGTTTGACTTGAACCCTAACAGGTACTTGTTAGGTTTTGTGGCTTGTGTTTTTTTAAGAATCTTATTTTATCTTGTATCTTTCTCTTTTTTTTGAAATTCTAGTTTTATGATTCCTTTTGACTACATCTTCCATCAGTTAGGCAACTTTTATAGTGGAACACATACTTTAATTGTTGATAGCTTTAATCTGCCAGCTAGTGCTGACCATTATCCTGACCTAGAAATCGACTTTTTGATCCAATATTCAGTCATTAAGACTGGTCTTTATTTCATTTTCTTATGCTTGATCAACTGTCTCAGTCCCTACTTTACATCCTATAAACTTTTAAGAGCTTTAATACAGTTATTGTTGCAAACATTACCCACCTTTTTATATTTAACAAACATTAATATTCTTGGGTTGAAAGCCTTAGCCTACAATAATTTACCACAAGCCCTTAGAGCTTACAGGAGTTCACAGGATTACAGATTCAGGTAGCTCATATTACGGACCACCATATTGGATACATTGATTGGGACTCTGGTGCCAACAGAAGATTTGTTGTAAATTGCGCTGTTAATGCTATTTTGATATAGCCTTCAAATCTTGATACTTGCAATGACTTGGTTGGGTTTGTCTTCAGATTCAACAGTTGTTCTCCTTTCTTAAATGAGTCAACATCAATGTTCACTCATTCTGGATTATGCTACCTGCACACTTCTGATCCTGATACAGGTTCAGTTTGGAATGAACTCACCAGCCACACTGTCCACCTGATGAATGATCTACTTTCTTAGTCTACTATTTAAGTAGAATTGTTTTTTTCCAAATAAAGACAAGTTTATCCACATTTGTGATGGCTTTTATAATCTTCAAGCTTTTTTCTATCCTTTACGCCAAAAATGAAATTCTCTTCTCTTGTTTCAGGAAATCAAGGTATGTTTCCTTAACTTTGCCCTTAAGGCTAATACCAGGCTAGCTTCAAACCTCAAACCTTTTGTAATAAAGGTTTCCTGCTGTTTTATCTTTGATGTTGTCCCCAAGAGCCAAACACAACAAAAATGGTGCTCACTACAGAGACTGCTAGCTTTTTAGTTACTCTGTTTTCCCGCACTTTCTCTGGTTTATTTTCTATTGTTACTGAAGTACCTGAGTCCCCTAAGGTTTCAAGTCCTCTCCATGAAGAGGATATTATCTTTTCTCCCAATGCACATGTGATAATGATGTTTGTTGCCAGGGCCAATGTGAGCCCCCTCCCAGCTTTCTTGCTTAATTTTGAATAAGCTTGTGCTGTCACTTGCTCCCCTTTTCACACTGATACAATAGCCATGCACACTATCCCAGGCCTTTGTACTGGCTACGCTTCCAAAGACTTGTATTTCTTCTTGTTAGACTTTGGCCTCTCACCTAGTTTGATGGAATCAATGGACACCATTGGCGTGCTGGTGACCCAGTTTATCCAGCCCGCCTTGGTCCACTACCAACTAGCTCTGAGGTCCCAAAATCAACTCTTGTTGGCAGTAGCATCAGTGTAAACCAACAATCATGCACAAAAATATGGCATATCAAGAATAAACCCATAGCCTCTTTGCTTGTATATCTGACAATCAGTATGACTCTCTAGCCTCTCAAGAGTATCTGACCTCATTTCTGAACACCCTTTGCTCCTCTCTCCATGGCTATATCAGAGAACAACTATGTGAGTTGGATGACCATCATGCTGTCTGGTAAGGACAAATTGATAACACCCTCTTAAGATATTGGCAAGACTTTGAGACCTTGGTAAATGAACTTAACCAATTCTGGGAACATACTATTGACTAACTGGAGTTGGTTGAAGCTCATGTGGACAAATGTGCCCATAAGCTACAGCAACAGTATGATTTTGACAAGACTGATTTGGGTAGTACTCTGCACCAGATCCAAACCTACATTAATGAGAAATTGGCCTCTGTGGCAGTGGTGCTGCCTACATCTCACCCTGAAGACCCAACTGCATCTGAGGCTAAGATTTGGGAGGCTATTGCAGATTTCAAGGCTATCACCTGTTATCAATCTTCTGCTGCCAATTCACTTACCACTAAAGTCATCCCTGATCCTTGCATCACTATCCTGACTGACCAAGTGGCTACATTGAGGAATGAGATTGCTTACCTGCACCAACAACTCTAAGATCAAGAAGGCTTTTCTTCCAAATCTGATGGTGAAGGTGAGGATGAAGATTTTGAGCTACAGGCCAGTGACAACCATGGATGCTACCCTGGCCTTGAAGGACAGCCATGCATCAACTGTGTCCTTGCCTTGAATAACCTGGCAGCAGTAACAAACAACATAGCAGACAGACAAGACACTTTAGAAAGAGAGGATTAAAATATTACTTGTCTAACTGAGACTATGAACAAAAAGATATTCTCTTTGATGTGCCAAGCTACAGCTATAATCACCAGGCTCAATGAGATTGCGGGCACATTGATTGTTCAACAAATACAAGTTGACAAAATTGGAACTGTGGCAACTACTGCCAGAGACATTAGAGGCCAGAATAGCTCAACTCTAGACACATGTAGGAGAGCCTTTGACTACTATGAGCTTGACAACCCGCTACAGAGTTGGAGTTTGAAGGAACTTCTAACATCAATGTTCTCAATACAGGTGATAATAGCCAGTCCACATCCTTGTCAATTGATCCCAACTATAAGCTGATCTTTAAACAGATCTTTGACCCCAAGCTTTTGACCATCACTGCTTTTCTGACAATTTATAAGACAATCATGAGGCAAGCTACCAATGATCTTAAGAAAAAGCACATACTTACCTGCCTACATTCTACTTATCAAGAAGTTGTTGTTTCTGAACTTTCTTTTATTGTTACTTGAGAGGACATGAAGCAACTTCCAATTAAAGAGTTTGGGGGTGACTTTAGTTTGAAGATTAAGAAAGATGCATTTATGAATATTGCCTTTAAACCTAAGGAAATCTTGGCTGAGTTTGCTGATCAGTTCTATATTGAGGGGCATCAACTAATCACCAGTTGTCAGCTAACCCCCCAAGAAGCTTACACCATCTGTTCCAATGCCCACAAAGTAAACCAGCCCCTGTGTTTACACTTCAAGGCACATAATGTGTCCCTTACCTTTATGAAGAGCATTAAAACTCTTTTACAAGACATGCACCTGGTACATAATGGGACTGTAGTTTGCAAAAATAAGGCCAATAGTGCTGGTACTACATCCTGCACTCCCTGCACCATGACTTTGGGGCCTAACAGGAAACTTAAACACCAGAAATATCACAATTGTATCCAGATAAGTCATCACTCTTGGTTCTGCACAAACCTGCACATGAAATAATGTAACCCCAAGAAACAGTTGGAAAAAGAGAGGTAAGCTTAGAGGCGGAGACACTCTCTGCTGACCAACCTCCCTGTCTCCTCCTGATCCCCCCTCTGACAAGGAATTGCTTTTTTTCTGGCCCTACTATCCTCCATCTATTCTTGATCTCTTGAGTGATTCCAAACCCAAAGATTCTGACTATGATAACTCTGATATTTATGACTATTCTGTATTGGCTGTTCCTGAAACTGTGTCTATTTTCTATAAACTATGCTCAGAAAAGACCACCAAAATCACTTGTCTACCCCCAGCTGAAGCTAAGGCTATGGTTGCTTGCCTTTACCTAGAACAGGCTCACCGTCTTTCTGTCCTGGTTGACTCCTCAGAAAAAGCTGCTGAATTAGCTGAGACTCTCTTTCAGAACATTACTGTATCCCTACCTTTGTAAACTGTGTACAAGGAAATTTCTGCCTTGAAGTGTATTTTAGAAAAATGAGAGAATGAGTTTGAAGCTGCCCAAGACATTATGGCTGTCTTACCTCCTTTTGGAAAGGATATCACCTGTGTAAAAGTATCTATCCAGAGGGTCAAGATCAAAGTCATCTTGGACACTGGCTTCCCTGTTAATGTTGTATCATCCAAGTTGATGAAAAGCTCAAACTAGCTCCTGAACTCAACTATGCCCAGTCTTATGGGACTGCTGGTATGGCTCAAACACAGGCTATTGAAGCTTATTCTGCTTTTCTAATGAGATTTGGAAAACTCCTCATTGCATTTTTTGCTGTCATGTTGGAAAACAGAAGCTATGATCTTCTGGTGAGAACACAATTTCTACAAGAGTACAATGGGATTGTCAACATTTGAGATGAATACTTATCTCTATTGGGGTACAAGGTTCCATTAATCTTTGAAGAATCTTCTTGCATCTCTGGCAAGAGGCTTAAGACGTGCACCCTGTAATACCCAACTGGCATCTTCTTGCTAAAGTACATAAATCACTTCTCTAACATGTGCTGCACTCTGCTATCTTGCCCTACTGAAAAAGGCATCCTGCTACTTGCCCCTGCAGCCATCTTCATTCCTCCTGGCTCTCAGGTGATCATTGACTCCCAGATATCCTATGAGCTGCCTGTGAAATCTTTCTTAGAGTTATACTCTCCTGAGTCCCTGAGTTGCAGAAAGTCTAGGTTGTGCCCTGGAATTCTGGATCAAACTCATAAAGAGCCTGTGCAACTCTTGTTAGACAACCTTACTGCTTTTCCCATGCATATATCCCAGGTTCAAGTGGTAGGGCATGGGTGCATACTAGAAGAGGAACAAGTGGCCTCCCTATATTTTTTTGGGACATTTGGTGACTTCAATCTACCTGAAGAGAGCCCTCAAGTGCTCTCCCTGTTCACTGCTGCTGTTTTTTTCTCAGCTGTCTCCTATCTAACAGAGAGATGTGCTTGATCTCCTGGACCAGGTTAAGAATATATTTGCCTCTGGTTCTAATGACTATGGGTTGGCCAAGAGTGTCATCACCAGATTGACACTGGAAATGCCCCTTTTCTGTGCCAAGCCCTACTGCCACAGTCAAGTATAAGACACTCAAGTATCAAAGGAGTTGAAGCAGCTCTTAGATGCTGGGTTGTTAGCTCCATTCCAAAGCCTGTGGGGGTTCTCTTAGGTAATTCTCAAAAAAAGAAAGGGGGACATAGAATTATGATGAACTACCACTGAGTTAACTCCCTTAGCAAGAAGGACTTGTACCCCCTGCCCCAAATAGACAACACTTTTAGACGCTTAGGGGTTCCAAGTTCTTCTCTGCCATGGATCAGGCCTCCAGGTATTGGCAAGTAGACTTATTGCCAGAAGATTGCAAGAAGGCTGCCCTCATTACTTCAGAAGGTCTGTTTGAACCCACCTGGATGTCACAAGGTCCTTGCAATGTGCTAGCTACCTTTTAGCAAGCAATGGACTTAATTCTAAGAGACCTGAAGCTTTTCTGTGTACTTGTATATCTGGATGATATCACAATGTTCAGCTCTATATTTACAGATCAACTAGAGCATTTCAAGGCAGTCTTTCTTAAGATTCACAACTTTGGCTTAAAGATCAAATCTTATAAGTGTGCTTTCTTCAAGGAACAACTTGAGTTCTTGGGCCGTGAAGTCACTCAGACTAGAATTTAACCTATGTACAACAAGTTTGAAGCTAATAAGATGCTGCCCCCACCAACCTTTGAGAGGTCCCGGTATTTTTTGGTATGATGAGGTATTACTGTTAGTTTATTCCTGATTTTGCAAAACTGAGTGGACTGATAGCCAACAGCAATTGTTTGAAGCGCTTGAGACCAAACTCAAGGAAGCCCTCATTCTGGTCTGCCCTGACTATGACAAGGAATTCATCTTGTACACAGACAATAGTGGGGTAGCGGTAGATGAAATCCTAGCCCAGTTAGACGAGGATGGTTTAGATCAACCAGTGGCCTATTTCTCCTGGGTGCTCAATAAGCACAAAAATTTATAGTATTACTAAAAAAGTGCTTGGCTGTACTACACACAGTTAAGCAGTTATGAAAATATATCTATGAGACCCACTTTACTGTAGTTATAAAACATCTCTTTTCCCAAGTGGTTACAACAGTTGAAGAAACCTGAAGGGAGATTAGCTAGATAGGCTTTACACTTGCAAGAGTGTGATTTCACAGTGATGCACAGACTTGGTGTTCAACATCAGAACACTGAAAGTCTCTCCAGGATGCCCATCCTAGCAATTTACTCTGCTGGCACTGATTGACTGTATGAACTGATAGGCTACCTTAATGCTTGGACTACTGAGCCTGAAGAGATACATCTGGCTCTACAATCCTTGTCCAAAGACACTGTCATCTGAGATTGTCAATTGTTTAAGAAGGTTAATAATGTATACCTACCTTATGTTTGCCCCAGCATGAGGATAGCCATTGTTCTCCAGGCCTACATTGATAATGGACATGAAGGTCTGGCTAAAACGCATGATTAGCTGAGTAAGAACTTCTATTGGGAGAATATGCAACTCCTTATACCTGAGGTTCTCTTGTCCTGCCATACTTGTCAGCTGCAACACCCACACCCTTCTTAACATGAGTTCAAGCCCATCCCCAAAGAGTGCCTTTCATACTGTAAGTATTGATGCTGTTGGTCCCTCACTCTTGTTCTGGGTGTTGGTTCATCCTAGTTGCAGTTGATCATTTCAGCAAATAGGTTGAAGCCAGGGCTACTAAGAACATTACAGATAAGACCACAACTAATTTCTTACTCCAAGACATTTTCTACAGACATGGGTGTCCTCAGACTCTGCTATCTGATAATGGGTCCACCTTAAATGCCAGGTTAATCACATTCATTGTAGAGGCAATGAGCACTCATCAGTTTTTCTCAGCTCCTACAACTCTTTCACTAATGGGACAGTTGAACATGCAAATTACTCCCTTGTTTTTATTACAAGGAAACTCACACTCTCTGATGCTGCCAATTGGGATGTATTTCTTCCTGCTGCTCTCTTTGCATATTGCCTAAGCAAACACTGACTTACTGGAAAATTCCCATTTGCCATGTTATATGGACATGAGGCTACCAATCCCTCAATATTGGGACCCCTGTTGGTAGAATTTGATGCAGCAGTCAATCCTGAGACCCACATGAAGGAATTGAAAAATCAGATCATTAATATTTAGGCCTCTGCCTACACTTCAGTCTATAAGGTTAAGACCCTAAAGATGTCACTTTTTAATGCCTCCAGGACATTCTTTACTGAATTCCAGGTTGGTGACCTGGTTTTCTACTACCAGAATTGTACTTGTGACTGTGCTCACAAACTGAATTCCCTCTGGGTTGGGCCTTGTGCAATTACCTTCAAGAAGGGCTTCAAGTATACTGCCAAGTTACTGCCTTCTGGCTGCCCCTTCTCCTGTGTTCACACTAAATTTCTTTGAAAGTATCAACTCTCTGTACCCAATTTTGAGGGGAAGATGTTGTAAATTGTGCTGTTAATGCTATTTCAATATGGCCTTTGAATCTTGATACTTGCAAAGACTTGGTTGGGTTTGTCTTCAGATTTAACAGTTGTTTTCCTTTCTTAAATGAGTCAACATCAATGTTTATTCATTCCAGATTATCCTACCAAACACATCTGATCCTGATACAAGTTTAGCTCAACATAATCTCATCAGCCACACTGCCCATCTAGTGAATGATCAACGTTCCCACTCTACTATTTAAGTAGAATTTTTTACCCAAATAAAGACAAGTTTATTTACCTTTGTGATGGCTTTTATAATCTTCAAGCCTTTTTCTATCCTTTACGCCAAAAATGAAATTCTCTTCTCTTGTTCCAGGAAATTAAGGTATGTCCCCTTAATTTTGCCCTGAAGGCAAACCCAAGACTGTCTTCAAATCTTAAACCTTTTGTAATAAATATTTCCTGCTGTGTTCTCTTGAATATTGTTCCCAAGAGCCAAACACAACAGACATAAAAATAAAATAAAATCTAAAATTGTCTAAAATAAACTCTAGTAAAATATTACACATTCTAAATCACTAAAATAAAAATCCCAATTCTATTCAAGGCTAAACAAAGAGTAAACAGCAACCCAAAACCAAACTAAAAACCTAAATAAAACACATATTTTATTTAAAATATAATTTTTATTTTATTTTTATGAACAGACAGCATAGCACCTAACTAGCTCCTGCAACAGGATGTGCAATCACCAGAATAAACTCATTTCACAAGATGACTTACTGTATTATCACAAAGGACATTTTGCTTCTATGATAAATCAAAGTCAAAAGCAGGAATCAAACCCTGGTCCCTATGCTTTGCAGGTTGCTAGCCCTGAGAACCAGGGGGCTGGCTATCCACATTTTTTTGGGCTCAAGTCAGAAGGTTGTTCAAATAGCAGCCTGCAAAGCCAAGGAGATTCACTGAGATTAGATAAATTCATGATGAAGGACACACCATAAAGGCCCAGACCTATGTAGAATTATCTGCCTGCCTGAAGAAGATTTTTGGTGAAACATGAAATCACTCTCCCAATGAGTGTCAGTCAGAATCACCCCTCAGCGCCAAGGCCAGGATGCATTTAGCTGGGTCACATAATTTTGAGATTATAGTTGGGAAAATAGAAGCATATTATATCTATTCATCAATTTCCAACAATCAAGAGCTATCCAAACCTGAGAACCAACCAAAGTATCAGATTTCTGATGTTAGAATACCTGAGGACCAAAAGCCTGCTTTTTCTGAAGAAATCATAAAATATAGTATAAATTCCCAAGTATGCTGTAAATAATGATATCATCATTCTGATAATAAATTTAAATGAACCTTTGGTTCAAACAAATTCTGCCTTACAGTAGTTTTCAAAGCTATGATGCTAAGCAAAAATAACCCAGATTTTACAAAATAGATTCAGGTTTAAGCAAACTTTAATTCAGGCAAGTTTCATATAGCAAATAAATTAAGTATGTTTTATGAACTGGCAAAGAAAAAAAGAAACTTAATATCACTAACACAAGTTATAAAGTCATATCTGTCAGGGAACCATCTTTGGGTGGCCAGCCCACATTTTCTGGGATTGGGCAAGCCGCAGGCCAGGCAGGCAAAGTCCATCATAAGATTGGTGCTAACTTAAATATGTACAACATAGCTTTTCTCACCCAAGACCACAGCTTGAAAGCTGGGATAATAGTATCAATATATCATAGAGGGTGATGTATACTATTACCAACAACTTATTGGAATGATCTAGCAGAAGTTCAGAGGTAACACAGGCATTGGTTTGGGGGTGAGTGTAAAGTTACTCTATTCTTTGGCCTTGGATAGAACAATCTTCCCTGGCATACAAAGAAAACCGCTCAAACCCCAGCCAAACCACTCAATTATTTTGAGGATTTAGTAAGATATAACAGGGGAAAGGCAGATTCTTACAGTCTTGTAGGTTTAAAGACAGAGGTATTGCCTTCCTGACATTGGTGGGTTCAAAGCATAAAATAGAGGCAAAATCCAAGATTTAAAATAAACTTCAAAATAGCCAAAATAAAAGATTTGGTAAAATACTTGTGTTGATTTATTGAAAAGTTGTAGAGTTTAAAATATCTTTAAAAATATGCAAATGTTTGAATTGAGGGGGTTTAGAGAGATGGTTTCAGATTAAGTGGATACTTGCAAAAGATGAATTTCAAACCAGAGGTTTGAACTGAAGTTCAGGTAATTGCCAGTTATACCACATTAGCTAACACAGTAGATGAAAGATTTGTATTGGCATACCCTATAGACTCTTCTGTCTTCACTGCCCCACCCTGGGAGGAAACACTGATTAATTGGATTACTTATTGGCATGGTACCAACCATTGTTAAAGACTATTAGAGCCAGCCAATCAGAACAATCCACATTGTAGTCCCCAATTCCAAATAGAACTCCTGAATCCCAAACTTACTCCAGCCAATCAGAACAATCCACATTGTAGTCCCTAATTCCAAATGGAACTCCTGAATCCCAAACTTACTCCAGCCAATCAAATAAAGTTTCAGAAATTAGTCTTAAACTTTTCAGTCCCCCTGGCTTTGCCCAGTAAAATTTCTCCCCAACCAATCAGATCAAATCAGCTGATAAGGTGATCTTTCAAACTCTAACCTATTTTCTTAAGTCAAGCAAGAGGACTTTTAGTCCCCTGCTTGTTCATTCTTTTATTGAATAAAGCTTTAGAGTTTTAAAACACAAATTTAAATTTTATTAGCCCATTAAAACTCTTGTTTAAGTTCTTTTAAATCATTAAAAGTGTTAGTACAACATCTAAGTTTTTTTACCTTTTCTTTGGCTTGTTCAAACCCAGCAGTCTCTTCTGAATTCCTAGGAGAAGTGTTAGCATATAGTATTTACTCTGTGTACTTACACTCTCAAAATTACAGTTCAAACCTGAAATTTAAGTTAATAGTCAATATAAAATCTTACTTTTATATTAAATTTCCCTTATTCTTGTTCAATTTTGAACCCAATTTTGTTTTAATTATTGCCCAAATCTTCCAAGACTATCCTCAAGTCCTCCTTAAGCTTCCTGCTTTAATTTTGCTTGAAGTTTCTGGTGACTACACTACCCAAATTAAAATTTATAGCTTTGAGGCTCAGAAACTGTACTCCTAGACTCCAAATTTCTTGGAGATTGCAAATATGATACTCCCTGCTCTTAAATTTGTTGTGTTTTCCTTGGCTTCATTTTTGCTACTTACTTTGTTCACTTTCCCAGACCTTTAGGCCCAGTTTTTCTCTTCTGCACACCTTGTGAGAGATGACCTTTCTAGGATCTTGTACCTTCCAAATAATCTCCTCTCTTCTGGAGAGACCCTTGTCAAGAGCTGGACTTGTGACAATCTGGACTTGTACTCCCCTGACTTTGACCCATATGCTCCTCCTGTTAATAAAGCAATTGTGTCTCCTCTCCCTCAGTTGGAAGAAGAGATAATTGTGTTCCAGCAGGCACCTTAGGCTCTGAAACGCGCCCTCACACACACTCCATGGTTGCTTGCAGGCCTGATGTTGATGAGATTGAATGCCTACGTTCTGAGGTTATCCCCTGTGTCCTCTCTTTGGTTCCCTTTTAGAGCAGCTGTCCCAGTGATTTCCTAGGCGGCATCTTGATGGTTTATCTCACCAGGATGAGGGCCAAACTTAGTTAGTTTATCCCCCTCTCTCACAGTGAGAGGCGTCTTCATGTCTAGTTGGTAGGCAGGGAGGAAGTTAAATTTATCTTTTAACAGTTGGGGTTCAGTAATAAACCAAGAACCCTTTCTGTTAAATCTGGTTAACTCTTTAATTTGGGCCAAGGGATTGCATGCTAGTATACTGTCAGAGCTATAATATCTATATCCAGGTTTCAAAAAATACTTCATGAAGTAAAAGGAACCTAAGGGGGCATCCAGGGGACAATAATTTGTGGGTGGCAGGCCAGGATTGGAGTTGAATTAGCAGATAACTAAGATAAAACATGGCAATATTTGGGAAACCAATATGTCATAATCTTTATTCAAAAATGGGAATAAAGTCTGACACAGGGTCTAGGCGTTCATATAGCACCCACCACCAGACTTTAACTTAAAAGGGCAGGGTTTAGTTGGTTGAGAAAATGGAAATTTGGACAGGTGAACCATCCAGATTTTGGGGCAGAAAAATGGCACTGTATCAGGAAGGGCATTAATTGGCTGGATCTTTAAGAAAAATAGCAGTACCCTTCTGTTCAGGAGCAATATTCTCAGGGGCAGCCTTCTGGCCCAGGCTTCCTCCAGGTGTGGGGTCCTGATTGGCCACAAAGAGAAACATCAAGCTTAACAGACCAATGGCAGGAATCTCTTTGACTCCATTAGGAAAGTTGATGGGTTCTCTACTAGGCACCATTATTGGCAACTTTATGTTGATGTCTTCATTCTCATTTTCATTTGCAGTTTGGGTCTGAGGGGTTTAATCCCAAAAAACCCAGGCAACCTGCCTCCTGGCCCTCAGGGCTAGCGGCCTGTGTGCAGTCATGATCAGGGTTCAAAAACTGATCCAAGTTTTGGGTTTTGAGGAGGGCAGAAATGTCATTTCTGACAATATCAAAAATCAAACAACATAGTCCAGACTACAAGAAAAATGACTTGGTACAACAAGTAAAATAAATTAAGGTTGTTCTAGAATATATTAAAATCCTATCAGGATTAAGATGTGACACCAACAGAAGGGCTAAAATGAAACACAAATAGAGCAACCTAGAAGCAAAATTTCACAAGCACAAAAAATGAAGTCACAAAACATATATAACGTTTGCTTTCTAAAATATAAAAATAACATTTCAGCAGCTAATCAACAGCTTTTCAATTTAAGAACAGATGCATTATATTGATTTTTCAAGGCTCTTTATTTGTTTGTAATGGGTTTAAGAATAAGCTGAATTGGGACCTATAATTGTAATAAAATTAAGACCAAAAAATTTAAACTTCTTTTAGTGATTTTTGATAGCTTTTATTTTACAATTGTTGCAAAATCTACAATTAGCTTCTCCTGGGAAAGTAATTTCCTGAGTGATTCCATGATTAACTGTTAAATTGGTGACACTCTTATCAGCTGCCTATCTTATACAGGGATCAAACCTTTTGAGCCCTAAATAGAACATTAACTGGATAAGCCCCATGGCTATCATGACATACATGGACAATAGGTAGCTTTTCATGATACTATATAATCCTCTAAATTCATATTAATAAAGTATCATTCTCCTTTTAATTTCCTCCTTTATTTTGTTTTATATACTTTTCAGAAGTATGTACTCAACAGTGGTAGCACAGGTAGGTTATTCACACCTACATAACTTAAAGGAAAAATTTCTCTAAAGAAAAAGACCCAGCAGATGGCACTCCTCACTAGCTGGAGAAGATATGAAGAAAGTCATGATGTCCCTATGTTTCAGGAATGACATTTCAATACTAATATTGGAAACCCAGGAATCAAACCCTGGCCCTCAGAAGATGCCTTTCACCAACCAGAAGAGACAGAGACCCACCAACCCACCAGATCACAGACTCAAATGGTTGAATCACTCTGTAACCTGCCGGCTTAGTAAGCAAGATTTCACAAAATGCAACCAGATTGCCACCAATTGTGTGTCACTAAGAACCCAGACCTACACAGAGATTGTAGCTTTCCAAAAGAAGGCAAAGAAAAAACCTGATATTGGCCCCTCTAATAAGCACCAGCTGCTGTCAGTTCCTAGTCTAAAAATAGCAGTACAATTGGCCAACTCAGAGAACAGAAGCAGCAGAACAAAGCCTCACTACTTCTGTTTGTCAGAACTAGCCAAACCAGAATCCGCCCCTTAAAGTCCTGTCCTAATGCTATGTCCTACCAGCAAATTACCTGTGGACCTGAAGTCTGCAAAAATTGAAGAAGCAAAATCTGATGGTATGAAAACCCTGGAGGTATGAGGATGGCAGTATTGTCATTTTTAAAAATAAAGATTCTTGAACCTTTGGTTCCAACAAATCCTAGCCTATTTAGTTTTAGTAGTCTTCTATCTTCACTCTAGTCCAGTAGACACCAAGGCGCCTGCTCTTCCTATTGATATCCCTGCAGACCCACTGCCTGCACTATACTGTCCTCCTGGAGCACCCTTTGGTCCAGTACATTTCATCAAATATCTACCAAACTCCGCCTACTCCAAATTTAACTTGGAAAAATACTTTTTTTATGACCTCTTGGCAAGAGCTAGAGTAACTAAAACTATCAGTTGTGAAGGAGAGTGGTACATAAGGCTGCCCAGATTGTTCTGTGACAAGTACAATTACCTGCCTGCTTATCTTGTTCCAATGACCCTACCTCTGACCCCTCAACCTGACCACCCTATAGAACCAACCACCACCACTGAGACCACATTCACCCAGCTGTTTGGAGTACTCTACATTACTCTGACAGGCTTGGTGAACTCTATAGTGCCAAATTCTTGTCCCTGGTCCTTGTTTGGATGATTTCTATCTTATGTTATCAAGTTACGGCCTATATTGTGGTGAGCACTCCCCACTGGCCTGGCGGCTTTCTGTCCCAAGTCACCCAATGCCTCTACCCATGCCTGGCTCCCTGACACTATGGGATACACTGTCTTTGATAATATCCTTGTACCAACTGAACAATACAACTTCCTCAGCACACAAGAAGTCCTGAACCCACCTCTAATCCAGGACATGCCTGAGATATCCAACATTGTATTTCAGTGCCTCTGTTAAGCAGAAATTGTGACTTTTTCAGGACTACATTGTGAAAATGCCAACCTCTGGATTCAAAGCACACAAAGTAAGCTCACACAAGTTGGCTATCCCCAAAGACTCTGGGAAAGTAAGTTGCCCTACAATTTACAGAGGCCACCTCCTGGTTTGTAAGCAACCGGTTTGAACAACATTCTAATCATAATGAAGACTGGAATATGTTCAAAAATTCCTTCTTGGAAAATTTTGCCATTAAGGACTCCAATGTTATAATTATGACAGAACACAAAACCTTTAAAATGACAGAAACAATTGAGGAATACATTGCAGCATACAAAGACATACATGATTAAGCCTGACACTATCAACTTTGATGAAGCTGGGCCATTTTTTGACTACTACAATGGTATACCCACACATATTAGACACCAGTTTGATATGAGACAATGTAAGAATCTCCAGGACATATTCTTGAAAGGAAATTGAGCCGCTCAGAAATCTGACAACCTACACACAACCAACAAAATGAAAGGAGAGTCCTACAGCCAGAAAAGACACTTTTTCAAACAAACCAACCAAGCCAATAATCCTCACCCCCAAGATAGAAACTATGTAAATTGGGCAAACTAGATGAGTACTGATACTGAAGCTGAGAAAGAAAAAGCTCAAGGGAGTGCTTAGGCAGCCAACCTCCCCACACTATAAGACTTGTACAGGCACCAGGATGTAGATTCAATCATCATGATCCAAGTACCCTCTAGCAAGCTTATGCTGTTTGCTGCACAAACAGGAAATAAACTATTCAATTGCTCTTTCTTTTTTTGCAGATATCAAGGCATAGCATTATTTGACACTGGAGTAGACCAATCTCATGTTGACAAGAAATTTGCCAACCTTATGAAACTACATGAAACTAAGAGTAACATCAAAAGAGTTATCATGGCAGACAACAGAAGCACCCCAGTCTCTAAAGAGAAAAAACATTTCCAGGCACAAATAGGGGATGTCCAAACTACCCTTAGTGGCCTCATCATTTCAATAACCAAATATGATATAGTGCTTGATTTAGATTGGATGAGAAATACAAAACCTCAAATCAACTGAGACAGTGCTAACCTCATCATATAACTAGAAGAAGTACACCACCATGTGTACCCAACTTACCTTGACACCCTCATGAGAGATCATGTATTTGTAAAGAATATTAAGCAGAAAAAGAAAAAGATGCCAGTAAAATTGGCTGGAATACCTAAACATATAATATCATACATTTCAAAATTGTGAACGTTTCATATGAACAGGATTCTGTACACCATCAATTTTTCCAAGAATTTTGCTCTGTATTCCAGGGGAAAATGCCAGCTCTATCATCTGATAGACGTATCTAACACAAAATTGACCTAAAAGAGAGTGTACCTAAGGCTCTTCCTATCTACTGCTTAACACTTCAAGAAGACAATGCATTGAAGAAATCTCTATATGAGGGCCTAGAAAAGGACTTGTTTGATCATTAAAATTCTCCTTTGATGCAGCTGTCTTCTTTGTGGCCAAGAAAGACAGAGGGCTACACATTGTTACCAATTCCAGAGCCTTTAACAATGTTACAGAAGTAACAACTTTGAGGCCCAGGGCGGGAATTGAACCCGCTCCTAGCCTCCAGGCAGGGGAGATTCACCTGCACCTGGATTTTTGCTTTTTAAAGCAAATCCAGGTGCGGGAACTACTCCCACCCTGGTGATAGCTGAGGGGCCTGCTTTGAGCCCCAAAAGCTACGCCCAAGCCTTGGTGGGTTTGGCTGGGCCTGGGCAGGCTATTTTTAGCTGCTCAGTAAACCCAGATCAAGCCCACCCTTCATTAAGTAATTTGGGGTCCCCAATTGTGGACCCCTTTTTTAATCAAGTTCTTTGGGCTCAAGAGAGCCTGTCAAGCCAGTCCAAAAATGGTAATCAAATTGGGAAAACCCCCAAAACCCCAGAAGTTAAACCTGCCAGAACCAATGGCCAGCCAAGCCAAGATAGACCATCAAAAAGCCAAATAACTGTTCCTGAAAATCCCAAAAATAACCATGAAGCAGCCAACCAAACAGCAGAACCTGAGATGCCAAGCCTTGTCACACAGATAGCATCAGAAGAATGCCCAGAGGCACCTGCATGTGAGTAAGTATAAAAATCAGAAGCACTTGAAAAAGTTTGGTATTGTCATCCTTACCAAATAAAGTTGTTATGAACCTTTGGTTCACCAATCTGTTTCCATACCTATTTTTAATACTCTTCCATCTGCATACACCCAAGTGTCAGTACCCATCTACTGGGATAGATGGTCAGACTCCTGTTGATAAAACCAAAGCCTTTGACTACTACCGTCCACCCAACACTCTGTTTGGCCCTGTGCATTTCACTGAGTATCCCGCCAATCCTGACCATGAACCCTGGACATTAGAAGACTTGCAGTGGTACACCTGCCCAAACGCTCCCAAGAAACCCTACCAAATTGTCTGTGACAGCAAAGCAATCATCATCTACCCTTTGATTTTCAACAGGAAGTACAAAAATCCTGCTGCCTACTTGGTCCCCATGGAACCGCCCCCAACACCCAAACCAACCATTTCAACCCCCACTTCTGATGCCACTGGCCAGAGTAGTCAATTCCTGGGAGTGCTTTACCTGGCGCTCATGGGATTGATTGACTCTGCCTTGCCAGCGGCTGGACCTTGGGCTGTGGCTGGAAAGGCCCTTTCCTACCTGGTAAAGTTAGGTCCCATCATCTGGTGGGCCATGCCAGTACCTGCTTTGACTCCTCCCTCACCTGCTGGAGCTCCACAGTACTACTGGTATCCTGAAAAACAAGGTCACAATTAAGAAAAAGTATATCCTGCCTCTGATTGAGTCTTTTTGACACTTTGACAGGATCATAATTCTTCACAAAGATTGATTTAACTGCAAGATATCACCAAATCTGAGCTAAGAATGAAAACATTCCAATGACAGCATTCAGAACCAAATACAGGTTGTTTGAATGTGTGGCTCTTAAGTTTGGTATGAGCCCCCAATATCATTGTGACCTTCATGAACAAAATGTTCAAAGACCACATTGGAAAGCAAGCATAGTTTACCTAGATGATATAATCATCTATATCTCCAACAAAGAACAGCATTGGAAAAAACTTTGTATGGTACTCAACACCCCCCAGGATAATCAATTGGTAGCCAAACCATGCAAGTTTGAATTTTTCTCAACCAAGCTATCTTTTCTAGGACACATTATTAGTAAAGATGGGATTAAGCCAGACCTGGAAAAGATAAGGGCCATCACAGACATGCCAGCATCACACAACAATAGTGAACTTCAAACGTTCTTGAGAATGGTTGCAGATGTCAGGAGATTTATCCCCAATTGGGAAGCTCTGGCTGTCCCCCTGTCTGCAATCACTGGCTAGACAACAAAATTTGTTAGGACCTTCTGAGAAACCAACATTCACAACAACTAAAAGAGCAAATGATCACAGTTTCTATCCTACAATACCCCAATTAAGAAAGGATTTATGGAATAGAGACAGATGCTTTGGATTATGCAATATGAGAGTACTTAGGATTTAAATCACAGAAAAGGATTTCCTCCCTGTGACATGAATCAAAAAATTGTCTGGTGAACAAAGGGCAACAGCGCCCATGTTGACACTTTGTCAACATGGCCACTGTTGACTCAAAACTCTAAATCTTCCATGTTTTTTGCTAGTTGCGCTAGCTTAATTCTTTTTTAAAGCGTTCAGGGGTGCAAACCCAGAAAACACGACAAAATTGTGGCCATCTCAACACAATTTAATATTAAGCTTAATGAAAAACTTGATTTAACCAGATTTTTCCTTTATGTTTACTAATTGTTGTAAATTGCACAATTAATGCTATTTTGATCTGGCCTTCAAATATTGATAGTTGTAAAGATTTGGCTGGGTTTGCCTTCAAGTTCAGAAATTCCTTGCCTTCTGCAAATGGGTCTGGTACAATATCCACCCATTTCAGATTATTGTACCTGTCTGTGATTGATCCTGGTATGACCTAATTCCAACATGACCCCCTCAGCCACTCTGTCTTCCTAATGAGTGATCACTGTCCCTTGTCTACTATTTAAAGTAGAATCATTACTCCTAATAAAGACAAGTTTATCCACATTTACATTGGCTTTAATAATCTTCAAGCTTTTTCCTGTCCTTTTTGCCAAAATGACCTTTACATCTTGTTTTCCAGGAAATTAAGGTACATGCCCTTAATTTTGCCATAAGGCTAACCCAAGGCTAGCTTCAAATCTTTTGTTATAAAGATTTCCTGCCGTGTCCTCCAGGATGTCGTCCCTGGAGCCAAACACAACAAAATGGTGCTTACTACAGGGGCTGCAAGCCCCTCAGTTACCCTGTTCTCACGTGCATTCTCTGGTCCTTCTCCCTTTGTTTCTGAAGTACCCAAACAACCTAAAGTTTCTAGTCCCCCTCTAGGAGAAGACATCACTGATGCCCCCTCAAATCCTATGATATTGGTTCTGTCTCCCAGGCCCACGTGGCCCTCCTTCTAGCTTTCTCTCTCAACTACAAGCAAGCTTGTGCTGCCGCCTGTTCCCTTTTCCATTCTGGCACAGTGGCAATGCACTCTATCCCTGGCCTCTGTCCTGGGTACACTTCTGAAGACCTGTACTCCTTCCTTTTGGACTTTGGTCTCCCCCCGCGTTGATGGAATCCATAGATACTACTGGCGTGTTGGTCAATTGATTCATCCAACCTGCCCTAGTTCACCACCAACTTGCCTTAGAATCCCAGAATCAACTATTAGATGCTGTAGCCACCGCCGTCTCAAATAACCATGCTCAAAATATGGCCTATCAAGAGTGGTCACACAGTCTCTTTGCTTGTATTTCTGATAACCAGCGCAACTCACTGGCGTCACAAAAGTACTTAACTGCCTTCCTGAACTCCCTTTGTTTCTTGCTCTCTGGATACATAAAGGATTGCCTATGCAAATTGGATGAACATCAGGCAGCGTGGCGTGAGCAAATCAAGGCCTTTCTGCTAAACCATTGTCAGGACTTTGAGACTCTGGTTAGTGAGCTTAATCAATTCAGAGAGCATGTCAACTTGCAACTTGAATTGATAGGAACTCATGTCAATACTTGAGGCCGCCATCTGCAGCATCAATACGGTCTGGATAAGGCTGCACTAGGCAACACTCTATACCAGGTGCAAAATTATGTGGATGGCAGGGTAGCATCTATTGAGGTGACTCCTCCCACTCCTCCTGTTGAGACCCCATCTGATTTCAAAACCAAGGTATGGGAGGCCATCACCAAACTCAAGGCTACCACTAGACGCCAAGCTTCTGTGCAGAACCCCTGTCCAGTCAAACCAATGCCTGACCCTTGTGTTGCCTCCCTCACTGATCAGGTGGCTACATTGCAAGATGAAACTGAGTACTTAAGACAGCGCCTCTCTAATTCTGAAGATTTGTCATCTAAATCCAAAGATGAAGAGAAAGGCGAAGTTGTTAATACTCACACTCATGACAATCATGGTTGTTGCCCTGGTCTGGAAGGTCAACCCCAGGTCAACTAGCACGTGCACTAAATTAACTTGCCAAAGTGACAAATGATGTAGCTGATAGGCAGGACACATTGGAAAGAGGTCCAAAACCTCTCCTGCTTTACCAAGACCCTAAATGAACAAGTTGCCCCCTTGGTTGCTCAGGTCACTTCTCTGGCTACTCGTGTCAATGGAATTGCTGGCACCTTGGCGGTACAACAAATTAAGATTGACAAGTTTGGGACTGCTGCGCCACTGCTAGGGATATTATTGGGCAGAACAGCTCTAGCTTGGACACTCTAGAGGAAAGCCTTTGACTCCTCTGGGCTAGACAACCTGCTGCTGAATCCAAGTTTGAAGGCAACCCTCCTATTAACGTTCTCAACCCTGGTGAAAACAGTCAGTCCTTGTCCTTGTCTATCAATCCGAACTACAAACCGACCTTCAAACAGATATTTGATCCAAATACCTCTATCATTGCCGCCTTTCTAACCATTTACAAAACTGCAATGCATAGGGCTACCGACAAGATCAAGAAGGAACACAACCTCACCTGTCTCCATTCCACTTATCAGGAAGTTGTGGTCCCTGAGCTCCCCTCCATTGTCACTTGGGAGGATATGAAGCACCTCCTTATTGAGGAGTTCAGAGGAGATCTCAGCTTGGAGGTCAAGAAGGATGCATTTATGCACATCACTTTTAAGCCCATAAAAACCCTGGCTGAGTTTGAAGATTGTTTCTACATTGAAGTCCAGCAGTTAATTACCAGCTGACAGTTAACTCCCCGGGAAGCCTAAACAGCTTGTTCAAATGCTTTGAAGGTGAACCAGCTTCTATTCTTACACTTTTAGGCACACAAGGCTTTGCTCACTTCCATGAAGAGTATTAAGACGCTCCTACAAGACATGCATTTGACACATGGAGGTACGGTGGTATGTGAAAATAAAGCCAGCAATGCTGGAACTACCTCTCGTGTGCTGCGCATAATGACCCTGGGTGCTGGTGGACAGGCTAAGAGGCAAGGCTGCCATAACTGTGGCCAGATTGGGCACCACTTGCGCACTTGCACTAATCCTTGACTAGAAGGTTGTGATCCCAAGGAACAGGCGGGAAAAGAGAGGTCAGCTTAGAAACAGAGACACTCTCTGCTGACCAATCTCTCCTGTCTCCCCCTGATCCTCTGTCTGATGAGAAAACCCCCTCTTCCTCTGGCCCAACTATCCTTCATCTATTTCAAAATCTCTCCAGCAATTCAGAGCCCAAAGATTCTGATAGTGAAGACTCTGATAGTTATGGCTATTCCATCCTGGCTGTTCTGGAAACCATCCCTGTACTATACAAGCTTTGCTCTGGGAAGACTATCACCTCTTCCTGAGTACCTGCAAGTGAAGCTAAGTCCATGGTGGCTTGCCTTTACCTAGCTCAAGCCCACCAACCTCCTGTCTTGGTTGACTCTTCCAAGGAAGCAGCCAAAGCTCTCTTTCAAAATGTGACTGTATCTCTCCTGCTACAGACTATATACAAGGAAATTCCTGCGTTACAGTGCATGCTAGCTAAATGGGAAAAGGAGCTAGAGACTGCGCAAGATGTGTTGGCAGTCTTGCCCCCCTTTGGGAAAGATACAACCCGTGTGGAAATATCAATCCAGAAGGTTAAGATCAAAGCCATCTTGGACACGGGTTCCCCAGTCAACGTGGTATCTTCCAAACTAATGAAGAAACTTAAGTTGGCCCCTGACCTCAACTACATGCAGTTGTATGGCACAGCTGGCATGGCACAAACACAGGCCATTGTTGCCTACTCCGCTCTACCAAAGAGGTTTGGGAAACTCCTTATTGCTTATCCCACTGTGGTCCTCAAGAACGAAAGCTATGACCTCCTGGTTGGTACTCAATTCCTCCAAGAATATAATGGGATTGTAAACTTACAAGATGGATACCTTTTGCTCTTGGGTTATGAGGTTCCTTTGATTTTTGAGGAACCTCTGTGCCTCCCAGGAAAACGTCTTAAAACTTGTGTGCTTGAGTATCCTACAGGTATCTTCTCTCTCAAGTATAGGACCCATTCCTCCAACATGTGTACCCCTCCTCCTTCCTGCCCTGCAGAAAAAGAGGTACCTCTGCTAGCACCAGCGGCTATCACCATCCCCCCAGGCTCTCAGGTGGTGATTGATTTCCAGATTTCTTATGAGCTACCTGAAATTCATTCTTGGAACTTTACTCACCTGAATCCTTAAGTTGTACAGAACCTGCCTGTGTCCTGGGATTTTTGATCAAACTCACAAAGAGCCCGTACAATTACTGCTTGCTAACCTGACAGCCCTGCCCATGCAGGTGACCTGAGGCCAGGTTGTGGGACATGGCTGTACACTGGGAGCAGAACAAGTATCCTCTCTCTACCCCTTTGGAACTTTCAGTGATTTCAATCTACCTGAGTATAAACCTCAAGTTCTCTCCTTGTTCACCGCTGCTGATTTCCCCCAACTGTCTCCTGTTCAACAAAAAGACGTGTTGGATCTGCTTGATCAGTTCAGCAACATCTTTGCCTCTGGAACTACGGACTATGGCCTAGCTAAAGGAGTCATCCATCAGATTGATACTGGGAATGCACCCCCTTTTTGTGCCAAACCATACCGCTGTAGTAGGGTGGAGGATGCTCAGGTGTCTAAAGAACTCAAGCAACTTCTGGACGCCAGGTTACTAGCTCTTTTCCAAAGTCCTTGGGCTTTCCTGTTACTGATTCTCAAGAAGAAGGATGGGAAGACATTGCATTGTAATGGACTATTGCCACCTGAACTCTCTCACTAAGAAAGACTCATATCCCTTGCCCAGAATTGACAATGCTCTCAGGCAGCTGGGTGGTTCCAAGTTTTTCTCAGCCATGAATCTAGCCTCAGGATACTGGCAAGTTGACTTATCTTCTGAAGACTGAGAAAAGGCTGCACTTATCACTTCAGAAGGCCTTTTTGAACCCACTTGTATGCCCCAGGGACTCTGCAATGCCCCTGCCACATTTCAATGGGCTATGGACTCCATCCTACAAGACCTAAAGCTCTCTTGTGTCCTTGTGTACCTTGATGACATCACCGTATTCAGCGCTACCTTTACCAACCACTTGGAACACCTCAAGGCTGTCTTCATCAAGATTTGCAAAGCTGGCTTGAAACTCAAACCCTCCAAGTGCTCCTTCTTCAAGGAACATCTTGAGTTCCTAGGTCATGAGGTCACTCAAACTGGAATCTGTCCCATGAATAATAAGGTGGAAGCCATCAACAAGATGCTACCTCCCACAAACCTTCGTGAGGTTCAAGTATTCCTTGGTATGATGGGCTACTACCGACAGTTCATACCTGACTTTGCTGAACTGAGTGAACCCCTCATGCAACTACTTTGCAACGTCCCCTTTGAATAACTGACAGCCAACAACAAACATTTGAAGCACTGAAGGCCAAGCTCAAGGAGGCTTCTATCCTAGTCTATCCTGATTATGATAAAGAGTTCATCTTGTATACTGACGCTAGTGGAGTAGCTGTGGGTGCCATCCTTGCCCAACTTGACAATGAAGGCGTGGATTGACCTGTAGCCTACTTGTCAAGGGTCCTCAATAAGCACGAGAAGAACTACAGTGTCACTGAGAAGGAATGTTTGGCGGTGCTGCATGCGGTGAAACAGTTTTGGCATTACATTTATGGGACCCACTTCACAGTGGTCACAGATCACTTCTCTCTCAAATGGCTGCAACAGCTAAAGGAACCTGAAGGTTGACTAGCGTGTTGGGCTCTGCATCTACAAGGGTATGATTTCACTGTGATACACCGTCCTGGGGCCCAACATCAGAACACCAATGGCCTGTCAAGAATGCCAATCCTAGCTATCCATCCCGCTGATGCTAATTGTCTATACAAGTTAATAGGGTATCCTGACTCTTGGACTACTGAGCCAGAAGACATCCGCTTGGCACTACAGACCCTATCCAAGGACACTATAATTTGTGACAGACAACTTTTCAAAAAGGTTAACAATGCCTACCTACCCTACGTTTGCCCTAGCATGAGGATAGCCATTATCCTCCAAGCTCACATTGACACTGGCCATGGAGGCATAGCCAAGACTCATGACTGGTTGTTTAAAAACTTCTATTGGGAGAACATGCGCCTCTTAATCCCTGATGTCCTTGCCTCCTGCCATTCCTGTCAGCTTCAACGCCCTTGCCCATCCCAACACCAGTTCAAACTCATCCCTCCAAAGCATGCCTTCCACACGGTGAGTATTGATGCTGTTGGGCCTTTCCCTCAGTCTAGGTCAGGGTGTCAGTTTATCTTGGTTGCTGTAGACCACTTTAGCAAATGGGTTGAAGCCAGAGCAACAAAAGATATAACTGCTAAGACCATGGCTACTTTCTTGCTGCAAGACATTTTCTATCGACATGGCTGCCCTCAAGTCCTGCTCTCTGACAATGGTACCAACTTTAATGCTTGCCTCATCACTTCTAATGTTGAAGCTATGGGAACTCACCAATTGTTCTCCACACCATATAACCCCTCAACCAATGGAACTGTTGAATGAGCAAACTCCACCCTGGTGTCCATAATGAGGAAACTCACGGTCTCTGACACTGCCAATTGGGATATGTTCCTCCCTGCTGCCCTCTTTGCTTACCGACTCAGTAGGTATTGGGTGACTAGCCAGTCCCCTTTTGCCATGCTGTATAGACGTGAGGCTGCTATCCCCTCAATCTTGGGACCCCCTTTGATCAAATTTGATACATCTGCAAATCCTGAGACCCATGTTAAAGACTTAACCAATTGTATCATTGACATTCAAGCAACAGCTTACTCTACTGCTTACAAGGTTAAGGCCCTGGGGCTCTCCCCGTCTAATGCTGCTAGAGCTCCCCTCCCTGAGTATCAAATAGGTGATCTAGTTCTCTACTACCAGAATTGTACAGGTGGTAGAGCCCATAAGCTGGATTCCCTCTGGGTTGGGCCCTGTGAGGTCACCTTTAAGAAGCGCGTTGAGTATACTGTGAAACTACTGTCTTCTGAACGTCCTTTTGCCTGTGTTCACTCCAAATTTCTTCACAAATATCAACTCCCTGTATCCAATCTTGAGAGGGGAGATGTTGTAAATTATACAATTAATGCTATTTTGATCTGGACTTTGAATATTGATAGTTGCAAAGATTTGGCTGGGTTTGCCTTCAAGTTCAGAAATTCCTTGCCTTCTGCAAATGGGTCTGGTACAATATCCACCCATTTCAGATTATTGTACCTGTCTGTGATTGATCCTGGTATGACTTCATCCCAACATGACCCCCTCAGCCACTCTGTCTTCTTAATGAGTGATCACCATCCCTTGTCTACTATTTAAAGTAGAATCATTACTCCTAATAAAGACAAGTTTATTCACATTTACATTGGCTTTAATAATCTTCAAGCTTTTTCCTGTCCTTTTTGCCAAAAGGACTTTTACATCTCGTTTTCCAGGAAATTAAGGTACATGCCCTTAATTTTGCCCTGAAGGCTAACCCAAGGCTAGCTTCAAACCTCAAATCTTTTGTTATAAAGATTTCCTGCCGTGTCCTCCAGGATGTTGTCCCCTGGAGCTGAACACACAATAATAAAAATTAGTTTATTTTTTTATTTGTTTTCACAACGTAAAAGTGTCAATGTCAACACTTTTTAAGCATAACTTATTTTTAATAACAAAACTGAAGCATCTACAACAAAGAAATTAAATGTGCTTTTAAAAATATTTTTTTATTGAGTTATTACATTACAAAAGACAGTGCACATACAGTAGATTGTTAAAATGTTCATGTGATAAATATATATGTGGCACTTATTACAGCTTTAATATATTAAGTGGATTGATGGCTAACAGCAATCCAATAATTTAAGCGTGAGTTACTATGTAAGTTACTATAGAATTTATTATTAAAAATAATATTGACACTCATAAATGTCGTTTATTTGCTTGTGATAATCCCCCAGGGTGGAGTTAAGCAAATTAGAGTGGCGCAATTAAGCCTAGATTAATATGTCACCTCATATAAAGAATGTTGTAAGTGATGTTGTTGACACTTTACCCTTTTCAATATCTACCAACAACTTATTAACAACTTCTTATATACACAATGGTGAAATATCATATTACCACTACCCAAATATTATTTTTAATTAAAGAACAAAGAACCTTGATACTTTTTTTACTTATTTTCATATTTTTTTAATTTTTATATGTGAACAAAAATATACAGAAAACAGTTAATTTTTGCTAGCCTGTGTAAATTTAATTAAGCATACTATGAAAAAACATAGTAAATTTTTAAAAAAATGTTGATAGTGACAATGTTGTCAAAAATAATGTCTACAATTTTTATAATCAAGAGTGAGAATTCAGCTTTTTTTACTAATTGTCACTCATAATGTCAACACTTTTCAGCTCTTACATATAAAACTTTATGTTTTACATAATAAAAACTTTTCATTTTTTGATATGTTGTATTTTAAACTTTTCTCTTTTATATTTTCTAATTTTTAAAATAAAATCTATATCTAAACATAGTATTTTTACATATTTTTCTTAACTTTCAACTTGTTTATTAAAACTATAATAAAATAAAAACTATACAAGTATTTTTTAACTTTTACATGCCAATAAAAACCATCTAAGATTTAATTTTTATATATTATGCCTTTTAAGTTGTTTTGCTTGTTTTTTTACATATATTGCTTTATTTTAAACCATTTTACTTATTATTTTAGGACAAAAACACTTCTAAACAGCCCAAAGGAACCAAGCGTCCTTCAAAGCCAACCAAATCCTTCAAAAAGAAGCCTGTCTCATCAAAGAAGGCCACTCTAAAACCATCCCCAAAGCCCTCTCCTGAGCCCTCCCCTGAGCCCTCTTCTGAGAAGAGCCCTGCTCACTCCACTGGGGGAGAGTAATCTGATTGCTCCCTTACAAACCACAGTTTTTACTACTTGCCTTCTGACAAGGAGCCAACTAAGAAAAAACACTCAGCCCATAAGTCCCCCCAAAGATAAGTCTCCTGCGCATGAGGAGAACCACAATAAGCCTCCTTCTGCTTCCCCCCACCAAACTCTCCCCCTTCAAGCTCATCTGGGAATGATTCAAAGCCCTGCCCCAATTACTTCCCTGGCTTCTGCCATGCTCCTGCTGGCCTCTGGGACCCTTTTTGGCCCACAACATCTGCAACATTGACAGCAAATTCAAGGTTCCCCCTTTCTTGCCCAAATGCTTCCCAATCATGAGCATAAAAGGTGGGCCAGCCATGGTGGCCAATGGGTATATTTTCTCTTGCAACAATGCCAACCAGGGCTTCAAGAGCTGTTATTACACCTGCAAGGACCGCTCCTGCTCATTGCAACTCAACACTGAGCGCTGGGACTTGGTCCAAACCATCAAGGGCAAGCATACCTGCATCATGCCAAATACCACCATTGCCCGCCTCCTCAAGTGGTATCTTGTCCAGGTGATGCCAACCTCCAAAGATCTTTCCGCCACCCAGCTGGCTGTGCTTGCTTACAAGTACCTCTTCCCAACTAACTTGAAGAGTGTGCCAACCCACAATAAGTTGATCAAGTTTGTAAGTGATAGGTGTCAAGCCTCAAACCCCATGGCCAAGAGTGCCACCAACATCAAGGACCTTATCCTCACAGATGCCCTCAAAAAGATGGAGGATGGTGAGATGTTCCTGCTTGATGACAATGGGCAGGAAGTGGAGGATAAGATTGTAGCCTACGCCACAACCCAAAACCTGGAGCAGCTGAACACTGCTACCACCTGGATGTGCAACGGCACATTTGCTACTTGCAGCTCCCTATTCAAGCAGCTTTGGGTCCTTCATGGGCAGTTTAATGACCAGGTTATCCCCCCTTGTCTTCTTTCTCCTTTCTGGTGCCAAGACTGAAGTCTACACCAGAGCCTTCAAGATTGTCCAGGATGCTTTGAGCTCTCTTTCCACCAACCAGCTCCCCCTCCCACTCACGCCACAAGGGCAAATCCCTCCTTTGCTGAGAAGGATAAGTCAACCCTGGCCGCTGAGCAGCTAGCTCATGCACACTTACTTGGGCCAAAGGTTATTATAATGGACTTTGAGCAAGCTCAGTTCAGAGCCTTCAAGGCCACCTTCAATGGAGAAGTCCAGGGCTGCTTCTTTCATTTTAGGCAGGCCCTCATCAATAATCTCAAGAGTGAAAAGGGCCTCTTTGTGAAGTATCTCAATGTTGGTAAAGCAAAGTGCCGCTTTGCCATCACCCAGTTTGCTGCCTTGGCTTTTGTGCGCCCAGAGCATACTGGGATTGGCTTTGAGGCCCTCCTGGAGGACGCTTACATCAAAAAGCACTCCACCATATTCAAAGGTTACTTGGATTACTTTGAGTGCCAATGGGTGGGCAAGAAAGTGACTGCCCGGAGAGGTAAGAGCGGGGCCGCTGCCCCTTGGAATTGCCAGGGCACCTGCCTCAAGGGGGAGATGAAGACCACCTCTAGCCTTGAGGTTTGGCACAAGCACCTGAAGGTGAAGTTTGGGTCAAACTCCAAATACAACAAGTTCTTCTCTAAGCTGCAGGAGGAGCAAGCAAGAACTGTCTCCAAGTTCTGCAACCTGGCCAACCGGGTGGCCCCCAAGAAGCAAAAGTCCAAGGAGAAGGACTACCAGGAGGACGTTCAGAAGGTGGTAAAGAAAGAGTACAAGGTGGCAGAGATTAAGAAGTACCTTTAGGACGTTGCCACTGCTCTTGCTGGTGGCTTTAATTAGCACAATAAACCTTGCTTTGCTTTGCCTGTATATTTTTTACTTTTAACTTTTAATTTTTTAATTTTTTTATATTGTACTAATCTTTTTAGGTATAAATAATAAGTTTCAGATTCAGTTTTAATGTGGTTTAGTAAGAAAAATCTTAAATTTTGTTAATTTATCTTTAAGCTATGAGATATTTTCAGTTATGCTTATATAATGTATAATAAATTAAAATTAGAATTTTTTTATTTTGTAGCTATTATGATATATAAAATATCTTTATTTTTGTCTCATTGGAATTTTAATTTTTATGGAAATAAAAAATAATTTTATAATAAAGAGTGTAATTTACATAGTAAACTGAAAAATAGTTGCTTATATCTCCTTATTCTTATTACTTATGGTAATTTTTTTATTGCAGTTTTAAACTCTCTAGAGTCCTTTTAGTATAATACAGTATCTTAAAATAAATTTTTATATTAAAAATGTTCAGGGTAAAGTGTTTCATTAATTAAAAACGTGTCAACATCCAGGAAACAACATTAAGTAAAGCCAGGTCGTCACTTTACTATAGTGTCAAGATTTTTAATGTCAACATAGGCGCTGTTGCCAAACAAAGATACCCAATTCACGACAAGGAATCAATAGCTATTGTCTACTTCTTAATGAAGTGGCATTGCTATTTGGAAGTCACACAAATATTCAAAGTGCTAACCAACCACAAGACATTGGTATTATTTAAAACACAACAACACCTATCAAGACAAATAGCTGAATGAATAAACTTCATCCAAATGTATCAAATAATAATTAAATATAAACCAGGCAAGGAGTTACTTACCGCAGACATCCTATCAAGGCTATACTGTAAGCACTTTTTCTGCACTAATAAAGAGGATCCCAGTTGGCCCATATTAATTATGAAAAATCTCTAAGAGGGGTTCCTATCTTGTACACTAATAGATATACAAGAAAAGGTCCTCAAGAACAAACATCTGTTCAAGAATGTCTATGGCACTATACACTGCATATTATCAAGCAACAATACAGTACCCTATGTACCATCAACACAAAAGATTGAAAAAGTTCTTTGCTACTATTGCAACAAAGTTTATTTCCTTTTCCGCCAACATATCTCACAATACACAGGGGACACTCATAGAGTTGCCCCATGATGTGAGTAACAGTATGGATCAATCTGAGCACCATGTCAAATTATGAACACTATCTCCTAATTATGAGTGTTGCCAATTCAACGTGCTGATCTCATCCTCAAGTTATTCTCAGTCAGAATGTTACATGGAACACACCACTATGTCACCCCCTGGCAATTGTGGCTCCCAAATATAGTATATCAGCTGTATCATTCTTAAAATAAAGATATTTTATTATTGTTCTTTTTTTTGAACTGTTGTCTTTTTAATCCAAATAATGAACTATCATTAGTTCAGTTGCAACAGTGATAGCAGTGGTAGGTTTGATTAACAACCTACTTATAAGAAAATTACCCCAAGAAAAGGCAAAGCGCTGGCTGTATGGCTATACCTTACCAAGAGACCTTCCTCCCCATTTATGATGGGGATATCTCTAAGTGCTACGTTGTGTACCAGGATTAAATA
This sequence comes from Entomophthora muscae, assembly GCA_014839935.2. Lineage (NCBI taxonomy): Eukaryota > Fungi > Entomophthoromycota > Entomophthoromycetes > Entomophthorales > Entomophthoraceae > Entomophthora > Entomophthora muscae. The sequence continues at coordinate 129,896 of QTSX02000156.1, forward strand.
TTTATCACCAGTGTCTACAATCAACTCTGTCCAAGACAACATGACATTAGCGCCACCCTGCCCCAGTCTGACCTGTCACAACACATGATGAACTGGCAACTAGAATTTTTCACAGGTGATATGGAGGAGGCTGACATTATAAGTTGGCTGCACTCCATAGAAATCTTTCTCTGATTTTTTGAGTACCCAAGCTCATGTGGGTTGCCACGGCATCAGGGCAACTCACAAGACCTGCTGCTATATAGTTCACCCACTGTGCTAGCCAAAAACATGAGGTCATCTGGACAGCCTTTTAAAACATTGCCAAGTTCCGCTACAGTGAAAACTTTTCACCCATAGTTGTGAGAAACCCCTGCTTGCAATCTGTTGTGTTTGGCTCCTGGGGACAAATCTAGGAGGACACAGCAGGAAATCTTTATAAAAAAAGATTCAAGGTTCAAAGCTAGCCTTGGGTTAGCCTTCAGGGCAAAATTAAGGGCACATACCTTAATTTCTTGGAATAAAAGATGAGGAATTCCTTTTGGCAAAAAGGAAAGGAAAAAGCTTAAAGAATATTAAAGCCAATGCAAATGTGGATAAACTTGTCTTTATTTGGAAAAACAATTCTACTTAAATAGTAGACTAAGAAAGTAGATCATTCATCAGGTAGACAGTGTGACTGATGAGTTCATTACAAACTGAACTTGTACCAGGATCAGAAGTGTGCAGGTAATATAATCCAGAATGAGCGGACATTGATGTCAACCCATTTATGAAAGGCAAGGAATTTCCAAAGTAAAAAGCAAAACCGACCAAATCTTTGCACATATCACTATTCAAAGGCCATATCAAAATAGCATTAATGGCGCAGTTTCTGACATCTCCCCCCTCAAGATTGGACACAGAGAGCTGATATTTGCGAAGAAATTTGGAGTGAACTTGGGCAAAAGGACAGCCATATGACAGCAGCTTCACGGTACGCTTGACGCCCTTTTTGAAGGTGACTTCACAAGGTCCAACCCAGAGGGAGTCAAGCTTATAGGCTCAGCCTCAAGTACAATTCTGATAGTAGAGGACTAGATCATCTACTTGGTACTCAGGGAGGGGGGCTCTAGAAGCATTGAAAGGCAAGAGCTCTAAAGCCTTGACTTTATAGGCAGTAGAATATGCCGTTGCCTGAATGTCAATGATACAATTAGTCAGGTCTTTGACATGAGCTTCAGGGTTGGCAGACACATCAACTTCAATTAAAGGGGTCCCAAAATTGAAGAGGTTGTGGCTTCACGCCCATGCAGCATGGCAAAGGAAGACTGGCCAGTCACTTGGTGTCTACTGAGTTGATAAACAAAGATAGCAGCAGGGAGGAACATATCCCAATTGATAGCATCCAAGAGGGTGAGTTTTCTCATAATGAACACTAGGGAGGAGTTTGATTGTTCTACTGTCCCATTGGTGGACGGGTTATACAGCACAGAAAAGGACTGTAAGTACCCATAGCCTCTACAATAGAAATGATGAGGCAAGCATTGAAGTTGGTGCTGTTATCAGATAGTAGGAATTGCGGGCACCTGTGTCAATGAAGATATCTTGCAACAAAAATTTTGCGGTAGTCTTGACAGTTGTATCTTTTGTAGCTCTGGCTTTGGCTCATTTGCTAAAATGGTCTACAGCTACCAAGATAAATTGACATCCAGACCTAGAAGAGGGAGAGGCCTAACAGCATCAATACTTACAGTGTGGAAGGCATGCTTAGGAGGGATGAGCTTGAACTGATGCTGGGATGGTCAAGGTTGCTGGAGTTGACAAGAATGACAGGATGCAAGGACATCAAGGATTAAGAGGCGCATGTTTTCCCAGTAGAAGTTCTTGCACAACCAGTCATGAGTTTTTGCTATACCTCCATGTCCCATATCAATGTGGGCTTGGAGAATAATGGCTATTCTCATACTAGGGCAAACATAGGGCAGATAGGCATGATTGACCTTCTTGAAGAGTTGTCTATCTCAAATTGCAGTATCTTTTGATAAGGTCTGTAGAGCCAGCCAGATTTCTTCTGGTTCAGTGATCCAGGAGTAAGGGTATCTTATTAACTCATATAATCAATCAGTGTCTGCAGGATGAATGGATAGTATAGGCATTCTAGACAATTCATCAGCGTTCTGATGTTGCACACCAGGACAGGGTACCACAGTAAAACTGTATCCTTGCAAGTGCAGAGCCCAACATGCTAATTGACCTTCAGGCTCCTTTAGTTGCTGTAGCCGTTTAAGAGAGGAATGATCTGTGACCACAGTAAAGTAGGTCCTGTAAATTTAATATCAGAATTGTTTCACTGCATGTAAAACTGCTAGGCATTCTTTCTCTGTGACACTATAGTTCTTGTGCTTGTTGAGGACTAATGAAGAATAGGCCACGGGTCAATTCACACCCTCATTATCAAGCTGGGCTAAGATGGCACACACAGCTACTTCACTGGCATCAGTGTACAAGATGAACTCCTTATCATAATCAGGGTAGACTAGGATGAGAGCCTCTTTGAGCTTGGCCTTCAGCGCTTCAAAGGATTGTTGCTGGCTATCAGTCCATTCAAAGGATACATTGTAAAGGAGCTGGATAAGAGGTTTGCTCAATTCAGCAAAGTCAGGGATGAACTATCAATAATACCCCATCATGCCAAGAAATACTTGGACCTCCTGTAGGTTTGTGGGAGGCAGCATCTTGTCAATAGCTTATACCTTATTATTCATGGGACATATTTCAGTTTGGGTGACCTCATGGCCTAAAAATTCAAGTTGCTCTTTAAAGAAGGAACATTTGGAGGGTTTGAGCTTCAAGCTAGCTTCTCAAATCTTGATAAAGACAGCCTTGAGATGGTCCAAATAGTTGGTAAAGGTGGAGCTGAACACAGTGATATCATCAAGATATACAAGGACACAGGAGAGCTTCAGGTCTCGTAAAACAGAGTCCATAGCTCTTTGAAATGTAGCCAGGGAATTGCAGAGTCCTTGGGGCATTTGAGTAGGTTCATATAGCCCTTTGGAGGTGATAAGAGCAGCCTTTTCCTGGTCTTCTGGAGAGAAGTTGGCCTGCCAGTATCCAGAAGCTAAATTTATAGCAGAGAAGAATTTAGAACCACCCAATTGTCTGAGAGCATCATCAATTCTAGGCAAGGGGTACAAGTCTTTTTTTGTGAGCAAGTTCAGGCGGCAATAATCCATCACAATACAGTGGCCTCAATTCTTCTTCTTAAGGATCAACAAGGGGGAGGCCCAAGGGCTCTGAGAGAGAGCCAAGAGTCTAGCATCCAAGAGTTGTTTAAGCTCCTTCAAAACCTGGGCATCATCTACCCTACTACGGCGGTATGGCTTGGCACAGAAAGGCGGCATATCACCAGTATTGATCTGATGGATGGCCCCTTTTGCTAGACCATAGTCTGTAGGTCCAGAGGCAAAGATATTGTTAAACTGGTTGAGCAGTTCCAATACATCCTTTTGTTGGATGAGTGACAGTTGTGAGAAGTCAGCAGCAGTGAACAGGGAGAGAACTTGAGGGTCTTCTTCAGGTAAATTAAAGTTGCTAAAGGTTTCAAAAGGATAGAGGGACACCACTTGTTCTGCTCCCAATATACAACCATGCCCTACAACTTGGCCCCTAGACACCTGCATAGGCAGAGCGGTCAGGTTAGCTAGCAACAGCTGTACAGGTTCCCTGTGAGTCCAATCTAATATCCCTTGGCATAACCTAGGCTCTTTACGGCTTAATGAATCAGGTGAATATAGCTCCAGAAAGGATTTTTCAGGGAGTTTGTAGGATATCTGGGAGTCTATAATCACTTGGAAGACTAAAAAGATGGTGAAAGCTTCAGGGGCAAGAAGAGGCACACCTTCCTCTGCAGGACAAGAAGGGGGAGGGGTGCACAGGTTGGAGGAGTGAGTCCTATACTTGAGAGAAAAGATACCCGTAGGGTACTCAAGCACGCAAGTTTTAAGATGTTTTCCTGGGAGGCGCAGAGGTTCCTCAAAGATCAAAGGAACCTTGTATCCTAAGAGCAAAAGGTATCCATCTCAAAGGTTTAAAATTTCATTATATTCTCAGAAAAATTGTGTACTAACCAGGAGATCATAGCTTTTGTTCTCTAGGACAACAGCGGGCGATGCAATGAGAAGTTTTTGAGCCTCATGGGCAGGGCAGAGTAGGCACCAATAGTTTGAGTCTGATCCATGCCAGCAGTACCATATGATTGAGTGTAGTTAAGGTTGGGAGCCAGATTAAGCTTCTTCCTTAACTTGGATGATACCATGTTGACTGGGAAACCTGTGTTCCAAATTGCCTTGATTTTAACCTTTTGGATTGACACTTTCACGCGGGTAGTATCTTTCCCAAAGGAGGGCAGGACAACTACAACGTTTTGTGCTGCTTCTAGCTCTTTCTCTCATTTAGCTAACATGCATTTTAAGGCAGGAATTTTATTATACACAGTCTGCAATGGGAGATATACAGTCACATTCTGGAAGAGAGCTTCAGCTAGCTCAGCAGCTTCTTCAGAGAAGTCTACCAGGACGGGGGATTGATGCGCTTGGACCAGGTAAGGCCAAGCCACCATGGCCTTGGCTTCAGCTGAAGGTGAGCAAGTTGTAGTCATGGTTTTTCCTGAACAAAGCTTGTAAGGGACTGACACAGTTTCTGGGACAACCAAAACAGAGTAGCCATAACTATCTGATTCATTGCAGTCAGAATTTTCTGGTTCAGAATCACTAGAAAGATTGTGAAACAGGTGAAGGATAGTTGGGCCAGAGGATGAGGGAGATTTCTTGTCAGAAGGAGGATCAGGAGGAGACGTGGGAGATTGGTCAGCAGAGAGCGTCTCTGCCTCTAAGCTGACCTCTCTTTTCCCGCCTGTTTCTTTAGATTGCAGCCTTCTACCTGAGAATTGGTGCAGGTACGCAAGTGGTGGCCTATTTGATCACAGTTATGACATCCTTGTCTCTTAGTCTGTCCACCTGACCCCAGTGTCATAATGCACAGAGTACGGGAGGTGGTCCCAGTGTTAATGGCTTTATTTTCACAGACCACAGTACTCCCATGAATCAAATGCATATCTTACAAGATAGTCTTAATACTTTTCATGGAGGTAAGTAAAGCCTTGTGTGCCTTAAAGTGTAGGCATAGGAGCTGGTTTACCTTCAACATATTTGAACAGGCTGTGTAAGCTTCTCAGGGAGTTAACTGGCAACTGGTGATTAACTATTGCCCTTCAATATAAAAGTAATCAGCAAACTTGGTCAGGGTTTTTGGGCTTAAAAACAATGTGCATAAATGCATCTTTCTTGACCTCTAAGCTGAGATCCCCTCCAAATTCCTCAATAAGAAGGCACTTCATGTCCTCCCAAGTGACAATGGATGAGAGTTTGGGGATCACAACTTCTTGGCACATAGGATGTAAAGACCCAAAAATTGGGGAAGTATTCTAGCAAAATAAGGGAGCAAGTTGGCAACCTGGAAGCCTATGAGCACCTTCACAATTGGATAGACCGTCATCATCAATCAAAAGACTTTGGCGGGCAAGTAATAGTGTCCAAAATTACCAGCAAAATACGTGAGTACGTAGTATATACAGGTGTATATGGCTACAGACTGGGTGAAGTGGGGCAATACCAGTGTGGGCCAGGAGTACTGCTCAGAGAAGTTTAGCTGCACCGGCTCCTTGTAGTAATACTTGCCAGGTGGTTTGTTGAATGGCCCATGCTGGTGGTTATATTGGTGGCCCCCAATCCCTAGGAAGGCTGTGAGGACAGCTGAGAAGATTAGATGATTCATCTTCTGATCCTGGGGAAGGGCAGACAAAGCTTAGTGTCTTGTTTAACTTCTTTTGGGTAAAGTTTTTGGATTGATTTATGTGATACTATTGAGGGGTAATTTCACTCAATAATAGCACAAACTATCATCAAGTGATTTGGCTTTATTATATACTATCATCCTTGTGGGGCATGAATAGTGCAAAACATTGGACAGAAACCCTCAAACACTTGGTGTTGTCTGGAATTCCCTTTTGGGAGGGGAATTGGAAGTGGTGTGCAGGCAATGAATTATTACTTCTGGGCTTGCATTGGTTTGATGTATCATTGAATGTTTTCATGCATCCAAATCTGACTTCTGCAGTTAATGCAGGAATGATTGTGTTGGGCAGCTTGTCAGCCCCTCCCAAATTTGGTAGATTCCAAATTTGAGCAGCAGTTCTCCCTTCTTTTGGGGTTGGGAAAATTGCCTTTTTTGGGTTTTCCCATTGAGCAATTTCCCTATTTGGCAGGGGTGGATGATCCCGCTGTGAGGGGTGCAACATCCCCTGCTGGCTGGCAGCCAGCTGCGCGGTCCGCGGCCGGGGTATAAACCCTGCTTTTCCCAAAATTACATTTTTTACTTTTTGATTCTTTGGCCTGGTATTTTGAGGCAGTTTTCCCAATCAGGGGGAACTGCTGCAATTTTTTATTTTGCTCTTTGAGCTTGATTGCAGACAAAAGTTTATCCTGACACAAGGTGTTGTCAGGAATATTCCTGACAGTTGCCTTTCCTTCTCTTCTTGGCAGACCTGTCTGTTGGAGGTACTGGGCAATAAGGTCAGGAGCGTTGGCAAGATTCTTTACAGGTTTCCATGAGTTTGATTCCAGAGGGTACCCTACCCATGAAATTAAGTACTGGACCTGGTTGCAAACCTTCCTGTATCCTAGTATGGCCTTCACCTCCCACTCTGGGGTGTGTTTTAGGATTGTTGGCGGGGGGTTGCTGTCTTTAGTCTGATGTGTGTGAGGGCTTCCTCTCTCTGCCTCCAATTTGGATACATGAAAGACGTTGTGGGCACTTGACCATTAAGGGAGCTGTACTCTGTACGTTGTGTCAGAGATTTGCTGGAGTACTTTAAGGGGTCCAATGCGGGGGGGGTCCTAGCTTTCTACCCACTTGGTTGATCTTGAGGTTCTTGGTGTCAAGGTATACATTGGAACCTACTTCAAATTCTGGGTTGGCGCGTTGGTGTTTGTTGGCTTGGACCTTGTGCTTCTGTTGAGCATCTCTGAGATTAGTCTGTAGGTGCCTCTGGGTGTCTCTTAGATTTTGGAAGTACTTGTTGGCTTGAGGTACTGTCCCTGGACAGCCTTTGATGAGGATTTCTTGCAGGGAGAACCCGTAGTTGGCCGTAAATGGGGACATCTTGGCTCCCAAGTGGTAAGAACTGTTGTAGCTGAACTGGGCCAAGGGTAGTAGTTCTGCCCAATTATCCTGCTTAGTGTTGACATAGGCACAGATATAAGTTTCCAGTATCTGGTTAACTCACTCTGTTTGTCCATCAGTTTGAGGGTGGAAAGCTGTTGACAGGTTGAGCTTTACTTGGAGTTGTTGCATTATTTTGCCCCAGAATTTGGAAGTCAACTGGGTCCCTCTGTCTGAAATAATGTCTTTGGGGAGACCATGGTGGCGGTAGATGTGGTTAAGAAATAACCAAGCTGTGGCGGTGGCCGACATTCCTGAGGAGCAAGCAATTAACTCTTCAGCTTTAGTGAGGCAGTCCACAATAACCAGAATCCCTGTGAACCCTTGACTGGGAGGTAGGTCCGTAATGAAGTCCATGGAGATAGATTTCCATGACATGGATGGGATTGGGAGGGGTTGAAGCAACCCCTGTGGCTTCTGTGTGGAGTGTTTGTTCCTCATACATGAGGCACATTGTGAAATGTAGTCTTTCACTTGGGGAAACATGGATGGCCACCAGTAGCTGATTTGAAGGTGTGTCATAGTTTTCTTGATTCCTCTGTGACTGCCTAGCAGGGAGTCATGTAGCTCTTGTAGGACCTGATTCAGAATTGCTCCTGGGGGTACCACCAATCTATTGAGTCTATAAAGGAAACCCTAGTGGGTAGAGAAGTTGGGGTTGGGTTTCACAGAGTTCATTTTTGGCAATTAGGTCTTTGATGAGTGAGGAGTTCTTCTGGGTGTTCTTCACCTCTTCCTCCAAGGATGAGAGTGGTTGGGAGGCCCCAAGGACGGCCATTAAGAACTGATTGATGTCTAGGGCTGGTCGGGTGTTGAAGTGGCTGTATGACTGGTCTCTGTCATTGTGGTCTTCTTGTCTGCTCAGGGTGTCTGGTGCATTGTTGGTGTGTCCTGGGATGTAACTGATATTGAAGTTGTAGGAGGACAAATCCAGAGCCCATCTGGCAAGTTGTTGGTAGATCTTCCTCTTTTCTGTGAAGTATAAAAGGTTCCTATGGTTGGTGCGGACAATGACAGTGTGTTTGGCTCCTTCTAAGTATTGTCTCCAGTGTTCAAAGGCTTTAACTATGGCCATGAGTTCCTTTTCGTACACATTGTAGTTTTGTTTGCAATCTAACAGCTTCTTAGAGAAGTATGCCACAGGGTGGTATACTCCAGGCTCCCCTTCCTGAAGCAAGACTGCGCCTAAGGCAAAGTCTGAAGCGTCAGTCTCCAAAAAAAAGTGGAGCTTGGGGTCAGGTCATCAGAGTACCAGGGCTGTGATGAAGGCGGTCTTGAGGGTCTCAAATGACTTCTGTGCCTCCTCTGTCCAAATGTAAGGGACACCTTTGGCAGTCAAGAACGTGAGGGGGTTCCGCTATCTTTGCAAAATTCTTAATGAACTTACAGAAAAAGTTAGCCAACCCTAGGAAACCTCTCAGTTTTGATTGGGTGTCTGGGGCCTGCCATTTGATTACCACTGCAATTTTGGATGATGCAATGGCAAAGTTGCCTTTCCAGATTGCTTACCCCAGGAATTCTACCTCTGGTTTGAGAAATTCACATTTCTCCCTCTTGCAGTACAGCTTGGCCTGGCGTAAGCATTCCAGGACCTTTTTTAGGTCACAGAGGTGTGAGGCTTCATCCTTAGAATACACTAGAATGTTGTCTAGGTAAACCACTACAGAGACATCTAGGAGGTCAAAGAGGATCTCATTTATCAGGGCTTGAAAGGCAGAGGGTGCATTGCAGAGTCCAAAGGGCATGACCAGGTATTTGTAAAGGCCAAAGACTGTTCTAACTGCTCTTTTTCACTTGTCCTGCTCTGAAATCCTGACCTGGTTGTACACATTACAGAGGTCCAGTTTTGAAAATACAAAGGCGCCTGTCAGTCTGTCCGTGAGCTGTTCTGCCAATGGAAAAGGGTATCAGTCTTTGACTATGATGGCGTTTAGGGGGCTGTAATCCACACATGGGTGTAGTCCTCCATCCTCTTTCTTAACAAAGAAGATTGGTGATGAGCAGGAGGATTGGGATTGTCTCATGTGTCCTTTGGCTATTAAGTTGGAGATGTATCCTTTTAGTACCAGACCTTGTGCATGTGTGGTGGGGTAAACCTTTCCCCATTTTGGGGGTTCACTGGCTAGAAGATCAATTCTCAGGTCACTTGCTCTTTGTTTGGGGAGGCCTTGCATTGGGACTTTTCTAAAGACATTGGTGTACTCCTCCAACATCTTGTCTAGGTGGAGAATCACCAATATGGACATGAACGTGCTGGTGGGCGTGGAATTGCTCTCAAGTGGTACTGTGCCGGTCTGACCCAGACTGGAGATGTGAACCTGATGGGTGTCCCAACCAATGTTGCATCAGGCTTCCTGCCACCAAGGCATTCCTAGTATGAGGGGAAGGCAAGGTTCTCCAAGGATGAGAAGTTTATTTTGAACCTCATTCCCCTAATTTCCACGGTGGTTGGTTCCATGACCTGGTATACTGGGGAAGTGCTCCTGTTGGCCAGCTTGGCAGTTCCCCTCAGTGTGGCCTGCTTGCCAAGGCTTTTCACCAAGAAGTGGTTGATGAAATTTCCCATGACTCCTGTGTCAAGTAGGGCAGTGGTGTGTACCTTCTGGGTGTTGAAAGCCAGGGTGATGGGAACAGTGAAGTAGAGAGAAGTGGTTGCTTTATTACCTCCTTTCTCAGCTGCCATAAGGGGCTGGGGATTTGAGAGAGGTTTAAAAGGATTGGGTTGTGCAATGGAACAGTTCATCACTGTGTGACCTTCAAGACCGCAGTACAAACAGAGACCTTGTGCCACGCGGCGGGCCTTCTCTTCACTGGATAGCATAAAGCCCCCCAGGTCCGGGGATCACCCCAAGACAAGGGGCTTTGGCATCAGCAGGCGGTCCAGCAACCTTGACTTGAACAGAGTTAAGGTGGGTGGTCTTGGCGGGGAGGGTATTTTCATACCGCGCTCCACAAGTTTGGATGTCTTGGATGACCTCATTGTAAGTCTCAGGGAGCTTATGGTAGAGGAGAAACTCCTGGACTTGGGGTGAGAGACCTGCGCAATACAAGTAACAGGCCTCATCACTATCCAGGTCAAAAGCTTCCTTGATCTTTGAGAACTGTTTGGTGTAGTGGGCAGTGGTAGACGTCCCTTGTCTCAGAGAGTACAGTTTCTGACAGATATCATTTAGATCCTCAGGGGAGCTGACTGAGTCTAACAACTTCTGGCTGAAGGAGTTAAAGTCATGGCGTAATCCAGGTTTTTTTAGCACAATGGCAGCAAACCAGTCTTTTTTGTCAGGGCCCAGAGGGTCTTGATTGGTTTCCATCTGACTGAACTTAATATGTAAATCAAACTAAATTAAAACTTTATTTCAAGGCTAACTTAGAATGATCACAAGGGGATCATTGTGAGCAACACCTTTATATACCATTTCATTAGATTATTTAGAATCTTCTTAAATCTTCTAGACAGTCTTAGGGGCTCTGCTGGTGGCATCAGGGTGGGGTTTTAGGGCATCTTCTGAACAGCATGACTCATGTTTCTTTGCAAAATCCCACACATCGGGCTTTGCATCTGTGTTTTGTCTAGAAAAAGCACAGATCGACTCTCCTGGTGTTTGGCTTCAAAATGCGTGTTTGGACGTCCAAATCCGTCCAGTGGTTGCTGAGTTATGCTTGAATTAATATTCACATCAATTCTTGTGCCTTGGTTGCATATTTTTGTCACTTTGCACTGGTTAGGAAGTTTAGCTGGCAGCCAAATTTTAAAAAGCCATAACTCATTGCCAAGAGCAGCTAGGAGAGTCATCAAACTAGAATTGGGATTGTGGAGAAAAGCGGAATTTTCCCAAGGCATTTCTGTAACAAAAGATGTGTCAGGGCGTATCCTGACATTTCTGTTAACTGGTGAGTTGATTTGCCATGTGAAGAAGCTTTTGGACATTGGTGGTAAAGCGGGCTGGCTTGGCTTCAAACAAGGTGTGAGAGAAGGAGAGCAAGGTGATTATTGCTTGTTTCTTGGAGGAATGGATCATGGATTTAGAAAGTTGACTTAGGATAACATTCTGAACCTGGCAGGTATTGGTGGGTTGGGTGGGTGGCATCTCCTCTAGATTGGAGAGGCTGGAAGCAGCAAAGACATGTGTAGCAGACAAGTGGGAGGGATGTCAGGAATGTGAGGCATATCAAGGTGAGATATCCAAACATGGTTGAGCCTGAGGCCGTTGGTGTGAGCCCCAGTGGGGGTGCTATCATACTGTAAAGACCCAACAATTGGGAAAGTATTCTAGCAAAATAAGGGACTAAGTTGGCAACCTGAAAGCCTGTGAGCGTGGTCACAATTAGATAGACCATCATCATCAATCAAAAGACTTTGGTGTGCACGTTATAGCGTCCAAAATTACCAGCAAAATACGTGAGTACATAGTATATACAGGTGTATATGGCTACAGAATGGATGAAGTGGGGCGATACCAGTGTGGGCCAGGAGTACTGCTCGGAGGAGTTTAGCTGTGCTGGCTTCTTGTAGTAATACTTGCCAGGTGGTTTGTTGAATGGCCCATGCTGGTGGTTATATTGGTGGCCCCCAATCCCTAGGAAGGCTGTGAGGACAGCTGAGAAGATTAGATGATTCATCTTCTGATCCTGGAGAAGGGCAGACAAAGCTTAGTGTCTTGTTTAACTTCTTGTGGGTAAAGTTTTTGGATTGATTTATGTGATACTATTGAGGGATAATTTCACTCAATAATAGCACAAACTATCATCAAGTGATTTGGCTTTATTATATACTATCATCCTTGTGGGGCATGAATAGTGCAAAACATTGGACAGAAAACCTCAAACACTTGGTGTTGTCTGGAATTCCCTTTTGGGAGGGGAATTGGAAGTGGTGTGCAGGCAATAAATTATTACTTCTGGGCTTGCATTGGTTTGGTGTATCATTGGATGTTTTCATGCATCCAAATTTGACTTCTGCAGTTAATGCAGGAATGGTTGTGTTAGGCAGCTTGTCAGCCCCTCCCAAATTTGGTAGATTCCAAATTTGAGCAGCAGTTCTCCCTTCTTTTGGGGTTGGGAAAATTGCCTTTTTTGGGGTTTCCCATTGAGCAGTTTCCCTATTTGGCAGGGGTGGACGGTCTTGCCGTGAGAGGTGCACCGTCCCCTGCAGCTGGCTGCGCGGTCTGCGGCCGGGGTATAAACCCCGCTTTTCCCAAAATTACATTTTTTACTTTTTGATTCTTTGGCCCGGTGTTTTGCGGCAGTTTCCCCAATCAGGGGGAACTGCTGCAATTTTTTATTTTGCTCTTTGAGCTTGATTGCGGAAAAAAGTTTATCCTGACACAAGGTGTTGTCAGGAATATTCCTGACATAGGATGCAGGCAGGTAAGAATATGCTCCTTTTTAAGCTCGTCAGTAGCCCTACACATTGCAGTTTCATAGATTGTCAGAAAGGCAGTAATGATAAAGGTCTTAGGATCAAAGATTTTCTTGAATGTGGGTTTGTAGTTGGGATCAATAGACAAAGAGGTAGACTGACTAATATTACCCTGATTAAGAACATTAGTGTAGGGGTTGCCCTCAAACTCAGATTCTGCAGCTGGTTGTCTAGCCCAGAGAAGTCAAAGGCTCTCCTCCAAGATCTCCTGCGTAGAGCTGTTTTGTCCACTGATATCCCTGGCAATAGTGGCAACAGTTTCAAATTCATCAATCTTTATATGTTGTACTGTCAATGTGCCCACAATCCCATTGATATGAGTGGCTAAGGAGGTAGCCTGGGCTGTCAAAGGGGTAACCTGCTCATTCATTGTTTCTGTTAAGCAAGTGAGGTTCTGCACCTCACGTTCCAGAGCATCCTGCCTATCTGCAACATCATTGGTTACTGCTGCTAAGTGATCTAAGGTGAGAGCACAATTGACACAGAGTTGGCCTTTCAAGCCAGGGCAACACCCATGATTGATATGGGTAAAAGAACCAGTGACTTCAACCTCCCCTTTGCCATCAGAGTCAGAGGGCAACTCATCAGGGATAGAGAGAAGTTTTCTCAAATACTCAATCTCACCTCACATGGTTGCTACTTGGTCTGTTAGCAAGGCAAAGCAAGGGTTGGGCATAGGCTCTACAGGTGGAGAGTTTGGAACAGAGGCTTGACGCTGAGTAGTGGCTTTGAGTTCAGCTATGGCTTCTCACACCTTAGCTTCAAAGGCAGACAGGATCTCAACCAAAAGAGCGGGAGGAGTCACTTTAATGGAAGCTACTCTATTGTCAACATAATTTTGAACCTGACATAAAGTGTTTCCTAGCGCGGTCTTATCCAAGCCATACTGTAAGTGCAGATATTAGCCCAATTGTTGGCGTGGGTCCCAACCAACTCAAGCTGTGAACTGACATACTCTCAAAATTGATTGAGCTTGGTAACTAAGGTCTCAAAATCTTGATAATACTTTAGAAGAGTCACTTCTATCTGCCCACGCCAGGTAGCTTGGGGATCATCCAATTTTCATAGTCAATCCTTGATGTATCTAGGGAGCAAGAAACAAAGGAAATTCAGGGAGGAGGTTAAGTACTTCTGAGAGGCCAGCAAGTTGCGCTGGTTATCGGAAATACACACAAAGAGACTGTGGGACCATTCTTGATATGCTATATTCTGAGCATGGTTGTTTGAGACAGCGGTGGCTACAGCATTTAATAGTTGATTATGGGATCCTAATGCAAGTTGATGGTGAACCAAGGCGGGTTGAATGAACTGGTTGACCAACACGCCAATTGTATCCATGGACTCCATCAACGCGCGGGGGGAGACCAAAGTCCAAGAGGAAGGAATACAGATCTTTGGACGCAATCCCAGGACAGAGGCCAGGGATAGTGTGCATTGCCACGGTACCAGAGTAGAGAAGGGAGCAGGCGGCAGCACAAGCTTGCTTGTAGTTGAGAGAGAAAGCTAGAAGGAGGGGCACACAGGCCCAGGGGACAGAACCAATACCATAGGAGTTGAGGGGGCATTGGTGATGTCTTCTTCTAGAGGAGGACTAGAAACTTTAGGTTGTTTGGGTACTTCAGAATCAAAGAGAGAAGAACCAGAGAATGACGTGAGAACAGGGTAACTGAGGGGCTTGCAGCCCCTGTAGTGAGCACCATTTTGTTGTGTTTGGCTCCTAGGGACAACATTCAGGAGGACATGGCAGGAAATCTTTATAACAAAAGATTTGAGGTTCAAAGCTAGCCTTGGGTAGCCTTTAGGGCAGAATTAAGGACACATACCTTAATTTCCTGGAATACAAGATGAGAAGTTCCTTTTGGCAAAAAGGAAAGGAAAAAGCTTGAAGAATATTAGAGCCAACACAAATATGAATAAACTTGTCTTTATCAGGAGAAATGATTCTACTTAAATAGTAGACAAGGGCCAATGATCACTCATTAGGTAGACAGAGTGGCATAGGAGGTCACGTTGGGGTGAAGTCATACCAGGATCAGCCACATGCTGGTATGATAATCCAAAAGGGTGGACATTGGAACAGACCCATTTACAGAAGGCAAGAAAATCCCAAACATGAGGGCAAAACTGATCAAATTATTGCACATATTACTATTCAAAGGCCATATCAAAATAGCATTAATGACGCAATTTCCAACAACATTGGTACAATTTCTTGTCAGTTTAGGGGGAGACTGGGGCACTTAGGCCTGTTCCCCTTCCTTTTCCCCCTGTTTCTCTGTTTTGAGACCTTCAAGATCAGATAATTTGGGGTCAGATTCATAGTGGGTTGCTGTTTCAGTATTGTTCACTTCAGTGGTGTCCTTTTTCTTGAGACAGGAGTGGTTTGCGCTCTGGCTACAATTGCCATTGTTTAAATTGGAGTTGTTGTTGCTATAATTGGTGTTTTGGTGCTTGTTGCCATTAGAATTTTCTCTGCCATTGCTGTTGGAGGAGCAGTTGCAGTTGCGTGCAGCATATTCCATGTTTGCACATTTTTCTGTGCGCTTGGCTTCTGCATTGAGCGCAGGCATGGAGGTGTTGGCCTCTGGGTGGATGAGGGCAGAGACTGAGAGTTTTGTTCTGTTGATTAGTGAGGCTCTAGTATGCACGTTGTCAGCTTGTGCTGGGTTTTGGATCTTGTGGTGTATCTATTCAAATTCATTGGCGTAAGCTGTAACAGTGGTCTTCTGAGAAAGATTGCTGAGCTGTATTGTAATGTCTTGGAGGGATTTGGTGATGCAGCAGTTGTGAGTGATATCAGCTTTGAACTCTTCCCAGTTATCAAGCTGTTTTTCAGTTTGTGAGCCAACCCAAGTGGGGAACCAGTTAGCTGTGGCCTTGTACAGGCGCTTGCTGGCTTCCTGAACCCATTTTTTGTGGGAGATGCGGCTGGCGCGGAGTTTAGCGGCTGAGTGGTCTAGCCAGTTGATGATGTTTTCTTTGTTTTTACCAAAGAATTTATCAATACCAATTTCCTTGGTGTTAGTAACTTTGCCTGTGATAAGTGGTTGTGCGTTTGTTTGTGGTTGGAGAGAGCAACTGTAATATATTATCTTGGTGCATGTTTTGGGTATGACCAGACCTTCAAATATGGTGCATCCACTAGATATATCTTTGTCAATATTGTGGGCGCGGAAGTACGTCTTCCAGGTATCCTGGGATGTGGCCTGGTTGAGTACGTGAGCAAAGGTGGAAAGGTTCAGTTCATTCATTCTTTCTTTCATGGGCGTGGTTGAAAACCTGTAGCTGCTACCAGTGATGAGGAGCAACTTTTGGGGAAGCTTCAAATATGAAATTAAGATGAAAGAGAAGTATATTTTATTTGATAGTACTTTAGGCTTATATAGCTTGCACTGTGGCAGGGATATAAGTCAGATCAAAGATAAGGATGATCATGTGCAGAAGGCAACCACCAGAATCAACTCATTCTGCAAGTCAACTTACTGAATGTTGACAATTTGTTGACATTCAGTAAGTCAACATTATTTTAGTATTTATCTGCTGGAATCAGGCATTTCCAAAACTAAGCTAATTTTTCATAGTAAATTATTAAGTCAGAATTGCAAAATTAAAAAAGAACAGGCATAATGTTGATACCATTTAAACAAAGGCTTATTTTTAAGCCAAAAAACTAATATAATATACTATGAAAATATAATTTTTTTGTACTTTTACATTAAGGTCAAATCCAGTAAGTAATATCTGGATGTCAACCCCAAATAAGAATCCATAAATTTCTTAATAAAATACACAATATTCTAAAAAGACTACTTTGCATATTTAATATTCTGTTTTAATTAAATATATATTAAGATAAGCATTGAAAAAAGATATATGCCAACTTTTATAGTGTTCTTTGTATTATTTAGATATTTGCTGTTATTTTAAACTTGCTGGATAAACTATAGCTTATTTCCGGAAGCCCACTTAAGCCAAAACACATATGTTAAAACTAGAATTTATATATGTATTTATAATATCAACTTTGTGTTAAATTGATGCGTCACCTAAATTGCAACAAAGGGGCTTGGCTAAGCAAAAAAATGACATAATTTAAGCAAGATTCAATAGGAGAGTTACTATAAAAGAACACTGACTGCCTCCATGTCAACACCTTCACTGGTTTATTAGTAAAACACTGCCGCTTAACAAAAAGCACACATACAATGGTATGATAATTCAGGCCAAAGTACCCAGGGCTGTACTTTAGACTTCCCTCTACAACCCCTATTAGTTAGTTTTTGTAATTTACATATACAAATCTTTATTTTTTTAAATTTAAAAATAATCAATTTTGGCCTTAAAAAACCAACTCCAGAAAATATTAACTAAGCTTTATAAGTGATTTACATAGTGTTTTTCTAGTTTTATGCTGACTGTAGTATACTGACAGTCAAAATTTAAGCGTTTTTTATGCTGACAAACTAAATTAAATATTTTTGACTATTGTGACTACCAGAATGTTGACTTTTTATTTAAACATGTTTTTTTCTATTCTTTACTAATAAACTAGCACTAAAAGCACTTTCCATACTTCTATAAATTATTTACTTAATAAGAAAATTTAAAACAAGTGATTATTATTTAATTTTATTCATGTTTCACATGATTATTCTTACTTTATGAACTTTACTCTAATTATTATAGGACAGATCTTCCAAGAAACCACAAAAGAACCCCAAGTCAACCAAGAAAGTGCCCAAAGCCTCTGGAAAGGCCTAAAGTCCCTACTCCAACAAAAAACTAGCCAAAGAGCCCTCAAAGAAATAGAAGACAAAGGAGAAGACCCCAGACCCTGAAAGCAAAGAGCCCTCCCCTGACCCCTCCTCTTTTCCAAGCTGGTACTAATCAGAAGGAGATGAGGTTTCACTAAACAAGCAAGGAAGAAAGAAGATACCCAAGAGTCCAGAACCCCAGTCAAGCCCAGATGAATCAAGCTCAAAGGAATCAAGCCCCAAGGAATCAAGCTCATCCCAATCCAAGAAGCGCAAGAATCCAACTCCAGATAATTCCCCTCCACTGCCCAAGGAATCTGCACCTCCATACTCCTCATCAAGTATCAATAAAAAGATCCTGATGATTACCTGTCTGGCTATCATCAAGCACCAATTGGCCCATGAGATCCTCTAAAGGTTCAAAATATATGTAACGTCAAAGGAGAGTTTAAGCTCCCAAAGAAGTTCCCACAGTTTTCTCCTCTAATGTCTGTCAAAGGAGTTGTAAGTTTAGTCTGTGATGGCTATATTTTTAATTGCAACAATCAAAAGAGAGCAGGAAGAAGCAAGCATTATGTGTGTGAAGATAGAAGCTGCGCTGGCAGAATCAACAAAGAAGGATGAGATAAAGTCACTAGTGAAAAAGGAGAGCATACATGCAATGCTCCAATCAATTTTATTGATAAGCTTCTAAAGTGGTACCTCTACCAAATGGTTCCAGTTTCCAAAGACGTCAAGGCTTCTGATCTGGCAGTTAAGGCTATCACACACCTAAGCAATGAGAACCTGGAGCTCATCCCTGACCACAACCAGTTAGTGAAGTACATATGTGACAAACACCATGATCTATTCCATCATAAGAAATCTGCCATGGTCCAAGGAGAGTTATTATTGACAGAGAAGTTAAAGATGTTCAATGGTGATGAGGTATTTTTTTACATGATGATGGGCCTACAGCAGAGGCAAGAATCATATGCTATGCTACACAATAGAACCTGGAGCAGTTAAGAGATTCAGAGACCTGGTTATGTGATAGTACCTTTGCAGTATGTCCCTGCCTTTTTACCAACTATGGGTTGTGCATTCCCTTATTGAAGGCAAGGTGCTCCCATTTGCCTACTTTCTGCTTCTGAGGCAACAGAAAAGATCTACACAAGGGCTGTGGTGATCCACATGTGTGCTGTTTTGCAGGCAAGGGTTGATTTGGCTTCAAATAAAGACAATATGCTGAGGAGTGACAATGTGTGATTAGCTGGTGACACTGTAAACTAGTAGGTAACATAGGGCTACTAGGGGTAAGTAGGGTGAGCCTATTAGGTAACATGGTCTACTAGGGTAAGTAAGGCCTGCCTGGTAGGTAACATAGGACTACCAGGGGCAGATGTTGCCTCCATCCAGCAGAAGATATTGGCTGCTTTGGGCTATAGTGCTTCACCTAGCAGGGAACTGTGGCTGCGGAAGGGTGAAGACTGAAATAGCAAGCAGGGAACTTTGTCTTTCTGGGGGGAGTAGGTTTTGGACCCCTGGCGGGTAACATGGGCTGCCAGGGAGGGAAAGAGCTTTGAGAGCTTGATGTACCCTAATACGCTTACAGGAGGTCTGTGAGCAAGCACCCTACCTAACAGACTGGTAGGGTGTCCTTATTTATGCTCCTATGGGAGCTTTGGGAAAACCCAAGGTGAGCATTGGAGGGTATAGACTTGCTCAGAGGTGTCACCAAGGCGGCTTGCTTGGGGAAGCAAGCTGCAGAACTTGGTGTGATCAGGCCTCTGAGAAGTAGAGCTGATTACTCTGCAACTGAAAGCCCAGACTTAATCACCTGGGTGAGTAAAGACAACACATAAACATTGATCTATGGTTGAATGGCCTAAGTGGACTGCCACTTGCAAGGGCCCAGTCAAACGCCAGTTCAATGTAGACTCATGCCTGGGTTTACAAGTTCTGGTAATGGGGACTGAGATTAAGAACCAAGGCAGTTCATAGTGTGGGATCAGCAGTGAAGACTAGTAAGAAGGACTGTATAATCATAGTGAAGACTAGTTGAGGGACTGTTGGGTCATGTTGAAGTGAAGGAGTAGCTGACCATGATGCAGGATCAGTTGGAAGATCATGATGCTGGATGAACTGAAGAACTAGAAGATCATGATACAGGATGGCCAAAAGACCTTAATTTGGTGCTGAAGAACTGAAGAGCTGAGAGGATGAACTAGCCAGACTAGATGCAGAGGCTGGAAGAGCTGATTTTAGTGGTTTTTGAGAGGAAAATAGATATAGAGAAGCAGTTAAATAATAACTAAATACTGCCTGATTATGATTAAAAAAGGATTGAAAATCAAATAATAGAAAAGAAAGAGGAGAAAAAATAATAAATAGTTTGTTAGAATTATAGGTTATTTTAAAAAGAAGGATTCAAGAGGAAATGAGCCAGAAAGAAGCAGGAAGAAGAACAGAGAAACTATGAAGGCAAAAGAGAAAATTTTGCCAAGAACAACTAGGAGAGGTGAAAGAACAATCAGCAAGCGGGTTCAAAGTTGCAAAACGTTGAGGAAAACATGGAGAAACACGGAGAAACATTGAAAAATTAAAGGGTCAAAATTTGCCTAAGTAAAACATATGTGGAAGCGCTTGAGATTTGCTGGGAAAATGTGACGGGAATAACGGCAAAACTGTTTGAAACGCGGAGCAGTTGTTTACCTGGAGCAAGACAGCCTTGGGTTCAAACCAGGGTCAAGGACAGGTCATCTGGGGAAACTGTTTTGGCAAAACCGTTAAATTGAGGCGTGTGATTGGCTGGGAGCTGGTGTCTATTTGATCAGTTTTTTAAGGGCTTTAACTTAAGAGTTAAAGCTTAAAAAATGAGGAGCAGAAGCAGAAAATTCAGGGCTTTCATTGGCTGAAGTAAGTTTAAAGGTTTAATATATTATAGAAAAAGAAAAGCAGGATATTTTAAGCTTTAAAGAACCAGAATTCTAAGAGAGATTTTTGGTCTGAAACAAGGGACTATAAAAGGGAGAGCTATCTGAGACTCTTCAGGGACTGGATCAAGTGGATTACAAAAGCCACAAAAGCTACAGAAGGAGCCAAAGACCAAGAATAGGAAGCCAGAGCTGGAACAGACCATAGAAGCCCAAGATTAGAACACAGGAGCCCAAGATTAAGGTGCAGGAGCCCAAGACCAAAGTACAGGAGCCCAAGACCAAGGAGCAGGAACCCAAGACCAAGTACAAGGAGTCCAAGGGATTGTTGAAGGACTCCAAGTATTGGCACAAACCCCTTACTATTCCCTATTCCAAGGCCATATTCAGAAGGTTTCTAAGGGGATCTTCCTTCTGACTGTGAATAAAGCGCCTATTACAACCCCTATCCAAATTTCCCGTGTAAAGAGAGAATATAAATCCCATGAGTCAATTACCCCATATTTTCTATCCTAGACCAAGGGACAAGGAATCTTATTGCCTAGGGTGCACAAATTTTGCCTCTAGTAAATATACCCAGGAGGAGTGAGAGAAGGTGACGAGGCATTTGGAAATGACAAATAGAGGAAGAGAGTTCATTGGGGGAGAGTTTGCAAGACTATTACAGGATTGATATTGGCCTACAAAAGGAAGGCGCCTGCTGAAGTACAAGTTATGGTGGAGACACGCTCACTTAGTAATTGGGAAGGTACTGGAGGAGTTTGCCCTTATACAAGCCAAGTATAAGCTCCTCACCAACCATTCACCACTGTTGGGGAATGACGACTCCTCCAAGCTGGTCCCTGGCTACAACCCAGGACAAACTTTGGGAACAGGTGACTGGGAACCCCACAAGGGCCTTTAAAATCCTTCAGGAGGGCATCAAAGCCCTACCTAGTAATAAAAAGAGTCCCCCTGGCCATAACACTAGAGCCAATCCAGATGATGATGAAAAGAATAAAGCCACCCTGCTGTAGAACAAGACACTCATGATAAAGCACTTGGCCTCTCAACTATGATCATGGACTATGAAGCTGCCCAGTATAACGCTTTTATAAATACCTTTGATGAAGAGGTCCAGTGGTGTTTTCCCATTATTGACAGGCTGTCAACAGGCAACTAAAGGGTCTACCTGAGCTCAGCAAGCTTCACTGTCTAGATACATCAGGAAAGTGCAAGTTCTTAATTCAGCAGTTTGTAGCACTAGCCTTTGTAAAGACAGAGCATACTGGACAAGCCTTTGACCTCCTATGCCAGGATTCATATGCCAAGAAACATGAGGATGCCTTCTACCCTTTCATTGAGTATTAAAAAACACAGTGTATTGGATGTAAGGTCACTAAGCCCAGAGTCAAAGCCAACTGGAACTGCTATCAGGCAGTTCTTAAAGATGAGAAGAAAACAGCTTCATCTTTGGAGGGCTGGCATAATCATATCAAGTCCTCCTAGGGAATCAAGCCCAGATACAACCCCTCTTACAAGCACCTCAAAGTCCAACAGGGAAAGACTGTTGCATTCATCAGAGATATTGAGAACTGCCCATCCAAGAAAAAGAGAACCACCAAAGAGAAACAGTATCAAAAGAAGATTAAGGACATTATCAAGGCCAAATATAAGCTTTCAGAGATTGGAGAATACATCAAAAAGATTGCCACAGTTCTTAATGGCAACCAGGTGATCACAGTCTAGCTTTTAATTAAATTTATTTATTATTGTCTAATTTTGTATGTTGTTCTTATATTTTCAGTATGATAATTTTATATAAATAGTTATTCTAAATAACTCATTAATAATTTATGATCCTGTTTTTATAAAATCATTGATTTTCTATTGATAGATTGATGCCTTAGACTGTATTACATGGTCTATATTGATATTTTACTAGTAAATTATGTTTTTTGTAGTTTTCAATATAGAAAAAACTTTATATTACTGTTTCTGATTATTATATCTTCCTATAAAATGTAAAATTTTATTTATTACCTATTTGTATATTGGATTTTTTATTTTTATAAGTGGCAAAAAATATTTAATAGTAAAGATAGCTAATTTCATAGCAAATTATTTTTGAAGTATATTTTTATGAATTTTTGAATGTCATGTATTACTTTTTATGTACTTTTTTGAATCTATGTTGTCACATTACCCTAAAAAGTATTTTGAAGCTTAATTTTTATTAAGTAAGATGTTCAGGAAACAGGTTTCTGCTTATTAAAAAAGTGTTGAAATTTAGTAGTCTGCATGAGTGAAAACTTAATTCTGACTTTCCAATGCTGTTGACATTAAAGTATTTTTAATTCTGATTGTTGACATATAGTAAGTTGACTTGGGGAATGAGTTAATTCTGGCGGTTGCCGTGCAGAATGGGTTTGAGTCACTGGATACTTGGAAAAGTCATGTGATATTGGTTTATTGCCCTTCTTGGTATGTAAAACAGTATATTGGATTGGCACTAAACCAGGCAATGACTGGATGTTAAGTGAGTTGGCAGTGACCAAAACACCCATACATCCAGAACCTTACATAACCAATCAGATTGTGCTTCTGTCAAGTTAACAAAATCTAATCAAGCTGAAGCCAATGGTCTCCTGAAGCATCTTATAGGAACTGGCCAATCAGGAGTGAAATCAGAAATTAATGAAAACCCTTTCAACCCAATTAAATTCCCCTTGCAAAATTTCTCCCCTGGCAAATCAGACCCATTGCCTGGGTCAGATGACCTTTTAAATACAAATATCATCCCTTATAGCAAGACAGGGTACTTTTAGCCCCCTGCTTGCTCATTCTTTATTCAATAAAAGTTTAGTTATATAAAACAACTAGTTTTAAAAACAAGAGCTTCTTTGGAGCTTCTTTGAAATTATTAGTAAAAGTAGCCATTCCTCCTTATCTTTGCCTTTCCCTGGTTGTCTGTCACCTATACAGAGCCCTAGAAGATGAGATTAGCGTCAATATTAAGTTACTTATTCTGGACTCTCAAAAACCTAGTTCAAAACCAGATTTTTAACCCTTTATATTTACTTACTTTAAGTTTGAAAATTTCAAGTTTGTGCCTTGAATTAAACTCAAAGTCACTCTTCTTTACATTCAGACCTTTTTCTGGTGTCCTGCAGAGTCCTTTCATCTTTCCAACTCTACCCAACCCATTTTGGGTAACTAAAACCACTCTTGGCTTCTTGATTTTCTTTAAATTAAGTCTCCTCATCCCCATTCAAAGGCCCCCAAATTCCAAGAGAAATCCAAATAAGTTATTTCCTCTCTTTAAATTTGTGTCCTTTACCCTGGCTCCTGTTTGGTTCTAATTTTATTGACCTCACCAGATCTTTGGGCGCAGCTAACCTCCTCAGCTCACCATGTGGGGGATAATCACTCCTACTTCTTGCATTTGTTTGAGAATATTCTTGGTCAAGCTCAGGATTTGTTTGTTACTAGTGAAAACTTGGTGAAGAGCCTTACCAGCAATAATCTTGATTTGTTCCTTGCCAACCAGAACCTTGAAGCCCCCACACAATGACAATGCTCTCACACTCATCATTACTGTGGAGCAACCAGAGCCTGCTCCCTGGGTCTCCCCCACGCTCCAGGTACATGCTCCTGAGTGTGCACCCTGGTTGCTTGGAGGTATACTACTGATGGGTTTGAATTTTTTACTCTCCCCAGCTCTTTCCCAGTGTCCTCTTTTTGGACCTCTGTTTGAGCGGCCATACCAGTCCTGCATTAGATGACATCCTGGTGGATTATTATTCCAGGATGGGACCCAAACTTAGTTAGTTTAGCCCCCCTCTCTTACATAATGAGCAAGCAAATTTCTTCATCTTTCAAAACCTTTTGCCACTGGGTGTGGTTGTTGGTTTTAGCCTTGGTTGATGCCAGCATTGGATCCCTCCTCTTTGAATGCCTTTCTGTGTAGGCTCTCTGGTTGCTTCTGTGCTCTTTCAAGAAGTATATCATAGGCAAAACCTCCCCCTCATCCATAGCTTTGTCTGTAGCCTTGGCAGTTACAATCACCTTGGTATCCCCTTTCACTTCACAAAACTGAGGTTTGGGAGAAATTTTTGGGTGGACTGGGTGAGCTCCAGTTATGACAATTGGCTGACTTTGCATCCACAGATGAACCTGTCTCCAACATTCAGCGCCCAGTTGCCCTGCTCAAAGCCCTCAACATAGATGCCTGCCTCTGGGTCTGTACTCTTCTTTGCCAGAGTCAAGAGTTGGGCAATACAGCTTTTCTCCTCACCTTGGTTTCCTCTGCTGTGGCTGCTCCATGCTCTAAAGCTTTAGTCATCTTTGAGACCCTGCTCTCAAAGGGGCTGGCCCCAGATCTCCCCACCCACATGAAATGCTTTGCAATGAAGGCAGACTTCTTGTCCCTCTCTACAGAGGTAGTGGTGACAATATTTTGCCACTCCCTCAATCCCACCTCTGCAGATAAGGGAGCATGGGAACAACAACCACCAGAATTAACTCATTGCACAAGTTAACTTACTGTATGTCAACAATCAGAATTAAAAATACTTTAATGTCAACAGCATTGGAAAGTCAGAATTATATTTTTACTTATGCAGACTACTAAATGTCAACACTTTTTTAATAAGCAGAAACCTGTTTGCTGAACATTTTACTCAATAAAATTAAGCTTCAAAATACTCTTTAGGGTAATGTGACAACATAGATTCAAAAAAGTACATAAAAAGTAATACATGACATTCAAAAAATTCATAAAAATATACTTCAAAAATAATTTGCTATGAAATTAGCTATCTTTACTATTAAATATTTTTTCCCACTTATAAAAATAAAAAATCCAATATACAAATAGGTACTAAATAAAATTTTACATTTTATAGGAAGATATAATAATCAGAAAAAGTAATATAAAGTTTTTTCTATATTGAAAACTACAAAAAACATAATTTACTAGTAAAATACCAATATAGACCATGTAATACAGTCTAAGGCATCAAGCTATCAATAGAAAATCAATGATTTTATAAAAACAGGATCATAAATTATTAATGAGTTATTTAGAATAACTATTTATATAAAATTATTATACTTAAAATATAAGAACAATATACAAAATTAGACAATAATAAATAAATTTAATTAAAAGCTAGACTGTGATCACCTGGTTGCCATTAAGAACTGTGGCAATCTTTTTGATGTATTCTCCAATCTCTGAAAGCTTATATTTGGCCTTGATAATGTCCTTAATCTTCTCTTGATACTGTTTCTCTTTGGTGGTTCTCTTTTTCTTGAATGGGCAGTTCTTAATATCTCTGATGGATGCACCAGTCTTCCCCTGTTAGACTTTGAGGTGCTTGTAGGAGGGGTTGTATCTGGGCTTGATTCCAAAGGAGGACTTGATATGATTATGCCAGCCCTCCAAAGATGAAGCTGTTTTCTTCTCATCCTTAAGAACTGCCTGATAGCAGTTCCAGTTGGCTTTGGCTCTGGGCTTAGTGACCTTACATCCAATACATTGTGGTTTTTAATACTCAATGAAAGGGTAGAAGGCATCCTCATGTTTCTTGGCATATGAATCCTGGCATAGGAGGTCAAAGGCTTGTCCAGTATGCTCTGTCTTTACAAAGGCCAGTGCTACAAACTGCTAAATTAAGAACTTGCACTTTCCTGATGCATCTAGACGGTGGAGCTTGCTGAGCTCAGGTAGACCCTTTAGTTGCCTGTTGACAGCCTGTCAATAATGGAAAAACACCACTGGACCTCTTCATCAAAGGTATTTATAAAAGCGTTATACTGGGCAGCTTCATAGTCCATGATCATAGTTGAGGGGCCAAGTGCTTTATCATGAGCGTCTTGTTCTACAGCAAGGGTGGCTTCATTCTTTTCATCATCAACTGGATTGGATCTAGTGTTATGGCCAGGGGGACTCTTCTTATTACTGGGTAGGGCTTTGATGCCCTCCTGAAGGATTTTAAAGGCCCTTGTGTAGATCTCTTCTGTTGCCTCAGGAAGCAGAAGTAGGCAAATGGTAGCACCTTGCCTTCAATAAGGGAATATACAACCCATAGTTGGTAAAAAAGACAGGGGCATACTGCAAAGGTACCATCATATAACCAGGTCTCTGAATCTCTTAACTGCTCCAGGTTCTGTTGTGTAGCATAGCATATAATTCTTGCCTCTGCTCTAGGCCCATCAACATGTAAAAAGAATACCTCATCACCATTAAACATCTTCAACTCCTCTGTCAATACTAACTCTCCTTGGACCATGGCAGATTTCTTATGGGGGAATAGATCATGGTGTTTGTCACATAGGTACTTCACTAACTGGTTGTGGTCAGGGATGAGCTTCAGGTTCTTGTTAATTAGGTGTGTGGTAGCCTTAACTGCTAAATCAGAAGCCTTGACGTCTTTGGAGACTGAAACCATTTGGTAGAGGTACCACTTTAGAAGCTTTTCAATAAGATTGATTGGAGCATTGTATGTGTGCTCTCCTTTTTCACTAGTGACTTTATCCCATCCTTCTGTGTTGATCCTGGCTGTCACAAATGACATTTCAATACTTGTATTGAAAACCCAAGAGTTGAATTCCAGTCCCCTGAAGGCGGATCAAACCCCCTGGATGGTCCGGGACACGCCAATCTGATAAGTCACAGACTCAAATTGTGGAGTTACTCTGCAACCTGCCGGCTTAACACTGAAGATTCCCTGAATGATTGCCAGATTGCCACCAAGTCGGCGCCACTGAGGAACCTTGCCTACTCAGGTGATGTGGTCTGCCCAAAAGAGACTGGGGGAAGATCTACCACTAGTCCTGCCAACAAACACCAGCTTTGCCAGTCTCCAGTCTGAAAAAAGTATTGCAATTGGACAGCTCAAGTGACATGGTGAACAACAGCAGCAAAACAAAGCATTGCTATTCCTGCTCCCCAGAGCCAGTCCAACCAAGACCCGCCAAACTGGTGCCACAGAGAACTCAGACCTACGCAGAAGCTGTAGCTTGGATGAGACCCACCCTTAACCCTGCCAATAAGCAACAACTGCTACCGGTCCCTAGTCCAGAAAGAGGAATGCAATTAGGCCGCTCAGGGGACTTGGTGAACCAAAGCGGCAGAATTAAGCATCTCTGTTTGCCAGAGTATGCCCAACCAAGACCTGATGCCCTCCAGACCCCAAGCCAAGATTCATGCCCTATAAGCAAACCACCCATGGACCTGAAGCTTGCAAAAAGCAAAGAAGCAAATTCACATGGTATATAAACGCTGGCAGTGTGGTGATGACCACATTGTCATTTTTGGTAATAAAAGTTTATGAACCTCTGGTTTGAACAAATTTTACCCTATCTAGTCTTAGTGATCTTCCACCTTAACTCCGGCCCAGTAGGTAACCAGACAACCAACCCCACCAGAGACCAAACCGCCCCAGGTATTATACTATCCCCCTGGAGCCCCCTTTGGACATATGCACTTTACCAAGTACCCTCCCAATCTGTCCTACGCTGAGTTCAAATTGGAAACCATACTACTTGCCAACCCCCTGGCAAGAACTAGAGAAACCAAAACCATTGGTTGAGAAGGGAAGTGGTACATTAGGTCGCCCAGATTGTTCAAAGACAAGTACAATTACCTGCCAGCGTATTTTGTTCCCATGACCCCACCTGTAACCCCTAAACCAGACCGCCCCATGGAACCTACCGCCGCAGCTGAGACCACCTCTACCCAACTGTTTGGAGTACTCTATATTACTTTGACAGGATTGGTGGATTCCATGGTCCCCAACTCCAGTCCCTGGTCCTTGATCGGCCAATCTATATCTTACATTATCAAGTTAGCACCCATTCTATGGTGGGCCTTATCCTCCGGCTTGGCCACACCACACCCCAAGCCGCCCAATGCCTCTACCTACAACTGGCTTCCTGACACTGGCAGCACAGCTTCTATCCACACACACAAAATGCTTGCTTTTTCCTTCTCTCTTCTGATTTTTGCAATTGAAAACATAGCCATAACTGTGAGAGAAGGGGGCTAAACTAACTAAGTTTGGCTCCCATCCCAGCAAGATGAACCACCAGAATGCCGCCCAGTGGAGTACTGGGATGGCCGCTCAGAGGGGTGACCAAAGAGAGGACGTGGGGGACAGCTGAGGAAAGTATACATTCAACCCCATCAACACTAACCCAGTGAGTAACCAGGGTGTGCAAGTGGGAGCAGGAGGCAACACCACAGGAGCTAGGAGGAGTACCAGATTATCTTCATCCAAGCTAAGAACAGTAGACGCTGGCTCTACCTCCAATGTGGGGGTTAGCACAGCGTAATCTGCATTGGAAAGTTCTAAGTCATCACAAGTCAGACTTTTGATAATTGTCTTGCCTGAAACAAGAAGCTCACCAGGGAGGTGCAGGAGACTTGAGAGGTTGTTCCTCACAAGGCAAGCAGAAGTAAAGAATTGCGACCATAAGTCAGGAGCAGTTGCCCAGATAAGAAACACAAAGGGGGCCAAAGTAAACACCACAAATTTAAAAATAGGGAGGATCATAATGGCAATCCACAGAAGATTATAAATTTTTGGATGCAATTTTTGGTCTAAAATTTGGTAAAATTGGGTGCTGTATTGGTGGCCACAAGCAAAAACCGGCAGGGAGCAGCAGGAAGCATCATAAAGGCTTGACAATGGTCTTGATGGCTTGGGCAGGTGTAAAAGCAAAAGCAGGTTCAAAAACAATGAATTTAAAGAAAATTTGTAAATAAAAATAGAATTTATAAGAGATTTTAAGTTGAATTTTTGAGTTCAAACTGTAAATTCAAAAGCGTAAACTACAGGCGCAACAATTAAGTGAAAGGCCTAAGTTACAAGGCTTTGAAAAGATGACTGGATATGAACAGACAGCGTAAAGGTAAGGTTTGGGGTGGGAAATGACTAACACTTTGTTCAGAAATTAAAGCAGACTCCAAAAGAGTCTATAAAATAATAGCAAAGTTTGAAAGCAACTGTTTCCAAGTTTAATAATTTTGAAAATTGACAAGAAGGGGACACAAAGTCCCCTGGCATTGCTAAAAGGGGGGAATTGTTAAGAAATGACCACATGACCACTTTGGCTAGCATCTGATTGGCAGGAAGAGAAATTTTGCTGGACAAGACCAGGGGCACTGGAAGGTTTCAAGTTAATTTCCGCAGCTCCACCTGATTGGCTGGAGGAGTTTTCAAGAACTTGGAATTCACTTGAGCTTTTGGGTGCTGATGTGGCAACACACAATTGGCTGGATCTGATAGCTTTTAAAAGTGGATAACACCAGGCCAGTAAGTAGTCCAAATCAATTAACATTTTTTCCCAGGAGGGAACAACCAGAGCTGGGAGGTCTGCATGGTAGGCCAGGACAAATCTCTCATCAACAGTATGAGCTAAATCTTCTAGAGAATTTGATGACTTGGCTGTTATTTTCGGCCTTTTTTTGGTGCAGCAGTGAAAAAAGGTTTAATCCAAGGCCAAGGGTGGCAGTGGATTTACAATAACAGACTAAACTTGCACCTCCTTTGACAGACATTAGAGGAGAAAACTGAGGGAACTTCTTTGGGAGTTTAAACTCTCCTTTGACAGACATTAGAGGAGAAAACTGTGGGAACTTCTTTGGGAGCTTAAACTCTCCTTTGACATTACATATATTGTGAACCTTTAGGGGATCCCATGGGCCAATTGGTGCTTGATGATAGCCAGACAGGTAATCATCAGGATCTTTTTATTGATACTTGATGAGGAGCATGGAGGTGCAGATTCCTTGGGAAGTGGAGGGGAATTATCTGGAGTTGGATTCTTGCGCTTCTTGGACTGGGATGAGCTTGATTCCTTGGGGCTTGATTCCTTTGAGCTTAATTCATCTGGGCTTGACTGGGGTTCTGGACTCTTGGGTATCTTCTTTCTTCCTTGCTTGTTTAGTGAAACCTCATCTCTTTCTGATTGGTACCAGCTTGGAGAAGAGGAGGGGGCAGGGGAGGGCTCTTTGCTTTCAGGGTCTGGGGTCTTCTCCTTTGTCTTCTGTTTTTTTGAGAGCTCTTTGGCTGGTTTTTTGTTGGGGTAGGGAGTTTGGGCCTTTCCAGAGGCTTTGAGCACTTTATTGGTTGACTTGGGGTTCTTTTGTGGTTTCTTGGAAGATCTGTTCTATAATAATTAGAGTAGAGTTCATAAAGTAAGAATAATCATGTGAAACATGAATAAAATTAGATAATAATCACTTGTTTTAAATTTTCTTATTAAGTAAATAATTTATAGAAGTACATAAAGTGCTTTTAGTGCTAGTTTATTAGTAAAGAATAGAAAAAAACCATGTTTAAATAAAAAGTCAACATTCTGGTAGTCACAATAGTCAAAAATATTTAATTTAGTTTGTCAGCATAAAAAACGCTTAAATCTTGACTGTCAGCATACTACAGTCAGCATTAAACTAGAAAAACACTATGTAAATCACTTATAAAGCTTAGTTAATATTTTCTGGAGTTGGTTTTTTAAGGCCAAAATTGATTATTTTTAAATTTAAAAAATAAAGATTTGTATATGTAAATTACAAAAACTAACTAATAGGAATTGTAGAGGGAAGTCTAAAGTACAGCCCTGGGTACTTTGGCCTGAATTATCATACCATTGTACGTGTGTTTTTTGTTAAGCGGCAGTGTTTTACTAATAAACCAGTGGTGTTGACATGGAGGCAGTCAGTGTTCTTTTATAGCAACTCTCCTATTAAATCTTGCTTAAATTATGTCACTTTGTTTGCTTAGCCAAACCCCTTTGTTGCAATTTAGGTGACACATCAATTTGACACAAAGTTGACATTACAAATACATAAATAAATTATAGTTTTAACATATGTGTTTTGGCTTAAGTGGACTTCCAGAAATAAGCTATATATCAATCCAATAGGTTTAACATAACAGTAAATATCTTAATAATACAAAGAACACTATGAAAGTTGACATATGTCTTTGCTCAACGTTTATCTTATTATATATTTAATAAAAACAGTAGTATTAAATATATAAAGTAGTTATTTTTAGAATACTGTATATTTTATTAAGAAATTTATGGATTCTTATCTGGGGTCAACATCCAGATGTTACTTACTGGAGTCAATCTTAATGTAAAAGCACAAATAAACTTACATTTTCATAGTAAATTATATTATTTTTTTGCTTAAAAATAAGCCTTTGCTTAAATGGTATTGACATTATACCTGTTCCTTTTTAGTTTTGCAATTCTGACTTAATAATTCCCTATGAAAAATTAGCTTAGTTTTGGAAATGCCCGATTCTGGGAGATAAATACTAAAAAGTGTTGACTTACTGAATGTCAACAAATTGTCAACATTCAGTAATATCACAAGTGACAAACTCCTGTTAACCATGCCTATAGAAAAACCTCAACTACAGGATTCAAACCCTGATACCCTGATACCCTGCAGGCCACCAGCCTGCAGACTTCTGGACTCAAACCAGAACAGGATTTGACTTTGGGGAATTTTCTAAGGCTTGATGAACTGAATTTTCACGCACCAAGACTTTGCATACCAAATGTTCTTGTTAACCCAACCAATGGGAGGTCAGGACAAGCCAAAGATCCCAGAATAACTTGGGCCACCATGGAAGGGGAACCAAAGAAACTTCCTGTAGAACGCGGGCCACCCAGAGATGACCAACCCCACAATCTGAGAAGAAAATTTGAGTATTCTCAGTTCAAACCAGCCAATGAATTAGCTCACACAACAGGTGCCACCAAAGACTGGAAAAACCTGGTAAATGGTAACACCAGGCCCAATGAAATTTGTAAAAGTTTACCCATGGCAGATGGGCATACTTATACCCTGGACTGCCAGGAAGTTGCCCATTGCCATTCTTGCAATAAAGTGACATGAATCTTTGGTTCAACCAGGTTATCCCATACTTGATTTTAGTTCTATTTCATTTGCAGTCCATCTCCCGCAGTTCTGTACCTCCCGCTTACCCAACCCAAGAAACTACAGACCAGCTGCTCAAACTATACTGTCCACCAGGAGCTCACTTTGGCCCGGTACATTTCACTGAATACCCACCCAACCTAGCATATTCAGAGTTCACCCTAGAGAAAATCCTAATCTGCAACCCAAAGGCTAGAACTAGAGAGACAGACCATTTACAGAGAAGGCACTAAAATCACCATACCTCCTCTGCTATTCCGCGACAAGTACAACTACATGCCCGCATATTTGGTTCCAATGACACTGCCTCTCACCCTGCAGCCCAACCACCCACAAGAATCCGTTATGGCCAATGAATCCACTTCCACTCAGATATTTGGGGTGATGTATATCTCTCTAACTGGCCTGATTGATTCAATGATACCTGCAAGCGGACCCTGGGCTCTCCTGGGCAAATTGTTATCTTATATTGTAAAGTTAGCACCAATCTTGTGGTGGGCCCTTCCTGTGGGGCCCGCATGCCGTCCACCTGTGAGTTCCCACAAACCCACCACAGGCTGGATCCCTGACAAGTAAGTTGACTTGCAGAATGAGTTAATTCTGGCAGTTGCCATGGGAACCTGCTCCTGCCTCCCTTGAGAAGGCCTTTGCCTTGGCTTGTAAGTTGGGCACCAAATCAGTTGACCTCCCCAAGCAAGGAGTTCTTGCAACCTTGCCAGTTGCCAAGACTGCCTCCATCATTGTGATGTGCTGTCTGGGCCAGGTTCCCAATTGGCCTATTTTATTAGGCTCACTCCCCATATTTGCAGCGCTGGCTGCCATTCCAAATGTGATGTCCACTGACCCATCTGGTACCATCTTGGCCCTCCAGAATAAAGAAAATATGTCTTACTTTCTTTTTAATGTAAAGTTCTATACAGAGACGCAGAAAGCTAAGGCAACAGTGCTGGTAGACACAGGAGCAGCTGAAAACTTCATGGATCTCAGCCTTGCCCAATTCTTGGGTCTCTTACTTCTTCCCCCCAGACTCTCCTGGCTGCCAGCAAGGTACCCATATTTAGTTATCCCCTCTATAAACCCCTTAGCTACCGTATGGGTAACCACGTTTTGTCAGCAAGTTCTCAGCCATCAAAGACCTGTTGTATTCTGTGATAGTGGGGGTGGGTTGGTGGTGTTGCCATCTGGTACAGATTAATGTCCTCTATAACAAGCTCTACTTCTCTCTGTATTACGTTTCTGGCTCCTTCTTACTGCTCTCATCTGAGGAGAATCCCCCAGCATCATGTCTGTCTCTCCAGGCCTCCCCTGAAACTCACCCTTTTTTATTTTCAGGTATGTTGGTTCTTTTTGTCAGAAATTGCACCATTAATGCTATTTTGATATGGCCTTCAAATATTGATACTTGCAAAGACTTGGTTGGATTTGCTTTCCATTTTGGAGTTTGTTCACCTTTCTTAAATGGGTCAACATCAATGTTCACTCATTCTGGATTACCCTACCTGCACCTGACTGATCCTGGTATGATTTCAACCCAATGTGACCCCCTCTGCCACTCTGTCTACCTAATGAGCAATCATTGATCCTTGTCTACTATTTAAGTAGAACCATTTCTCCTAATAAAGACAAGATCATCCACATTTGTGTTGGCTTTTATAATCCTAAAGCCTTTTCCTTCCTTTTTTACAAAAAGAACTCTTATTTGTGTATTCCAGGAAATTAAGGTATGTGCCCTTAATTTTGCCTTTAAGGCTAACCCATGGCTATCTTTGAACCTCAAACCTTTTATGATAAAGGTTTCCCGCTGTGTCTTCTTGGATGTTGTCTTCAAGAGCCAAACACAATAAAATGGTGCTCACTACAGGGGCTGTCAGCCCCTTGGTTACTTCATTCACCCGCACTTTCTCTGGTCCTTCTCCTATCATAACAAAAGTACCCAAATCCCCTAAAGTTTTGAGTCCCCCTCTTGAAGAGGATATTACTGACTCCCCAAAAACACCTATGGTAATTATGTTGTTGCCTGGGCTCTTGTGGGCCCTCTCCAAGTTTTCTCCTTGAACTATGAACAATCTTGTGTCACTGCTTGCTTCCTTCTCTATACTGGTACAGTAGCCATGTATATGATTCCTGGTCTCTGTCCTGGTTATGCCTTTGAAGACTTGTATTCCTTCCTGTTGAATTTCAACCTCCTCCCCAGTTTGATGAAATCAATGGAGACTATTGATATGCTGGTAAACCTTTTACCTAGCCTGCCTTGGTTCACCATCAACTAGTTTTGGGGTCCCAAAATCAACTCCTGTCTGCTGTGGCGCCCACAGTAACCAACAATCATGCTCAGAATATGGCCTATCAAGAATGGACTCACAGTCTCTTTGCTTGTATTTTGGACAATCACTGTGACTCATTGGCCTCCCAGGAATATCTGATCTCATTGCTGAACACACTTTACTCCTCTCTTCCTGGATACATTAGAGAGCAGTTGTGTGAACTAGATGAGCATCAGGCTGCTTGGCAAGGACAAATTGAATTCACCCTTCTAAGATAACAACAAGGCTTTGAGACCTTAGTCAAGAAACTCAACCAATTTTGAGAGCATACCAATGCTCAGCTAGGATTGGTGGGGTCCAGTGCTGTTACATAAGTAACAAAGTTGATGCCCTGGGCAGGAATTGAACCCGCGCCTAGTTGCCAGGCAGGGCAAGCGGGTGACAGGGGTTTGCCCGCACCTGGATTTGCTTCAAAAAGCAAAAATCCAGGTGAGGGAATCATTCCTGCTCAGGCAGCAGCTGTGGGGCCTGTTCTGGGCCCCAAAAGCTATGTCCAAGCCTTGGTAGGTTTGGCTGATCCTGGGCAGACTAATTTTAGCTGCCCAGGGCTCCCAGTTCAAGCTCATCCTTCATTTAGTGATTTGGGGTCCCAATTGGGAGCCTCTTTTTTAATCAATCCAAACCTGCCATAACCATTGACCAGTCAGGCAAAGATAGGCCACCAGCAAGCCAAGCAACTGTTCCTGAAGACCCCAAAAATGATGTTGAAGCAGCCAACCAACCAGAAGAATTTGAGATGCAAAAGCTTGCCACCCATATAGAACCAGAAGAATGCCCAGAGGCACCTGCATGTGAATGAGTATATTTGCCAGAAGCATCAGAAAGATTTTTTATTGTCATTCTTACCAATAAAGTTGTTATGAACTTTTGGTTCACCAATCTGATTCCTTACATATTTTTGATACTCTTTCATCTGGAATCACCAAAGTACCAGTACCCATCTTCAGGGATCAAGGGCCAAACATCAGCTGACAAAACCAAAGCCTTTGATTACTATTTCCCTCCTGAAGCTCCCTTTGACCCTGTGCACTTCACCAGTATCCACACAACCTGACCATGAACCCTGAACCTTGGAAGACTTGCAGTGGTACACTCGCCCAGATGCTCCCAAGGATCCTATCAAATAATCTGTGACAGCAGAAAAATCACTATATATCCTTTGATCTTCAACAGAAAGTATAATAATTCTGCTGCCTATCTAGTCCCAATGGGACCACCCCTCATGCCCAACCTAACTATCTCAACCCCGCCCACTTCAGATGCCACTGGCCAGAGTAGTCAATTCCTGGGAGTGCTGTACCTGGCACTTACAGGATTGATTGATTCTGCCTTACCAGCGGCAGGACCCTGGGCTGTGGCTGGGAAGGCCCTCTCCTATCTGATAAAGTTAGGTCCATCATCTGGTGGGCCATGCCAGTACCTGCATCTGCTTCTCCCTCACCCAAAGAAGCATCACAGTACTTCTGATATCCTGACAAGTGCAGATAATTGGGGACATAAATTGTAACAACAATACAATGTGGATAAGGCTAAGTTGAGCAATAATCTACACCAAGTTCAAACCTACATTGACAAGAAGGTGGCTGCAGTGGATGTTTTACCACCTACGCCTCCCCCCTGAAGGCCTTACTCAATCTAAGGCTAAGATTTTGGAGGCCATCATGGAGCTTAAGGCAACCACCTGCCGTCAGGCTTCTGCTTCCATTTCAACTACTACTGAGCCTGTACTGGATCCTTGTATCATCATCCTGACTGATCAGATGGCTACCCTACAAGGTAAGATTGCTTACCTACGTCAAGGCCTCTTTGATCAAGACAACTCCTCCTATGAAGCCAGTAGTAATGGCAAAGAAGAAACTGTTGAGGTACCTGCCCTCAACAATCATGGGTGCTGCCCAGGTTTGTAAGGACAGCCACTAATGTATTGTGCCCTTGCTCTGGATAACCTGGCAGAAGTGATCAACAACATTGCAGATAGGCAGGACGCCTTAGAACAAGAGGTGCAAAATCTCTCCTGTCTATCAGAGACCATAAAGGAAATTTTCTTCCCTTTGATACCTCAAGCCACTTCCATGGTTACTCAAGTCAATGAATTTGCAAGTATGTTGGCAGTATAACATATTCAAATTGATGAGATCAAGACTGTTGAGTCTACAGTCAGAGACATTGATGGCTAGAATAGCTTCACCCTAGATACATTAGAGGAGAGTCTTTGTCTTCTGTGGGCTAGACAGTCTGCTGCTGAATCTGAGTTTAAAAAAAGTCCACATATCAATTTTCTTTATCTGGGCAATAATAGACAATCTAAATCTTCATCCATTGATCCCAACTATAAGCCCACCTTCAAACAGATCTTTGACTCCAAGACCTACACAATTGTCACTTTCCTGACAATCTATAAAATGACCATGTGGAGGGCTACTGACAACCTTAAAATGAGCATATACTTACCTGCTTACATCCTACTTTCCAAGAGGAGGTAGTCCCTGAGCTCCCATTCATAGTCACCTGAGGGAAAATGAAACATCTCCTCATTGAGGAGTTTGGAGGCAACCTTAGTCTGGGGGTTAAGAAAGATAACTACATGTATATTGTGTTTAAACCTAAGGAAACATTGGCTGAGTTTGCTTATTGCTTCTACATTTAAGGCCAACAACTCATTGCCAGTTGACTCCACGGGAAGCGTACACTACCTGTTCTAATGCCCTTAAAGTAAACCAACTCCTATGTCTACACTTAAGGCTCACAAAGCGTCTCTCAACTATATGAAGAGTATTGAGAATCTTCTATA
The DNA here is from genome assembly GCA_014839935.2 of Entomophthora muscae. Lineage (NCBI taxonomy): Eukaryota > Fungi > Entomophthoromycota > Entomophthoromycetes > Entomophthorales > Entomophthoraceae > Entomophthora > Entomophthora muscae. The sequence continues at coordinate 167,285 of QTSX02000156.1, forward strand.
AGATATACATCTAACTCATGATGGGACTGTGGTTTGCAGGAGTAAGGCCAAAAACTCTGGCTCTACCTCTTTTACCCCTTGTATCATGACTCTTGGATCTAATGAACAACCCAAACAACAGGTTTGTCACAACTGCAGCTAGATAAGGCACTATTTGTGGTCCTGTACTAACCTGTGTGTGGAATGATGCAATCCCAAGGAGCAGTTGGGAAAAGAGAGGTCAGCTTAGAGGTAGAGACACTCTCTGCTGACCAACCTCCCCTGTCTCCTCCTGATTCTCCCTCGGATGAAGAGTTGCCTCCCTCTTCTGGCCTGACTATCCTCCTTCTATTCTATGATCTCTCAAGTGATTCTGAACCCAAGGATTCTGACTATGATGACTCTGATAGTTATGGCTATTATGTACTGGATGTTCTTGGAAATGTGTCTGTTTCTTACAAACTCTGTTCTTAGAAAACCATCACTACAGCCTGATTACCTTCAGTTGAGGCCAAAGCTGTGGTGGCTTTTCCTTATCTAGCTAAAGCTCATTGGCCTCCTGTCTTAATGGACTTCTTGGAGAAAGCTGCCAAACTAGCAGAGGCCCTCTTCCAAAATGTCTCTGTATCTCTGCTGTTACAAAATGTTTACAAGGAAATTCCTGCCTTGAAATGTATGTTGGCAAAGTGGGAAAAAGAGCTGAAAGCTGCTCAAGATGTCCAGGAAGTTTTACCTTCTTTTGGAAAAGATACTACCCACATAGAAGTGTCTATCCAAAAAGTTAAGATCAAAGCTATCTTGGATACTGGCTCTCCTGTTAATATTGTGTTGTCTAAGTTGATAAAAAACCTTAAATTGGCTCTTGACCTCAACTACACTCAATCTTATGAGACTTCTGGTATGGCCCAGAATAGAATTATTGCACTTACTCTGCTCTGCCAATGAGATTTGGAAAGCTCCTCATTGCTTCCCCTGCTGTTGTTTTAGAAAACAAAAGCTATGACCTCCTGGTAGGCACCCAATTCATTTGAGAGTACAACAGGATTGTAAACCTTTGAGATGAATATTTGTCTCTTCTAGGATATGAGGTCCCCTAATCTTTGAAGAACCTCCACATATCTTTGGCAACAGGCTTAAGACATGTGTCCTTGAGTATTTCATGGAAAGCTTTTCTCTAAAGTACCAAACCCAATCTTTCAATATGTGCTTTCCTCCACTGTCTTGCCCTGCTGAGGAAGGTGTCCCGCTACTTGCCCCTGCGGCCATCATCATCCCTTTTAGTTACCAGGTGATCATTGACTCCCAGATATACTATGAATTGCCTGAGAAATCCTTCTTGGAGTTATACTCCCCTGAGTCCCTAAGCTGTATAGAACCCTGTTTATATCCTGGGATATTAAATCAAACTTATAAAGAACCTTTGCAACTATTGCTGGCCAATTTGACTGCTTCCCCCATGCAGGTCTCAAAGGGTCATGTTGTGGGGGATGGTTGCATCTTAGGAGCAGAACAGGTGGCTCTCTATATCCTTTTGGAACATTTGGTTAATCCAACCTACCTGAAGAGGATCCTAAAGTTCTCTCCTTATTCACTGCTGCCTACTTTCCTCAACTCTTGCCCATCCAGAAGAAAGACATACTTTACCTCTTAGATCAATTTAAGGATATTTTTGCCTCTGGACCTAACAACTATGGGTTGACAAAAGGTGTTATCCACTAAATCAATACAGGAGATGCTCCCTCTTTCTGTGCCAAACCTTATAGACGCAGTTGAGTAGAAGATGCTCAAGCCTTTAAAGAGTTAAAGTAGCTCTTGAGTGCTGGGCTACTAGCCTCATCTCAAAGTCCATGGGCCTCTCCTCTGCTGATACTCAAAGAAATATGAATGACACTGGATTGTCATGGACTATTGATGCCTTAACTCTCTTACCAAAAAGGACTCATACACCCAGCCTCAAATTGACAATAGCCTTATGTTTGGGAGGATCTAAGTTCTTCTCTGCAATGGACTTGGCTTCTGGTTACTGGCAAGTAGACTTATCCCCTGAAGATTGCAATAAAGCTGCCCTCATTATGTATGAAGGACTTTTTGAGCCAACTTGAATGCCTCAAGGACTTTGTAATGTGCCTGCTACTTTCCAGCAAGCTATGGATTCCATCTTGCAAGATTTTAAACTTTCCTGTGTACTAGTATATCTAGATGATATAACAGTCTTCATCTCCACCTTCACTGATCATCTGGACCACCTCAAAGCTGTCTTTGTCAAAAGTTTCAATGCTGGCTTAAAACTCAAGCCCTCCAAATGTGCTTTCTTCAAAGAGCAGCTTATATTATTGGACCATGATGTCACCCAGACTAGAATTTGACCCATGAATAATAAGCTTGACGCCATTGACAAGATGTTTCCCCCCACCAATTGGCACAAAGTCCAAGTATTTTTTGATATTTTCAAGAATCTGGATGTACAATGTCAAAACAGCAGGCTCAACCCGCCAGCAAGTTTTCAAGTAAGTGAGTTTGTGACCCGCAATCCAATTATCCATTCACCTGAAGCCAAGTTAGGAAGACAACTCAGATTTCCAAAGACAATAGCATGAACAGAAGCTGATCCTCCCCAGTGGGTAACTTGTTTTGGCTCTTGACTCATTACAAGTATCAAACCACCCCCTTCACCATCCCACTGTGTGATCAACACTATCTTGTTACTACTATAAATAATTCATAATAACTATATAATCATTATGTCTCAATAAAGAATATTATCTAGTTTCTAAATATTTTCTCCCTTGTAACTCTGCTAAAACAATACAGTTACAACATTGGTAGCAGAAGTAGGTTTTCCATCCTACTTTATCCCCCAAAATTCTGCCAGTTGTCTTTACCTGCTGCGGCCAACAAATCCTTAATAGAATCATGTCTGGCCTCCTGCTGGACTGAACTCTGTACACACCTGGTACTGATATACCTGATGGCTTTGTCCTGTACCAGAACACAGTGATTCTGCTTTCCGCCTTCAACGCCATGTCTGAACAAGGGTTCTTCCAGGCTTCCCCACTATGCCTTGTCCAACTGATGAGAATACCATGTCTGCCTATGTAACCCAAAGACTTCAAAGCGCGGCCCTGGAACCTTTTGCTGGAGCCAACAACAACGCCGCAGCATGGATCCAGTCTGTCCAAAGCAAGCTGGCCCAAATGTAATGCCCACAGCAATTCTGGATTGCAGAAATCTTCATCCAACTGACTCACAACGCTGGCACCTGTTGCAACAAGTGGCATAAAGAACACACCAAAAAGTTTTGGGACACCTTCAAGCAAGACTTCTTGGCAAGATTTGTGCTGAAGGACACCACACTCATGATCATTGGCCAAGTGAAGAACTTGACCCAGATTGGCACAGTGAAGGAGCTCACACACGCCTACAAGGAACTCTGACTACGTGCCCCCTCTGATATGGCCTTTGAAATTCCAGCTACACACCTCATGTACTACAACACACTCAAGTCATATGTAATGAGACACATGAACCTGGATCAAGTGACCAACTTGCAAAGCCTATATTGAAAGGCAGAGAAAGCAGAGCAAACATCCAACGCTCTCCACAAGGTGCAAACTAGAAAAAAAGCAACCCAAGGATTCTCACCCAGCTGGGTGTTCCAACTGACCACCCCCTGGGAACAACAACAGCAATGTAAAACATAAACCCGCAGGTTCAAATAGACATGGGAACAGAACAACGGCTAGTCAAACCAAACCCATTTCTGTATCACTGCCACTCAAGATAACCAAGACAAGGGAAAAGCTTGGGGAGAGCACTAAGCAAGCCAAGCTCTTCCCACACAATTCCTGACTCGCCCAACAATGAGTACCAACCCAAGGACGTGGGCCAATGCCCAATGATCCAAGTACCCTCAGAAGACCCGGTACTTTACACCATTGCCAGACACCCAAATAAACTGATGTCCTACCCTTTCCGCTTTAGCAGTTACACAGGATCAGCACTCCTGGACTCAGGCGCAGATCAAACCCTAGTCAACAGCAACTTTGTAGATAAGTCAAGTTAGCAACTAATTCTTTGTGGATTAAAAACGTGGTTTTAGCTGATGAACATCACATTGCTGTGACATAGGAAACTGCCCCTTCTCTGTCATGCTAGAGAATCTACACTCCACTATTCAAGGTCCTGTCATTGACTTTCCCAAGTTTGACATTGTACTAAAACTGCACTGGCTGCAAAAAAACAATCCCCATGTATATTGGGCAACCTCTGTACTGACCATCAAACGTGAAGGCGTCAATTACCAGATCTGCCCTGACTCAGTAGACCAACTCCTGTGCAACCATGTCTTTGTATGTATCACAGAGACCTTGGACAAAAAGGAGAACCTAAAGGCAATTGACTGGGACTCTTTACAGTACAAGATCATACATTGCAAAGATCACCAGGACATTACTATACCTCAGGATTGTGAAATTGTAGCCTGTCATCCAGAAATCTTCAAGGAGGCTCTACCCAGGTTGCCACCAGAGAAACACATCCAACACTCCATCCAACTTAAGGGAGCTGTACCTAAGGTGCGCTCCATCTATTGCCTCACCCCAAACAAGGATGTTGCCTTATATGCTTAACTCAAGGAGGTATTGAAGAAAGGACTTATCCGCCCCTCACAGTCCCCTTTTGGTGCTGCTGTATTTTTTGTAGCAAAGAAAGATGGTAACCTGCGCCTGGTCACGGACTATTGAGCCCTAAACAAAGTTACTATCAAGAATTGTTAGCCACTACCACTCATTGACAACCTCTTTGATGCCCTGGGTGGCGCCACAGTCTTCTCCAAGATTGACCTGACTGTAGGCTATAACCAGATCCGTATCAAGGAAGAAGACATCCTCAAAACAGCTTTCTGCACTAAATACGGTTCATACAAGTGTGTGGTACTCAACTTTGGTATGACAAACACCCTGTCAACCTTTGTGACCTTCATGAACAAGGTGTTTGCCCCCACATTGGCAAGCATGCCCTGGTATGTCTGGACAACATCATTGTCTAAAATCCCTCAGTGGAACAGCATCATAAGGACCTGGAGGAAGTCTTTGCCACCCTAGCGCAACACAAGCTGCTAGCCAAGCCCTCCAAGTGCCAATTCTTCTGCAAGCAGCTGCCCTTCTTAGGACACATAGTTTCAAAGGATGGCATTAAACCTGAAAGCCAGAAAATCCAGGCCATTTGCAAAATACCACCACCCAAAGACAAGTCAGAGCTCTGCACTTTCCTGGGAATGGTTGCCTATGTACAAGAATTCATTACCAGCTGCGGCGTCCTGACTGCACCTCTGTCTGCCATAACCAGCGCCAAATCCAAATTTGTATGGACCCCCAACGTGACCTTTGCTTCAGATGTCTTAAAGAAAAACTCACAACAGCACCCATCCTTCAATACCCCAAACAAGATGGGAAATACCAAATAGAGACAGACACCTCTGACACATCCATTGGAGGAGTACTACAAATCAAAAACAGTAATGGTGACTTCCTACCTGTAGCCTATGAATCCTGTAAATTGACAGACAGCAAGTACCAATACCCTATACATGACAAAGAATTGTTTGTGATTGTGCACTGCCTAGTCAAATGGTGTTGCTATCTAGAACGGCAAGAAGAGTTCACAGCCCTGACAGACCACAAATCACTCATCTACTTCAAGACCCAAGCAAACTTATACTGCTGCCAAGCCTGCTGGATAGAGCTTTGGGAGAGGTTCAACATGCTCATACAATATAAGCCTGGCCCAGAGCTCGCCATGGCAGACTCACTGTCACGCCTAAACGTCAGAGCCACAACGGGCAAGAATGAGCTCAACCCAGACTGGCCTCTCCTGGTGCTTTGAACAAAGGACAAAGGTTTCCCCCTGGTACTACAGACATAACAAAGTAAACTGCCATTAAGAATGAGCACTTATTTGCTGATGTATATGGAATCCTACACCAAAAAATGTCTGACAGAACAACCATCCCATATATTCCCACACATCAGCAAGTCAATACAATCTTACACTACCACAGAGACCTGGGCCAAACAAAAAGCTGTAACCTTTACAAATGTCTTAAACACAAATCCTGGTGGCTGACCTTATATTGGGACGTTCAGAAAGTCTTGGATCAGTGTAAAGTATGTGAGAAATTTGCAAAGAGTGAGACCCCACCTAAATCAGTATTGCCCATTAATACACAACTACCATTCAAGGTATGGGCCCTATGCCTGGGAAACATAACAACAAGAAATACATCATTGCTGCAATAGACTTTGCTACACAATGGCCAGTGGCACAAGAAGTCAAAACACATACAGGCAATGACGTAAGACACTTCATAGGAAAAGAAATCATCAGCAAGTTTGGAAAACCAGAGCTCCTGATAACCAACAGAGGCAAAGAATTGACCTCTGAAGATACCAATGTATACCTCACCAAGAATGGGGTGCAGCACATGGTGACAACACCTTGCCATCCTCAGGCCAATGGACACGTGGAGCAGCTGAATGGCAGCCCCATGCAAGCCTTGGCCAAGCTCACTGCCAGAAGACCTGAGGAGTGGTACAAGCAGCTACCAACTGCATTATTTGTATGCCAGACCCACGTGAACAGATCCACCGGCAAAAGCCCCTTTGAGCTAGTTTATGGAACACAACTCAATATCATCCAGGCGCTATCAGGACCCAAGATGGAGATGCTAGACAAGGTTGCACCCCACTCAGATCCCCAGGTCATACAGGCCAATAGCAACCAACCAGAAAAAGAAGAAAAGCATCTACAAAAGACCTTTGTCCCCATCATGGACAGACATGAGATCAGCAACAAAGTATGGGTCATGAATATTGACAAGAGTAAACTATATCCAGAAAAAGTTGGCCCTGCCATCATACTAAAGATAAACAAAAACAACACTTACCTTGTGCAGGGACTTGGGAAACAAAAAACAGGACAAAGCCCTCTACCATGATTGCCTCAGGCCTTGCAAGGCAAGACAAAAGCAACAAGAGACTGTACTATCCGCCACCAAACAACAGCTAGTCCAGTATGGCGCTCAGGCTTCTGACAGCCTCCCTGACAACCTGCCCCCAGAGGAGACTGACCTTCAGCCGGGAGGGGGTGTTGAAACAGCAGGCTCAACCCACCAGAAAGGTTCTGTAAAAGGGTTTGTGACCCGCAATCTGATTATTCATTGACCTGAAGTCAAGTTAGGAAGACAACTTGGATTTCCAAAGACAATAACATGAACAGAAGCTTATCCTACCCGGTGGGTAACTTGTTTTGGCGCTTGACTCATTACAAAGATCAAGCCAACCCCTTCATTGTCCCACTGTGTAATCAATGCAACCATGCTCCTGTTATCCACTGATTCTCAATAACTATATAATTGCTATCTCTCAATAAAGATTATTATCCAGTTTCTAAATATTTTTTCCCTTGTAACTTTGCTAAAATAGCACAGTTACAACAACAAGTATTCTGGCTACTGCCAGCCCACTTAACATCCAGTCATTGCCCAATTTGGTGTTTTCCCAATATACAGTTTGACATGCCAGAAATGGCAACAAATCAATATCACATGACTTTCCAAGTATCCAGCAACTTGAACCCATCCTGCACATGACCAACCCCTAGGTTCAATCTAACTAAAATCTCTACCACAGCTAAAGCTATATAATTCTAAAGTATTATCCAATAAAATATACTTCTCTTCTTATTAACTTCATATTCAAAGCTTCCCCAAAAGACGCTCCTCATCACTGGTAGCAGCTACAGTTTTTGACCACGCCAATGAAAGAGAAAATGACTGAACAGAACCTGCCCACCTTTGCTCACATACTAAACCAGGCCACATCTCAGGATACCTGGAAAATTTACTTCTGCACCCACAACATTGACAAAGATATACCTAGTGAATGCACCATATCTGAAGGACTGGACATGCCCAAAAGATGCACCAAGAAAATTCAATACAGTTGCTCTTTCCAACCACAAACAAACACACAACTGCCTACCACAGGCAAAGTTACCAACACCAAATACATTGGTATTGACAAGTTCTTGGTAAAAACAAAGAAAAAATCATCAATTGGCTAGACCACTCAGCCACAAAACTCTGCACCAGCCGCATTTCCCACAAAAAATGGATCCAAGAAGCCAGTAAGTGCCTATATGAGGCCGCAGCTAACTGGTTTGCCACTTGGGTTGGCTCACAATCTGACAGCCAGCTTGACAACTGGGAAGAGTTCAAAGCCAATATCACCCACAATTTCTGTTTCACCAAATCCCTCCAAGACATTACAATACAGCTCAATGATCTTCCTCAGAAGACCACTATCACAGCTTATGCCAATGAATTTGAGGAGATACACTGCAAAATCAAAAATCCAGCACAAGCTGACAACATACATACCAGAGCATCATTCATCAACAGAATGAACCCCTCTGCTGCTGCCCTCATCCGCCCAGAGGAAACACCTTCATGCCTGCGCTCATTGCAGAAGCCAAGCGTGCAGAAAATGTGCAAACATGGAATATGCTGCACGCAACGGCAACAGCGCCTCAAACAGCAATGGCATAGGCAACTCTAATGGCAACAAGCAACAAAACACCAATCATAGCAACAGCAACTCCAATTGTAACAATAGGAATCTTAGTTAAAGCGCAAACTGCTCCTGTCCCAAGAAAGAGGACACTGCTGAAGTAAACAATGCTGAAACAGCAACCTGCTATGAATCTGACCCCACATTCTCTGATCTCAAAGGTCTCAAAACAGAGGAACAGGGAAAAGAGGAGGGGGAACAGGCTTAAGTGCCCCTGTCTCCCCCCAAAGTGACAAGAAATTGTACCAAGGTGATAAGAAGCTCCTTTTGGGAAAGCTTCAAATATGGAATTAAGAAAGAAGAGAAGTATATTTTATTGGATAATACTTTAGACTTATATAGACTTGACTGTGGCAAGGATTTAGTTGGATCAAACCTAGGGGTTGGTCATGTGCAAGGTGGGTTTGAGCCACTGGATACTTGGAAAGTCAGGTGAAATAGCTTGGTTACTATTCTTGGTAAGTGAAACGGTATATTGGAAGGAGACCAAATTGGGCAATGGCTGGATGTTAAGTAGGTTAGCAGTAGCCAGAATGCTTATACATCCAGACCCTTGACACACACCCCCTTAAGGGGTTACTCTGATGCATCAGGAGGGGGCTTTGTTTTCATAGCTGCCACCTGATGCTCCTGGAGCTGTTTACTAGTTGGAACCAGTCTGGTTGAGTGCTCTCTTTTGCTGAGGCGGAGACAGGTT
>QTSX02000156.1:176597-205348 GCA_014839935.2 Entomophthora muscae
AAAAAATCGTAGCTGCTACCAGTGATAAGGAGCGCCTTTTGGGGAAGCTTAAATATGGAATTAAGAAAGAAAAGAAGTAAATTTTATTGGATAATACTTTAGACTTATATAGACTTGACTGTGGCAGGGATTTAGTTGGATCAAACCTAGAGGTTGATTATATGCAAGGTGGTTTTGAGCCAAGAAATACTTGGACAGTCAGGTGATATTGCTTTGTTACTATCCTTGGTAAGTCAAACGGTATATTGGAAGGGGAACAAATTGGGCAATGGCTGAATGTTAAGTAGGTTGGCAGTAGCCAGAATTATTGTGCATCCAGACCCTCAACAAAGGCACAAAATTTGCTGCTTGCATCCCACGTGTCCCGCAATCCTCCATTTTTATGAACATAAAAATTAAAGCTTGCTCACAACTTCTTGTCTATCAATGCACTTATAAATCTCATACACATAAATTTTTATTCAACTCTGGTGCACAACACACCATGGTTAGCAAACCATTTGTAACCAAATACAAGATACCAGTTGTCAAATCCAACTTCAAATACGCTAGAATGGCAGACAAATCTAAGGTTCTACTTGAAGGCAAAACAACTCCCTTCAGAATTGACTTCCAAGGCATCTAAACGTCCATCAAAGGACTCATCATGAACAACATAAACTACAACATTGTAGTAGGCATGGACTGGTTCACCCAAGTGAACCCCAGCGTATGTTGGAAAACAAAAACCATGACCATCAAACGCAACAGAGTCAATTTTAATATCCTCAAAGAACCTAACAATCTCATCCTAAGAGACACAGTATTTGTCCAAGTCATAAACCAAGACAACTCATAACGTCTAACCAAAACCAGTACCCTTCACATAACAGGGTACACCAAATTCAATAACATACAAACACAAAAAATCCAATGCCCAGAACTCTCAGCACTCCTAAATAAGTACACTCATGTATTTAAGGAAGAACTCACAGAGATACCCCCTGAGCAGGAGGTCAAACATGGCATCAACCTATGCAAAGCCATGCCTGAAACCACACCCCTCTACAGACTCTCCCCCATGGAGACCCAAACACTCAAGACCCATATTGAGGACAATCTGGCCAAAGGATTCATTCACCCGTCTGAATCTTGTGGGGGACAGCAGTTTTCTTTGTAAAGAAAAAAGAAGGATCTCTTTGCCTAGTTACTGACTACAGAGCACTAAATGCAAGTAAAGTAAAAAATAAATACCCTCTTTCACTCATAGAAGATCTATTTGCAAGGCTCTCTGGAGCAAAAATTTTCTCAAAGATTGACCTCACATCTGGTTATAATCAAGTCAAAGTAAAAGAGAAAGACATACCAAAGACTGTGTTCTGTACACAATTTGGATTGTTTGAATGTAAAGTAGTGAACTTTGGGATGACCAATGCTCTTGCAATGTTTGTCACCATGATGAACCAGGCACTAAATGGCCTCTCAAATACATTATTCTACCTCAACAAAATCATTATAAACTCAAAAACAAAAGAGGAGCACCTCACTCATGTCTGCAAAACACTCAATTGACTTACAAAGCACAAACTTACGCCAAGCCTAGTAAGTGCCAATTTATGGAAAAGGAACTCTTGTTCTTGGGCCACATTATCTCTGACAGTGGCATCAAAGCAGATCCAGACAAAATAAAAGCCATAAATAACATGCAACACCCCACCTCTGTTAAATAAGTAAGATGCTTTCTTGAAATGGTAGCTTACCTAAGGAAATACAAAGACTGTGGAAAGCTCACCACACCAATCAAAGACCTAACCAAAGTTAATGCCAAAAAGAAATTCATCTGGACACCAGAATGCAATAAAAATTTCCAACTATTGAAACAAGCTTTGATCAAAGCACCAATCTTGCAATACCCTAATAACAACAGGTGCTACAAGCTTGAGTTAGATGCCAATGATACCGCCATTGGCGCAGTACTACACATCTCTCAGCTAGGGCAGCAAGACTTCCTGCCAATATGTTATGAAATCAGAAAACTAATCAACACTGAGAAGAGGTACCCAATACACAATAAGGAAGTGCTAGCAATATACCATGTATGCAAGAAATGAAGATGTTATCTAGAAGGACATTTAAACGTCCAAGTACTAACTGTCCACAAATCCTTAATCTATTCAAAAACTCAGAACACATTCACACATCAACAAGCCAAATGGATGTCCTTGCTTGAGCAGCTTAACCTGGACATCCAATACAAAAAGGGGGCAGAGATGGTCACAGCTGATGCTATCTCTAGGCTATGTCAGCCAAGAGAGGATCATCCTGACCACCTGGACCCTGACTGGCCCAACCTATACAACACTGAGTACAAAACAAAGGAAAAATATCCCTTCACACACCATTTAACCCATGATACACTAGTAAGGAATGAAAAAGGTTTCCATGTATCAAATGGCACTGTATACCAAATCATTAAAGACAAGCATGTTCCCTACATCCCACTTGCACAAAGAGTTGACACCATCCTAAGATATCACCATCTACTAGGATACACAAAGGCCAACAATCTATAACTCACATTAAAAGAGATAGTATGGTGGCCCAATCTGAAACAAGACATAATTAATGTTCTGAAAAAGTGTACAGTGGGTGAAAAATACACCAGCAACAAAGATCCTCAGCCAACAGTTAACCCATTACCTGACCCCAAACTATTCAAGGTTTGGGGACTGGACGTAGTGAGACCCTTCCTGGAAACTAAGACAAAGCAACATTTCCTAATTGTAGCCATTGACTTTGCCACACACTGGTCTATCTGCTGGGCAACAAATTATCACAAAGAAGAAATAATAAATTGATTCATTAACAAAGCAATCATAGCTGACTACAGTACTCCAGACTACACCATAACTGATGAAGCAACAGAGTTATCAGGTCATGTAGTAAACAACAACCTAAAAGCAAAGAACATCAAACATTCCACAACCTTGCCCTACAGGCCACAGGCCAACGGCAGAGTTGAACACATAAATAGCAGCCTTATCAGAACCCTCAAGAAAATAATGGATGGCAAAGCCAAAGACACATGGCCACTATACGTGAAACATGCATTAATAGTATTCTGGGTCTGCACCAATCAAGGGACAGGCTACTCACCGTTTGAACTAACATACAGGTACAAACCAGAGATAGTTACCCACAACAACCAACCATACATAAAGATCCCCCTGGGAAAACCTCCAACAGTGGAACAAGCACCAACACTACAATACATATGCCTCAAAGCCAAACTGGCAGAAATAAAGAGACTCAAAACTCAAAAGGTAACCTCTACAGAGGAACCACTCCCCATCAACTCCCCCGTCTGGGTCCTGGCTGGGAAAAGAAAGAAGCTGGACTCAGTACACAGGGGACCAGGAAGAATCATCAAATACCAACCAGACAGGAACACCTACCTGGTTAAGTTCCAGGGCGCCAAAGAGCCCATCACCAAGAAGTATCACAGATCCTGCCTCTGCCTTAGCAAATGAAACACTTGACCCGGTTGGTACCAACTAGCAAACAACTCCAGGAACATCAGGTGCCAGCCGTCAAGACAAAGCCCCCTCCTGATGTACCAGAGTAACCCCTTAAGGGAGAGGTGTGTCAAGGATCTGGATGTACAAGTATTCTGGCTATTGTCAGCCCACTTAACATCCAGTCATTGCTCAATTTGGTGCTTTTCCAATATACAGTTTGACATGCCAGAAATGGCAAAAAACCAATATCACATGACTGTCCAAGTATTCAGCAACTCAAACCCATCCTGCACATGACCAACCCCTAGGTTTGATCTAACTAAAATCTCCGCCAAAGCTAAAGCTATATAAGTCTAAAGTATTATCCAATAAAATATACTTCTCTCCTTCTTAATTTCGTATTCAAAGCTTTTCCAAAAGGCACTCCTCATCAATATGATGGGGTATTACCACCAGTTCATCCCTGATTTTTTGAACTGAGTGAACCTCTGGTTCAACTGCTCAGAAATGTCCCCTTTGAATGGGCAGATAGTTCACAACATTCATTCAAGGCTTTGAAGACTAAGCTCAAAGAGGCTTTTATTATGTTCTGCCCATACTACAACAAGAAAATTAACTTATATACCAATGACAATGAAGTTGCTGTGGGCGCAATCCTAACCCAGCTTGATGATGAAGGAGTAGATAAACCAGTGGCCTACTCCTCCCTCATGCTTAACAAGCATAAGAAAAATTATAGTGTTACCAAGAATAAATTTTTGGAAGTACTACACACTTTTAAGCAATTTTGACACTATATCTATGAGACACTTTTTACTGTAGTCACTGCCCACTCTTCACTCAAGTGGCTACAGCAATTAAAGGAACCTGAAGGTTGATTGGCGTGTTGGGCCATGAACTTACAAGGATATGACTCCATAGTGATACACAGACCTAGCGCTTAACGCCAGAACACTTATGGGTTGTCCAGGATGCCTATACTTGCCATTCACCCTGCAGATGACAATTGCCTGTATGAACTAATAGTCTACCCTGAATCTTGGGCTACTGAGCCTGAAAAAATATGTCTAGTCCTACAGTCTCTGTCAAAGGACACTGCCATCCAAAATAGACAGCTCTTCAAAAAGGTTAACAATGTGTTCCTGCCCTATGCCTGCTCTAGAATGAGGATTGCCATTGTCCTTCAGGCCCACATTGACACTGGGCATGGAGGCCTTGCTAATACCTATGACTGGCTAATTAAGAACTTCTACTGGGAAAAAATTTGGCTTCTTATCCCTGATGTTCTCTCATCTTGCTGTACCTGTCAACTCCAGCACCCCAACCTTTTCAGCATGAGTTTAAGCCCATTCTTCCAAAACACGCCTTTTATACCACAAGCATTGATGCTGTTGTATCCCTCTCTTGTTCTTGCTTTGGGTGTTGGTTTATCTTAATAGCAGTAGATCACTTTAGCAAATGGGTTGAGGCTAAGGCTATAAAATACATCACTTTTAAAACTACAGCTGATTTCTTGCTACAAGATATCTTCTATTGACACAGGTGTCCCCAGAAGCTACTCTCTGACAATAGGACTAACTTCAACACCAAGCTCATACGTTCATTGTTGAGATAATGGGCACTCATCAATCCTTATCTTCTCCTTATAATCCTTCTACTAACAGAACAGTTGAATGTACAAACTCTTTCATTCTATCAATTATGAGGAAGCTTACCCTATTAGACGCAGCTAACTGGGATATGTTCCTCCCTGCTGCCCTTTTTGCTTACTGCCTGAGCAAATATCAGGTAACTGGACAATCTCCCTTTGTCATGATCTATGGACGTGAGGCTACTACCCCCTCAATATTAGGGCCCCCATCAATTGAATTTGATGCTGCAGCTAACCTCAAAGCCCATGTCAAAGAGTTGACTAACTGCATCATTGATATCCAAGTAACTGCTTAATTGACTGCCAATAAGGTCAAAAATTTTGAGTTATTGCACTCTAAATCTTCTAGAGCTCCCCTTCCTGAATTCCAAGCTGGTGACCTTATCCTCTATTATCAAAACTGTGTTGTTGGCAGAGCCCACAAGCTGGATTCCCTCTGGGTCAGACCTTGCAAGGTCACTTATAAGAAAGGTGTTGAGTACACCATCAAGCTGTTGTTATCTAGTCATCTCTTTGCCTGTGTTCATGCCAAGTTTCTCTGCAAGTACCAACTCACTGTGATCAATCTTGAGGGGGGAGATGCCAGAAATTGCGCCATTTGTGCTATTTTAATATGGCCTTCAAATATTGATACTTGCAAAGACTTGGTTGGATTCACTTTCAATTTTGGAGTTTGTTCACCTTCCTTAAATGGGTCAACATCAATGTCCACCCATTCTGGATTACCCTACCTGCCCTTGACTGATCTTGATACAAGTTCAGCTCAGAATGACCTCATCAGCCACTCTGTCTACTTATGAGTGATCATTGATTCTTTTCTACTATTTAAGTAGAACCATTTCTCCTAATAAAGACAAGTTTATCCACATATGTGTTTGGTTTTATAATCTTCAAGCTTTTTTCTTCCTTTTTGCCAAAAAGGAACTCTTCTTTGTGTATTCCAGGAAATTAAGGTATGTGCCCTTAATTTTCCCCTAAATACTAACCCAAGGCTAGCTTCAAATCTCAAATCTTTTGTAATAAAGTTTTCCTGCTGTGTCCTATTGGATGTTGTCCCCAACAGCCAAACACAACACGTTTCAAGGACGCATTTGATGTCACCTTGTCAAACGTCCTCCCTCACTCTTGTCACAACCTCACGTTTAAGCTTACTGTGGACCTTGTCAAAATTGATGCCCTCATGTATCCGCTCAGCAAACTGGAAGATAAGGCTCTTGGCACATGGCTGTACAATATGCTTGCTAAGGGATGAATCATTAAGAAAGCTTCTTTGGTCAGTTCTCCAGTAGTCTTTGCAAAGAAGTCTGACATCTCCCTTTGTCTCTGTGTAGACTACACTCTGCTTAACAATGTTACAGTTCCAGACTGCTACTCACTTCCACTGGAAGTGTTCATTGCCCAGTCCATTGATAAGTCACAGGTTTTTCAATCTTGACCTGGTGAATGCCTTCAACCAGGTGCGTGTTGCCAAATAAAACAAGTGATTGACTGCCATCAAAACAGGCATGGCTGATTTCAGTTCAAGGTGATGCCTTTTGGTCTCAAAAATGCCCCTGCCATCTTTCAGAGAGTCATTGAGGAGGCCTTGGGTGACCTCAGCTTCTCTTGTGCTGTGGCTTACATTGACAACATCTTGATCCACCCCCACCTCCCCTGAGTAACACACCAAGGACTTGGTGGTGGTATTAGCCCTTCACAAGGCTTGACTCTTCATCAAGCCCAGCAAGTGTGAGTTCTTCAAGTTGAAAGTCATGTTCTTGGGTAACCTGGTGCTGAAAGATGGTCATGCTGTATCTCTGGACAAGGCTAAAGCTCTCCGGGAGTGGGCTACCCCCAGAAACCAGAAGGAGTTATGATGCTTCTTAAGTACAGTGGTATTCCTTAAAAAGTTCTCTTCAGCCATCTTGGAGCTTGTGGAACCCCTGCATCCCCTTGTAGACAAGAATACCACCTTCAACTGAACTCCTGACTGCCAGCGCATGTTTGAGGCAGTCAAGAAGGTTTTTTTCTCTACCCCTGTTCTCTTGTATGCAGACGCCAGCAAGCCCTTTATTGTGGCCTGCAATGCCTCCAACGTTGCTGCAGGTGCTGTCCTCCTGCAGGAGCACAACGGCCAAGAGTTTCCTGTTGTCTATTTTTCTTGTAAGTTTGCCCCTTACAAGGTGTCTTGGGCAGTGTTTGACAAGGAATTGCAGGCAGTGGTGGATGCCATCACTCACTGGCGCCAACACCTTCAAGGTGCATAGCACAAGTTTGTGGTTTGCACATACCACAAAGCTCTCTGTTATTTCTGCAAGCTCCAGAAGCTTCTGCCTCAGCAGGCACATGTCATGCAGACTCTGCTGGGGTACAAGTTTTGCTATGAGTTTATTAAGGGAGAACTTAACATCCTCTTGGACCTCCTTAGTTGTGATTCAGCCATGTAACCAGTGCGTGGAGATAAGGATTCCCTTTTAACTCTTATTCACAAGTCCCAGGTTGTCTCTTTCTCTCTCCCGCAAACTGGTCCACTTGTCTCTCCCCCTGCTTGGTCTGTTGCCCTCTGCTCCCTGGCGCCTTTCCTTCCTGACATCCTGCTTGCTGTCCCTGGAACCCTTCTACATGAAGTACTCCTGGCCCAATGTTCCTCCCCAGATAGTGTGGCTCTCCACTCCAAGCTCACTTAAGAGCACCCCAAGGAGAGAGAATATGTTCTAAAGGAGAGCATAGTTTACCAAAACAAGAGGATTTGGTTCCCAAAAAGCTTGCACTTGCATGTCATGACTGAGCATCATGATCCACTCCAGTTTGGGCATCCAGGTACAAAGAAACTCCTAGAGCTCATCAGACGCACCTACATCTGGGTCAGAATTACCAAGGTAATTGGCCCCTGAGTTAAGCAGTGTTTACCTGTGCGCGCTTGAAGCCAAACCACTCTGTTAACAACAGCCTTCTTCATTTCTTTAGCAAGCTCAGGTCCCTGGTCCTCCATCTTGGTAGACTTTGTGGTTGAACTTCCACTATCCAAAGGCTTTGACTCCATCAAGGTGGTGGTTGACAGATTCACCAAATATTCTGTGTTTATCCCATGCCTGATCACCCTGAACTTGGTGGTAATGGCTAACCTGTTTGTGAAACATATTTTCACTAACTTTGCCTCCCCCAAGAGATTGTGAGTGACCAGGGCCCCCAGTTTACCTCTATGTTCTGGGAATCCCTGCTAGGCATTCTTGACATTAAGCCTTGTTGTTTTACGTTCTATCACCCTCAGTTGAATGATCAAACAGAGAGGGTGAATCAGACTATGAAGCAGTACCTGCACTGTTAGGCTAATGCTACCATGGACTCCTGGTCAGAGGACCTTACTCTGGCACGGCTTGCTTTTAATAACACTGTGCATTATTCTACTGGTGTGTCCCCCTTCCAGGCAACCCTGGGTTTCTCCCCCATATTCTTCATTGGCCCCTCTTTACAAACTCACCTCCCAGCCACAGTAGACATGGCAGCTCATTTAAAGGCCATTCATACCAAGGTACAGAAGATGCTTGCCAAATTCATAGAGGCCTATAAGAAGGCAGCATACAAGAATTGCCGGCCAGCCCCAAATTACTCTGTAGGCTCCCTTGTCATGCTGGACTCCTCCAACATCTGCATGAAAATCCCCTCAAGGAAGTTTGCCCCAAAACGCCTAGGCCCGTTCAAGGTGCTGGAGAACAAAGGGAACATGGTCTATGTACTAGAGCTTCCACACTTTTACTGCATCCACAACACTTTCAATGCATGTTGCCTCTACCCCTTTGAGGGTACCATCCCTGACATCCCATAAGCCAGTGTGGTTGACAGCATTCCCAAATATGAGGTAAAGGCAATAGTGGCATCCCGTTGGATAAGGAAATACCTACAGTACTGTGTCAAATGAGAGGACTACCCCTCTTACAATAACAGCTGGGTGAGCTCATCCAATTTCAGCAACTCCTGGGATCTGTTCCAGTATTTCCACTGTACCAACCTGGAAGTGTTGGGTCCCCCCAAGGCGGCATCTTTCCACAGGAAAAAGGGAAGGATAATGTAGAGTTACTCTCCTCTTTAGCCCTGGATAGGACAATCTTTCCCTGGTGCACAAAGAAAACCACCCAAAATACAGCTAACCCTCTTAATTCTCTCAAGAATTTAGCCCAACAATTGATGAGAGATTTGTCTTGGTAATCCTCTCCCAGGTGGTAACTACTGATGCCTGGATTTTTATTTCATCCTGAAAAGAATCCCTAGTTAATCTGGACTACTTTTTGACTTGGTTCTGTCCCCATTTGAAGCAATGCAGTATAATCATTCAGATTGTGCTTCTGTCAAGTTAACAAAATACAATCAAGCTGAAGCCAATGGTCTCCTGAAGTATCCTATAGGCACTGATCAATCAGGAGTGAAACCAGAAGTTAATGTAAACCCTTTCAACCCAATTAAATTCCCCTTGCAAAATCCCCTGACCAATCAGACCCATTGCCTGGGTCAGATGACCTTTTAAATACAAATACCATCCCTTAAAGCAAGACAGGGGACTTTTGGCCCCTGCTTGCTCATTCTTTATTCAATAAAAGTTTAGTTATTTCAAACAACTAGTTTTAAAACAGGAGCTTCTTTGGGGCTTCTTATTTTGAAATTATTAGTAAAAGTAGTTGTTCCTCCTTATCTTTGCCTTTCCCTGGTTGTCTGTCACCTATAGAAAGCCCTAGAAGTTGAGATTAGCTTCAATGTTAAGCTACTTATGCTGGACTCTCAAAAACCTAGTTCAAAAACCAGATTTTAGTATTAAACCTTTATATTTACTTACTTTAAGTTTAAAAATATCAAGTGTTTGCTTTGAATCAAACTTGAAGTCCCCCTTCTTTACATTCAGACCTTTTTATGATGTCCTATGGGGTCCTTTCATCTTTCTAACTCTACCCAGCCCATTTTGGGTAACTAAAACCACTCTTGGATTCTTGATTTTCTTTAAATTAAGTCTCCTCACCCCCATTCAAAGACCTCAAATTTAAAGAGGTATCCAAATAAGTTGCTTCCTCTCTTTAAATTTGTGTCCTTTACCCTGGATCCTGTTTTGGTTCTGATTTGGTCAACCACACCAGATCTTTGGGTGCAGCTATCCTCCTCAGCTCACCATATGGGGGATAATCTCTCCTGCCTCTTGCATTTGTTTGAGAATTTTCATGGCCAATCTCAGGGTCTGTTTATTACTAATGAAAACTTGGTGAAGAGTCTTACCAGCAACAATCTTTATTTTTCCTTTTCCAACCAGAACCTCAAAGTCCCTACACAATTACAATGCTCTTGCACCCATCATTCTTGTGAAGCAACTAGAGCCTACTCCCTGGGTCTTGTCCATACTCCAGGTACATGCTCCTGAGTGTGCACCCTGGTTGCTTGGAGGTATAATACTGATGGGTTTGAATTTTTACTTTTCCCAGCTCTCCCCAGTGTCCTCTTTTTGGACCCCCATTTGAGCAGTCATCCCAGTCCTGCATTGGATGGAATCCTGGTGAATTCTTTTCCAGGATGGGACCCAAACTTAGTTAGTTTAGCCCCCCTCTCTTACAGAGTAGATCTGAAAGCCCACCCTGATCCTCTTAAAGGTGATAACTGAAGCATCCCAGTTAATATAGGGACAATTTTGATGTAACCAGTCAAGTCTGACAATGACATTGTAGCTGAGCCTGGCCATTATAGGGCCAGAGAGCCTAACCTGGAAATTCCCCATTCTTACAGAGAAGGGGACAGTCTCATGGGTGATGGCTATTCTGCAAGAGTTGGTCACATGTACTTCTCTGAAGCAGCTAGGGACATGGTCTAACTGTTGGGAGTCTGCAAATTCCTGGTTGCCCATGGTGTGGCAAACCACAGTATCTACCAGGAGTCTGTGGGTCTTATCATGAAAGCAAAAGAAATATGCCAAACAAGTGATTTTATTTGATAAATGACTGACTTGGAGGATGGGGTTGTCACTGTGTACTTGTAATATGTCTAAGGTTTCCACCTCATGTACATCATAGTCACAGGGGTCTTAAAAAAGATATTGGGAGTATGATTCAAGCAGGGTTACAGAGCCTCTGGTGTCTACAACTCCCAGGCTTTTTCTGAGCCCTTTATCTGAGCTAAATAGAGCTTCCCCTCACAAGGGGGCTAGTTGCCATTATCCTGCTGACAAGGTTTGAAGCAGTTTATTTGGTTGTGAGTGTTGCCAGGTGCAGGACAGGGTTGGGGGTGCATCATTAGATCTACAGAATACCATCAGGGCCTGATTATTAGATTGCACAATGGCCTTATAGCAGTCATCAATGAAGGTAAAGTGCCCTACAGGAACCCATTTACAGATGCAGGGCTTCAGCCCATTGATGATGAGGTTGAGCAGCATTGTATTTCTGTTCATGATGGCTTCAGGGGCAGCAACAAGTGCTTGCTGCAAGTCAACAAGCTACCCAGGGACGCTGCCTGTCTGTTTGATAGCAAGTAGAGGGGTCCCCACTACAATGGGCAAGAAAGTTTTGCTATAGCAGGACCCGGCAGCGTCCCTAAATGTTTCCCCAGTAACTTTGTATTCCTGACTGGCCCAGTTGGTAAACCATACCACATCAGGCCCTGTGAGGTGCTCAGATGCGGTGGCAGCCCACATGGGTTCTGGTACTTGGCAAATATGGAGGCGGGTTTCCGTGGAGTGTAGTCAACCTACAATGACAGCCCCCTCCACTCCACCTGCAAAGGGTTCCAGTTGTAGGTTCAGCATGTGTTGGGATAGGTCTGACTGAGGCAGGATGAGGCTAATGTTGTTTTTTCCCAGGTAGTGTTGGTTATAAACACTGGTGAGAGCTAGCTGATCCTGGTATACAACATAAATCCCAGGGATTCCTCCATCAGGGATGGGGAGGAAGGGTTTTTGGTGAGGTGTAGCCATACAGCCAGCACTTTTTTCTTTCTTAGGGGTATTTTATTATAAGTAGGTTGTTAACCTACTGCTGCTACCACTGTTGCAACTGAACCAATGATAGTTCAGTATTTAAATGGGGAAAACAACAGTCCAATAAAAAAGATAAAAATAAGAATAAGATGTAGTTTATTGAGGAATATTGTAATTAATATACCATATCAAGAAGCCACAAGGCCACAAGGGGGTGACACAGTGGCAGGTTCAACATAAGGTTTGGGTTGTGGAATAACTTGCGCAGGGATCAACACATCAAATTGGCAGCACTCCTAATTAGGAGATAGTGTCCACAATTTTACATCATGCTCATTTTGATCCATACTGTTAGTCACACCATGGGGCAACTCTTTGAGCGCCACCTGTGTATCATGAGATATTTTAGTGAAAGTTAGAATAATCTCAGTTGTGTCACAACATCTTTGATTACTCCCTCTTGGGGAATTAACGTCCCAAGTAAATCACCGAGCAGTTCACCGCCCAACCAATAAACCTGTGGCACTATTATCAGTTAACTATCTATGACAAGGATCACTCAATCCAGGTCCTAAATGGAACACAACTTGATTAAGCCTCGTGACTCAAGAGGAACATTACTCAGATAAGCCCCATGACCTCCATGACAACATGTGGCTTGTCATGATACTATATATTAGCCTATATTCATATTTAATAAAGTATCATTTCCTTCTTAATCTTCCCCTTTATTTTGTTTATTATACTTCCAAAAATTATAAACACGACAGTGGTAGCACAGGTAGGTTATCCATACCTACCCAACTCAAAGGAAAAATTCCTCCCAAGAAAAGAACCCAAGCAATTTCACTTCCTAACAGTTGGAGAGATTACAAAGTAGGACAAGACGTCCCCCCAGGACTTGTCATATATAATAATCTCCATGTACCCATTGACCAGTACAACACTCTCAAAACCCGCCAACTGTTCCCTACCACGCCAGCCACAACAGCGTCTACGCAACCTGAAATACCCAATATTGTGTTTCAGCGCTTACGTACTGCTGAGATTGGCACATTTGCAGGACTACGCTGTGAGAACGCCTCTCTTTGGATCAACAGCACCAAGAGCAAATTTGAACAAGGGGACTACCCTCAAAGACTCTGGGTCAGCGAGATTGCCCTCCGCGTCACAGGGACTGCTTCACACTTTGTTACCAAATGGCTAGCTCAACATCCTGACCAGAAGGAAAACTGGGAAATATTCAAAGCCGCATTCCTCAAAAGTTTTTCCATGAAGGACAGACGTGATGATTATGACCAAACTCTGAACCTTCAAAATGACAGGAACCATCAAGGAATATATTGCCGCATATAAAGGACTATGTGACCGTGCACCCAACACCATCAACTTTGATGAACCTGGACCACACCTGGACTTCTACAATGGCCTCCTACACATATTAGACGTCAGTTTGACATGACCTGCTGTAAGAACCTTGAGGATGTATTCCTAGAAGGGAAACACGCAGCTCAGAAGTCTGACAATCTACACGCCACCAACAAACTCAAGGAAAACCCCGCAGCTAAGAGAGAGCCTCGCCCCAACAAGCAAAACAACCGAGCCAACAATACCCAACCTTGAAACGGGAATTGTACTGCACAAGCCAACCAGGCTAGCACCAAAGATACCAACAAGGAGGGAAAAGCTCAGGGGAGTGCTTAGGTAAGCTGTCCTCCCCCCTCTTCACAAGACTCATACAGAGAACAGGACGTGGACTCCATCACCATGATCCAGGTTTCCTCCAGCAACCCTCTACGGTTTGCTGCCCAATCTGGAAATAAACTTCTTACCTATCCTTTCTGTTTTTGCAGATACCAGGGCACAGCGCTATTCAACACTGGAACCGACCAATTGCTTATTAGCAAGAGTTTTGCAGACCTTGTGAATTCACCTACCATTTGAAGTAACATCAAGAGAGTCATCATGGCAGATAACCACAGCACACCAGTCACCCACAAACCAGACCTTTCTGGGCCCAAATTGGAGATGTCCAAACAACAATTAGTGGCCCCATCATTCCAATCCCCAAATATGATATCATACTCAGATTAGATTGGATGCAAAAGACAAAGCCTCACATCAACTGGGACAGTGCCACCCTCACTATCCAGCAAAGAGAAGTCCACCATCACGTGTACCTGACACATCTTGATACCCTCATGAGGGACCACATATTTGTAAAGGTCATGGAAATAAAGAAAGAAACTGACATCAGCAAAATCAATTGGAGCACATGTACGTATGAAGTCATCCACTTCAAAAACACAGAAATTCAACACAAACAGAACCCAATCAGAGACCAGCTAGTCAATGAGTTTCCCTCTGTATTCCAAGAATCACTACCCAGGCTGCCCCCTGACCGGGGTATACAACATGAGATTGACCTAAAGGGTAGCGTACCTAAAGTGCAACCCATCTACCACCTCATACCACAAGAAGACAACGCTCTGAAAGCCTACCTTGACAAAGCACTCAAGAAAGGCCTCATCAGACCTTCAAAGTCACCCTTTGGTGCCGCTGTCTTTTTTGTGGCAAAGAAAGATGGAGGCCTCCGCCTAGTCACAGACTACAGGGCTCTCAACAAGGTCACAATAAAGAACAGGTATCCCCTGCCCCTAATTGATGACCTTTTTGATGCCCTGGAGGTCCCAAATCTTCACAAAAATTGATTTGACAGCAGGATATCACCAAATTTGTGTGAAACCTGAAGACATTCCAAAGACTGCATTTTGAACTAAATATGGGTCCTTTGAATGTGTTGTCTTCAATTTTGGCAAGACAAACGCCCCCAGTACCTTTGTAACTTTCATGAATCAAGGAACTCATTGGCAAAAGGGCAATCATCTACCTGGATGACATCATCATCTATAGTCCCAACCTACAACAACACTGGGAAGACGTCCACGCAGTCCTCTGTACCCTGCAAGAAAACCAACTAATTGCCAAACCGTCTAAATGCAAGTTCTTCTCAAATAAACTCCCCTTCCTTGGTCATATCATTAGCAAAGACAGTATCAAACCTGATTCAGAAAAAATACGCGCAATAACCAAGATGCCAGCCCAAAGGAACAAGAGCAAACTCTGCACTTTCCTTGAAATGGTAGCCTATGTATGTAGGTTCATCCCTGACTGGGGCGCCCTAACAGCCCCCTATCAGCCATCACTGGGAAAACAACCAAGTTTGTCTGGACACCTTTACAAGATCAACATTTCCGCCAGCTGAAAGAGCACATGGTTACTGCCCCCATCTTGCAATACCCAAACTGCAAGGGCATCTATAAGCTAGAAACCGACGCCTCTGATTATGCCATAGGAGGAGTCCTCCATATCCAAACGGCCCAGAAAGACTTCCTCCCTGTGGCATATGAATCCAGAAAGCTATCAGACGGCAAACAAAGATACCCTATACACAATAAGGAGTTGGTTGCCATCATACACTGCCTCATGAAATGGCAATGTTATCTAGAAGGAGCCCAGATGTTCAAAGTACTCACCGACCACAAGTCATTGATATTCTTTAAAACAAAACAACACCTGTCAAGAAGACAAGCCGAATGAATGAGTCTCATACAGAGATACCCCATGCAAATTGAATACAAGCCAGGCAGAGAGATGCTTACTGCAGACGCCCTACCAAGGCTATACAATAAACACATCCTCTGCACTGATGACAATCCCAACTGGCCCATGTTAATCATGGGGAATCTCCAGGAAGGGTTCCCACCTGGCACACCAATGGACATCCAAGAGAAAGTTCTCAAGAACAAACATCTGTTCAAAAACGTATATGGTGCCCTTCACCAAATTCTTCTAAATGATGATACTGTACCCTAGGTTCTGTCAACACAAAAGATTGACACAATCCTCTGCTATCACAGAGACTTGGGACACACCTGTAGCAGAAACTTGCATGAATACCTCAAGACCCGCTACTGGTGGCCCAACATGTTAGATGATATCAGAGAAGTACTAGAACAATGTGAGGTCTGCAAAAAGTACGCCCAAACCAAAGCTTCACCCAAATCAGTAGTACCTGTATCCATCACACAGCCCTTCAAGGTATGGTTGTTAGATATTGTGGAACCTATGCCTGGTGAAAGAAAAGGCAAGAAGTACATCATCACAGCCATTGACTATGCAACCAGATGGCCCGTAGCACAAGCCACAAAAGAGCACAAAGGCAATGGTGTGAGACAATTCATTGGCAAGGAGATCATAGCTAAGTTTGGAAAGCCCAACCTCTTAATCACAGATGGTGGCACTGAAATCAAAGCTATTGATGCCAACATCTATCTTGCCAAAAATGGAACAAAACATGTCACAGCCAGCCCATTGTCATGGCTCATACTAGAGTCCGGCTGGACTCCCACAGGGGAGGCAGGCCGGGCCTGAAAGGCCATGTATACAATAGGCGCTATGCAGACCAGGTAGTTCAGAGCAGTGGCTAGGGGGCACCAACTCCCAGTATGGGGCACGGCTTGGTTGGCCAGCCCCAATACTGTTATTTAGACAAACCCCAGTTTGCTGAAGTCTTGGGCGGGAGGCGCGTCAGGGAGAGGAGGAGCAGTTGGTATATCCTTCATTACTGGTGATAAATCCAGGTGATGGGGATGGAAGTACTCCAGGTCAAGGGCGCAGGGCGGTTTGGCAAGGACAACAGGAGTATGGCCAGGAGGATATGGGTATGCAAGCTTGTATTGGGTAGTGGATTCACAAATAGATGCAAAGAGAATAATTAAATTTTAGCAAAAATAGACAATTCCTGCAATAAGATAATAATTTCTAGGCATAAACTCGCTTTATTAAGATGTCAACAGTGAAGAGGGCTTCTCCCCCTCACTACTTATACTTACTGATAATTCTATGGCCTTTTGTGCCACCAGAGAACTAATGGCATCATTTGGAGGTGGATTTGTGATTTTACCTGGAATTTGCGTGTTTGGCCAAGAGGGTGAGCTCTCATTGGCTGCTATAACATGAACCCTTTGAATTTTGCAGCATGGCAAGTTGCTACAGTTATTTTTAGCTCCCGCAATGAATTGATCACTCAATTGCGCAATTGAACAGTTGCGCTCCCAATGTGCCATTTCCTGATAGGTAGGTGGCCCAGATTTGTTAACAGGCTCAATGCCAGGGATTTGAGGATCATGTGCCTCTCAAATCCCGGGCCATTTTTTAGTTGAAAGGGGGGATTTTGCCCTGGAAAGTGCTTTGTGGGGGCTTCCAAGCTGCATGTTTAATCACCTCTAAAGAGGCCAGCTGACTGTCCAGGGCACTCTGGGCCCTGACACCCATATCACCCACAAGCAAATGAATGTGTAGAACAACTAAACGGCTCTCTAGTAGAAGCCCTCAGTAAGTTATCTGCCAACAATCCAAAAGCCTGGGTTGACATGTTACCAACCGCCCTTATGGTCTGCAGAACAGGAGTCAACTGCAATACAGGCAAAAGCCCTTATGAACTTGTCTATGGTCAGAAACCTTCACTTGTCAGTACAACCATGGGACCACAACTGCCACTTTCAAAGAAGATACCAGACAGCAATGACCCAAAAGTACTACAAGCTAGAAAGGACCAAGAGACAATCGAACAACAAAGAGTTCAGCGGGAAGCAATCCCATTACAACAAGAAAGGTTTCAAGTCGGATATGAGATCTGGGTTGTCAATCACAACAAGCACAAACTAGACCCAAGGTTACACAGACCAGGCATTGTCATGGAAGTGAAACCCAATAACACCTACCTCATCAAAGGGATTGGCGCTCAAATCAAATTAAAACATATACATCATGATTGACTCTGTTTGTGTAAGGCAAGAGCAGCCCAACAAAATTCAAGAATCCCTGTTCCTAATGCCAAACTGGATCAGTACCAAGCCCATATACCAGATACCCTCAAGAAGATCCCCAAGGCTCCGCCTTCCAGCACCCCAGGGGGAGATGTTGCAACATCTTTGATTACTCCCTCTCGGGAAATTAACGCCCCAAGTAAATCACCAAGCGGCTCACCGAGTGGTTCACCGCCCAACCAATAAACCAGTGGCACCCTTATCAGTTAACCATCTATGATGGGGATCACTCAATCCAGGTCCTAAATGGAACACAACTTGATTAAGCCTTGTGACTCAAGAGGAACATTACTCAGATAAGCCCCATGACCTCCATGACAACATGTGGCTTGTTATGATACTATATATTAGCCTATGTTCATATTCAATAAAGTATCATTCTCTTCTTAATCTTCCCCTTTATTTTTTTATCATACTTCCAAGAAGTATAAACACAATAGTTGCAAACCAGTTAGTGCTGAGATAAAATGGCAAAAAAAACTAGAATGAGATAATGTAAAATCTGTTTGAACCAAAGTTTTATCACAACATTATTATCAGAATGGCAACAAAGCCTTGACCTGGTTTGGAAGGATATATGTACCATTTTCCCAGGATTCATCTTTTAGATGAAAATTGTCATAAATTGCGCCATTAATGCTATTTTGATATGGCCTTCAAATAGTGATATGCGCAAAGATTTGGTTGGTTTTTCTTTCAACTTTGGATATTCCTTGCCTTTCATAAATGGGTTGACACCATTGTCCACCCATTCCAGAATATCATACCTGTCCTTGACTGATCCTGGTATGACCTCATCCCAACATGATCCCTTCTGCCACTCTGTCTACCTAATGAGTGATCATCAACCCTTGTCTACTATTTAAGTAGAATCAATTCTCTTAATAAAGACAAGTTTATCCACATTTGTGTTGGCTTTAATATTCTTCAAGCCTTTTTCTTTCCTTTTTGCCAAAAAGGAATTTCTCATCTTGTATTCCAGGAAATTAAGGTATGTGCCCTTAATTTTGCCCTGAAGGCTAACCCAAGGCTAGTCTAGAACCACAAATCTTTTGTTATAAAGATTTCCTGCTGTGTCCTCCTGGATATTGTCCTCAGGAGCCAAACACAACAGAAATCTGCTATTTGGACTGTCTTGTGTTGGGAATCTGGAAGAGGTTGAGTGGCTTTAGGTCTAGGTGGGTAATCATTGACTGGCACTGGATAATAGATGTCAGAGTCTCCCTGTTCACAATTTTTTTTTCCAAAATCAGGCTGGCTGGAAAAATGTACATTGATCCCTGATATTTGGATCAACAACTGATGTCTGCTATTGAGGAATTCCCCTGGAAATTTGTCCAACCCCACATTGAGTGAGCGGCTACTTCAGTGTATGTGCAGGATTTAAACTGCAGTAATTGTTTTGCTTTATTCAAAGGAGAAAATAACATTGATGACAATTTCCCTCAAAGTTCTTATTGACTCTATGGTGCTGTATGTGGGCCATTGGTTTATGTTAGGACAGTCAGCCTTATATCTCATCAAGTTAGAGCCGGTCCCGTGGTAGGCAATGTCCACATATACACTTGGCTGTCATGACTCCTTTCCTGGTAGCCCAGCTTACATTACTTGGTATCCTGATACTGTTGAATGATTTTGACTGGATTTTCACGTGTTTTTTCACAACTTACTTGTTGTTAATGGCCTGATTTAAATCAGCCAACACCTTGAGAGGCTGTTTTGGTGTCTGGCACTTCTGGTTTTTGTTCTTTTAAGAGCAGGCACTTCTGTCTAAGATGACATTACCTGTAAAATGATTGGTGCAATATTTTTTGGTCTTGTGTAGTAATATTTAAGTAGCACTTTCTGCATTCCTTAAAGTCAAAAACTTGAGAGGGTTTTTGTGAATATTAGCGAAGTTTTTTAAGAAATAGGAATTATTTTTTCATTTTTTGTAATTTTAATTTAATAGGAATAATAAGTATACTAAATATTTATCATGTATGATGGTTGGATATTTTTTAAAAAATTATACACTCAGGCCAGTCTTTTTTATTAACCCTTTTCATATATATATCATCTGCCTTTTTCTAAAAAATAGATCCGTTTGAAATAATTTTAAATATATAACCTTTAAATTATACATTGATTCCTAGCATTTATCAAAACACATCCTGATGTTGCCTATAACCTTGAGTTGTTTGTGATCTGATTTTGAAAGACGTTTGTAAATTCCACTGATTGTGCAAAATAAGCTAGAATTCAATCTGGAAGCGCGATTGAGGAGGCGAACAGCAAAAGCTTTCGGCATGAGATTCATTACCATTTGATGAAAAGTTAAATCAGAAGGGCTCCTCAGGTTAGTTATCAGTTTAGATAGGTCACTTTAAGTGAAGCATATGGGATCATCATACTGGCGTGAAATTCAAAACCGACAGGAGATTGGTTTACATGATCGTGAAATGAATCTCATCCCTTTTTGAGAAGAGTGCCCCTTGATTATCGGGAAGTAGGTATTCGGCTGATTCACCGATCGGAATAATTCGTAAGAGTCAAGCTTATTTGATTGGTGGATATCTATTCGATCATTGGTTAAGTAATGATTCTAAATCACTTATTTGATTGGCTTGCCGATGAATTAAGCTAAAATAAGGTTCCAAGGCAAAGACATGAAGAACTCGAAGCCAGAAGCTTTGAAAGTGAATTGATGTATTGTTTGAATGGAGAGGGTAAAAAATTTGCAGTGTAACATGAAAATAATTTACAAGACAAATGAACGGAAATAAAGTTTATGCTAGATTGTTCGCAGCATGACCTGAAATGGGCATCCATCAATTTCACTTGACCTATCTCCGGGAAGAAATAATCATCAAGTAAGAAATTTAGCCTATTTGCTAGCAACCTCTGCCAAGCAACTCATCTCACGCCCACCCAAGAGAAAGGCATGTATCAACGAAAGTACCCTGCATCTGACTACTTTTCCCTTGGTAGTGCACCTCCTGCCGTCCCTTTGCAGCTTCCACCCATCCGCGGCATCTCTCACCAAGACGCCAGCGTCCGCCTTCCAAGCCTCCGGGCTATACTTTGGGAGATGTGCCAGCCGGAAGGCAAGCAAGTGATGGACCAGGTCAGCAGCCCTTGGCAACCCTACCCCCCAACATGCCACAGCCTATATACCTAACACCAGCCAGCCCCACTTAATCACCCGCCTCTCCTTCAAAAGAACCCGCCGCCTGTTTTGTCAGATCAATCGCATTTATAAATGTCAGTACCCAGGATGTAAGAAAGCCTATGGCGCCATCAACCACCTCAATACCCATATTGTCGCTCAGAACCATGGCCCCAAATTGAGGTCATCAGATTTCATTTCTTTTCTTAAAAAACATTGATTTTCATTTTTCATTTCCTTGGCTTTTGTCGGCCTGCTTCATTCCAATAAATTATCATTTATCCATCTTCAACTTACTAACAACCCCATATTGATTTCAACTTTCAAAACTAAGCTTATTACAACTAAACTTATATTTATCCTTGCAGACTCAAAATTATTTCCTATTTTACAACTCATTTATTTATTTATTTATTATTTTTATTATTTTTAATATATTTTTAAATAAATGGACCTCAACTACTTTTATTGCATTCAGACACTTTGTTTTTCATAGTGCGCATTAATGACATTAGAACCCCCACCATCAACTCTTAGAGTCTATTATTAGAGCGAGTGTTGATTCCAGAATTCCTTTGAGAATATGGGCATCGGAAGGAACTATTTCTTGCATCTCAAAGTAAAATATAAATGCTCAGTTCTTTCAAAATCAAAATCAACTCCAGCAAATGTATAAATTCAACATTAGAAGTAAAAAATTATTGACAAGTAAGCCGAGGGCTAGAGGTTTAAGCGAAATGTTCTTACTTGCACACAGTACGTTAAAAAACTTAATCTCTCCTACTTCAAAATATTTACCTATACATACGGCAACAGCGCCAAGTTGACATAGTATACCATAGGCACAGTTGACCAAAAATAAAATACATTAATGTAAGCAATATTTGGACAAGCTTAAATAGCAATTTAGCTTACTTCTAAAGGTGTAAGCCCAAAAAAGCTGAATATAAAAGTGTCCATGTCAATACAATTTAATATTTGTGCCGTAAAAATCAATTTTACCCTATTTTTTCTTTTACTTTTATTAAAAAACCAATTTTTGCCAAGCTGAAAATTTGATGTAAAAGTGCCAGTAACATCACTTTTTAAGCATACCATATTTTCAATAATAAATATAATATGCTTATACTATAAAATTATCAAATTACTTATAAGGTATTATTTTATTAGACTTATATATAGAAATCTCATAACACATTTAGCAGTCTATTGAAATGAGCAGGTTATAAATTTATGTATGTAATTAGTTAACTTCAATACCATAAGTTGATTCATGGCTAATAACAATCTCATAATTTAATCCTGATTTCCCATGAATTTACTATAATCTATTAAGCACAATAATTTTGACTACTGAAAATTTCTTCTTTTTTAGTGTTGCAACATCTTTGATTACTCCCTCTCGGGAAAGTAATTCCCCAAGTGATCCCCCAACTAATCATTAAGTCTGTGGCATCCTTATTGACTGCCCATCTAACATGGAGATCAAACCTTTTGAGTCCTAAGCAGAACACTACTTGGACAAGCCTCATGATTATTATGATGTACATGGACAGTATGTGGCCTCCCATGATACTATATAATACTCTAAACTCATACCAATAAAGTATCATTCTCTTCTTAATTTTCTTCTTTATCTTGTTTACTATACTTCTTAGAATTATATAATTGACAGGTGCTTCACACATTCTTCATATTTTTGGCTATAGATAAGAATATCAGCTAGGTAGGCTACACAGCACTTATTTTTGAGGTCACCCAGTATAACATTTACCATTTTCTGAAAAGTACTGAGGTTGTTGCAGAAGCCAAATGTCATAACTATGTATTAAAACAATCCTTGTCTGGTTTGAAGGTGTCCTTCTATTTATCTCCAGGATTGATAGGAATCTAATTGAATGTGTCTCTTAGGTCAACCTTGGAAAATATGTCTGCTCCAGAGAGTTGATCAGAGAGATCTTCACCATTGGAAACAGTGTAATGGTTCTTCACTGAAATCTTGTTCATGTTTTAATAGTCCACACAAGGTCTCAGTTCCACATCATTTTCTTGAAAAATAACAGGAAAGACAGACAAGAAGACTTGGATGGAAAAATGTATCCTTTGTCAGAATGATATCCAGGTACTCTCTGAGGGCTCCCCACTCTTTCATGTTGCATTCATACACAGGGCCATGTTTGGGATGGTTTCCAAAGATCAGGTCAATACCATGGTCAAATCTGGTATGCTTGGGGAAAGCTGTGGCCATGATTACAGAGAACAAAATTCCCATTTTTCAGGCAGTGAGTATTTCTCTTTTATAAAGGACAAAAACTATTTTGTTTAATAGGGAAGACATCTGGTGAATACATAATGTAGCTTCCAGGCTGTATCTGCATGTACAACCTGCACCTGTTGGTGGGCTTATCTGATGTTAAGCTCACATTCTATTCACTACCCAAAACCCAAAGCCACAGGTTGAGGTGACTTCTCTATTACTATAACCTTAACTTTGATCTGAGAAAGCCCCAGCTTTATAGTAACAATTCTTTTTCTCTCAAAGGAGGTTTCAGTGGACTTATTTTCTAAGGTGATCAGGGTGGGTTTGTCCTCCACTTCTAGGGCAAGTTTCTCAGCTAAGCATTGTTCAATATAAGTGTATATGGCTCCACTACCCATGAGGACTGATATCTTAAGCTCTTGATATGAGAAAACATGGTAGCTTTAATAACAGGGTAAGGCTGATAAGAACTGTTTAATGAAGAAATGGTGGGATACTGGGAAGTGGTACTTTGTATGGGGAGAGTATTTGAATAGATGGTCATTTTGGTGGTAGTAAAAGTATAAAATTGCTCTCAAGTTGCTCTGGTACTTGTCTAGAAACATTTTCAGGCAGTGGCGTGCAGCAACATTGTTTCTGCAAGGCTGATAATTTCTAGGAGCCCTTTCATACTTTTGGGGCTGACTGAAATCCATTCCATGGGCAGTAGCTAGGAGTTCAACCTTGAGGAGGTCACAAAAATGGTGGCACCTTAGGTTGGCATGGTAGTTGTTCAACCCATTTCTGAAGTGTAATCTATAGATGTTTTCTGATACTTCAGCAGCTGTAGTCAGTCTAAGGAATTGTTGAATATAAGTTTCCAGATCATCTCTGCCTTGGCTCAAGCAAAGAAGGTCCATATAGACTTGTTCCTTGGCTTCTTCAGGGGTAGTGGCACTATTCATACATTCAAGAAAGGTCTTTTATGAAAAGATCAAGTAATCATCCTACTCCAGAAAGTTGAAGAACACTTCTTGGGTGTCATTCTTCAACTAAGAAGCCACTATTTCCTTTTAGGTGTTGTCACAGTAGTTCTATGGATGGGCTCTAAGCAAGGAGTTAATCAAAGCATGTCCTTCTTGAAGCTTGCTGGGTCTATCTTGAAAAGCTCTGGTAAGCTTGTGAATGCATAGGCGTTCTGATTGGAGGTTGATATATTCACATTCTGTACTTTTTCAGTAATTGGTAGGCTCTCAGCTCTAGGTTTGTTATAGGCAGGCTTGCAGGGGGTAAAGAGCTGATGAATGTAGTAAGCTGTGATCATAAAAAACATGCAAGTTGTCCCTATTATCAATTATGAATAGGGGCCTAGGCTTAAAAATTTGTACATGGTTGACATACTGTCATGTCCCATGTTACTCTAAAGAAGGTCCTTCAGTCAAGGGGAAGGGCCTGGCCTGAAAGAACTAGCAAACAATGGGGGACATTTTTATCATATAGTTAGCAGCAGTATCCCAAGGGTACCATGCTTACATATAGGGAATCACTTATTCAGTAAGCCCCACTATAGTGAGATAGTAAACCTAAGTTTGCTGTAATTGTAGGATGGGATGGTGGTGACAAGGGAGAGCTCTCCTGTGGCGGCACTCATGATATCACAAGTGACAAATTCCTTCTATCAATTGGCACAGAAAAACCCCAACTACAAGATTCAAACCCTGAGACCCTGCAGGCCGTCATCCTGCAGGCCCAGCCACCCGCGTTTTTTGGGCTCAAATCAGAAATAAATTTGACTTCAGAGAAACCTCTGAAGCCCACCAGCGTAACACTTTTTATGATCAAACCCTGCCCTATGGAGGATCCTCTTAGCCTATCTAATAGGAGCGCTAACCCAAGCAATATCCCTGTAATAACTTAGACCCCACCAATGGAGTACTGCAGAAATTCCCCCAAGAACAAGGGCTGTCAAATGATGACAACCCATGCCTCAAAGAAGGAAATTGATATTCCCCATCCCAGCCCAGCCAATGATGAATTGTCTATGTTGGATGCCACCAAAGATTTCCAAACCCTGATAAATGCTACCACCCAGCCCACAAGAATTTTCAAAAGTTTATACAGTTTTGATGAGCATACTTATACCCAGGAAATGACAGAAAGATGCCTATTACCATTCTTACACTAAATTGCTATGAACCTTTGGCTCATGCAGGTCTTACCCTACATTCTTTTAGCACTTTATCATTTTCAATTCAATCTTCCTGGGTCTGTCCCTGCTTCTCACCAAGCCCAAGAAAGCATGGACCAATTGCCTAAGTTATACCATCCCCCAGGAGCATCATACAACCCGGTACATTTTACAGAGTATCCTCCAAAACCAGATTATTCAGAGTTTATCTTAGAGAAGATCCTAATTTATAACCCAGAAGCCTGTACCAGAGAAAATGAGCTTATTGGTTGTGAAGGAACTTGGATCACTGTGACACCTTTGCTATTTTGTGACAAATATAACTACCTGCCCGTGTATTTGGTACCAATGACCCCTCCCTTACCCTGTGGCCCAACCTCCCTCAAGAATTTGTTGCTAATAGAGAGTCCACCTCTACCCAGATATTTGGAGTCATGTACATCACCCTCACTGGCTTAATTGATTATATGGTGCCCACCAACGGACCCTGGGCCATCCTTGGGAAATCACTATCCTACAATGTAAAGTTAGCCCCCATCCTGTGGTGGGCCCTTTCTTCTGGGCCTGCGGACTGTATGCCTGCAAGTTCTCAGGAACTAGATCCAAGTCTAGTGCTCTGGGGGAACAAACAGGGTCAAAAATTGGTTGAGTAGAAGAAGCAATAAGTTACTATGTCTCCAAGCACTGGTATTAAAAAATGCAAGTACTCTCTATTTAAAAGTACTAACAGTATAAATTGAGTTATCATGTAATAAATTCCTGCAAATTTAAGGTGCTCAAAATGCATTAAATAGAAGTTGTTTTTTTTGGAAAATGTTAATAGGGAGGGAATTTCCAACTTCCCCAGCTATATATTGCTTGGGAATTGGCTTTTGGCTGGGTGGGACATACTGATTGGCTGGCTAGTCATCTGCTACAGTTTTTCTGGCACTGGCGTCATATGATTGGCTTTAAAGAAAAATCCCAGTCTTTTTAAGCTCTGAGGGTTGGCCCAAGCCTTGGGGTTCACTTGGTGGATTTTGTGGCCCCAATTCTCTGACTTCTGAGATTTTTTGGCAATTAAAGTTAATTATGACAGGTGACATTGTGCTTTTGGATGCCTCCTGATACCAGCGCCCCAAGAACATTGATGCTATTTCTGGAAAATGGTGGCAGCAATTACTGAAACCTTGGTTAATGACCCAATAATGTGATTGTGTGATAATGAATTTACATGCATTTAATCCAATATAAGATAGTACTTTATTGGGCTCATTTGGGGCCCTGGAAAGTTTTCTTTCAATAAAGCGTGGACAGTTAGATGCCTGTGTGAGAATTGGGAAGCAGGCTATAAAGAACAAAACTAAGCTCTCAACCACAATAAAATTGCGGTTTCAACAACAACCAAAAAGGTTGTTGCCAACAATTACTGGGTAGATCAAAGGGGGAAGGAGCCATCTGAACACTGCAAAGAAACAGATAAAACCAGATGATTAAAATTACTAACAAATTTTGAACTTTATGAGATTAGAGAATGATGAAGCAAGGTCTTTTACAACTCTTGCATTCATTTAAGGGATAGAATAGGATCAGGGTGGTAGATTGAATGTCACAAAACCAATTGACCAATGACATGAGCAGATATGAATGCATTTATTGAGGCAGGAAGATCTTGAAAAATTCCAAATGGATATAGTCAAAAGAAAAACTGAGCCAACTGAAATCTGGACTATGCTTTGGATGCAATTACCACTGCTACTGGCTACTCTTGCACATGATATTTAACCAGAGGTGTCTCTTGGGTGGGTTAGATGGGGGCATCTTCAGAATAATTCCAAAATATTAAATTGATGGCTTTTCATGGGCTTTTTCAGTAACCTTTTGGATAAATATTCAACCATGATTTGGTAGAAATTCCCAAGCACTTGGCAGGAATTGGAGTAGAGACCTAATAGGGAGGTATAACTTTATAGCCTGGATCTCTGGGCAAGTAGGCTGCGGAGTGTGGGGTCCTGAGTTCAATTATTGATTTTGGTTTGGCTTTAAAATGAGAAGCAATATGTAATTTTTGAAAGTCATCAAATACTACTCCCAGGTGTCAATGCCCATTGTCACCCAATCAGACAGCATTATCCAGTGCACTTCAAGGGCTAAACAGCCCATCCCCAATAAAAAGCATCTAATATTTGGTGGAATACACTACCTAGAAAGATTCCATCTAGAAAACGCTATCTAGAAAACACCATCTAGAAAGACACCATCTAGAAACCTTATGTCAAATTTCTGGCTAAACTGCGCCAAATAACTTAAAAATCTAATAAAACCCAAAAACATATCAAAAACAACAAGAAAAACATATGGCTAGACTCAAAACTATCCAAAGATTCCAAATCTGCAATAACAATGTGGGATCAGCTAGTATCAACTATAGTGTACAAAGCTCCAAAGTCAACACAGCCCAAAACTGTGATATTTTCATATTGAAATTTGTTTCTATGTTTGCATCTATATATTAAAAATAAAGTGAAAAAGTAAAAATTACTTATTTGGAAGTATAGTATTTAATGGAAGAGTAAATTAATCAGGCTTCAGACCCAAGAGTATTGGCAATGCCTTTGAGATAGGTAAGGCGGCCTTCTCTGGCATAATAGGTCAAAACCTCCTTAATAACACTTACAAACTTGACCTGCTAGTCTGCATGCTTGGATACAACAGCTTTGCTTTTGATGGCCTGAGGGTAAAGCTGGTTCCCATGGCCATTCTGGATCTTCAGCTTGTTGATAATCACAATGAATCTTGGCTTCTTTACCTTAACTAGGCAGGAAAATTGGTTGTACCAACCTTCAAGTGATGAGATGATCTTAGTTACACTGTCCTTAACCTGATTATAGCAGTTTCATTTAATGGAGTCACTATTCTTGCATATATAAAATCATTAATGAAACATTTTAAAGTTGAAACCCAAATATTACAGATCCTTTTATGATAAGGAATAATACCAGTATAAAAAATTGGTTTTTAATAGCTGTGTTACAGGAAGATAGTTCTATCAAAGTGGCGTTAATTTGAACTATCAAAGTGGCGTTAATTTGAGTTGATTTATTAATGTCATA
Source organism: Entomophthora muscae (assembly GCA_014839935.2). Lineage (NCBI taxonomy): Eukaryota > Fungi > Entomophthoromycota > Entomophthoromycetes > Entomophthorales > Entomophthoraceae > Entomophthora > Entomophthora muscae. Next base: position 205,229 of record QTSX02000156.1, read on the forward strand.
AATTAATATCATACTTTATTCCCAGTTAATAAAAATAAAGGCTTGTATTTATCACATAAAAGTGTAATTTATTATGTGATTCTGGATGCTGTCTTTCTGTTGCTGTATTTATAGATGGCG
>QTSX02000157.1:0-204508 GCA_014839935.2 Entomophthora muscae
CACACTCAGCAGTCAAATCATACCAATCCCCAAGTATGATGTTATACTTGGCCTGGACTGGATGAGAAAGACCAAACCTCACATTGACTAGGACAGTGCTACCCTCACCATACAACAAGGAGAAGTACACCATCATGTTTATCCAACTCACTTTGACATTCTTATGAGAGACCATTTATTTGTGAAAATCATGGAGACAGAAAAGGAAGTCAACCCTAGCAAAATTGCTTGGAGTACCTGTACATATAAGGTCATCCACTTTAAGAATAAAGAGACTCAACATGAAAAGAACCCCATCCAAGATCAGCTAGTTAAAAAATTCTCCACTGTTTTCCAAGAAACACTGCCAGGACTACCTCCTGACCGCAGCATACAACACAAAATTGACCTCAAAGGGGGTGTACCTAAAGCACAACCTGACTACTGCCTCACACCACAAGAAGACAATGCCCTAAAGGCTTATCTTGACAAAGCCCTTGAAAAAAGACTCATACAACCATCAAAGTCACCTTTTGGCCTGCTGTCTTCTTTGTGGCAAAGAAAGATGGAGGACTCTGCCTTGTCATCAACTACAGAGCACTCAACAAGGTCACAATTAAGAACAGGTATTCCCTACCCCTAATTTACAACTTTTTTGACACCCTGGGGGGCCCAAATCTCCACAAAGATTGATTTGACAGCAGGTTATCACCAAATTTGCGTGAAACCTGAAGACATTCCAAAGACCACGTTTAGAACTAAATATGGATCTTTTGAATGTGTTGTTCTCAACTTTGGCATGACAAACGCTCCCAGTACCTTTGTGACCTTCATGAACAAATTTTCCAAGGAACACATTGGGAAACAGGCAATCATCTACCTGGACAACATCATCATTTACAGCCCCAACCTGGAACAATACTGGAAAGACGTCCACCTGGTCCTCTGCACCCTTGAAGAAAACCAACTTATTGCAAAACCATCAAAGTGTGAGCTCTTCTTGATGGAACTTCTATTCCTTGGTCACATTATCAGCAAGGACAGAATCAAACCAGATCCAGACAAAATATGTGTCATAACTGATATGTCAGCTCCAAGAAATAAAAGTGAACTCCATACCTTTCTTGGAATGGTAGCCTACGTAAGAAGGTTTATCCCCAACTGGGGCGCCCTAACAGCCATCATGGGCAAAACAACTAAGTTTGTCTGGACACCGCTACATGATCAAAACTTCCGCCAGCTGAAGGAATGCATGGTCACTGCCCCTATCCTCCAATATTCAAATTGTGAGGGAATCTATGAACTAGAAACTGATGCTTCTGACTATGTTATAGGAGGAGTACACTGTATCCAAACGGCAGAAAAAGACTTCCTCCCTGTGGTATATGAGTCAAGGAAACTATCTGACAGTGAACAAAGATACCCCATACACAACAAGGAGTTGGTAGCCATCATACACTGCCTCATGAAGTGGCAATACTATCTGGAAGGAGCCCAAATGTTCAAAGTACTCACCAACCACAAGTTGCTGATATTCTTCAAAACACAACAACACTTTTCAAGGAGACAAGCCAAGTGTATGAGTCTCATACAGAGATACCCCATGTAATTTGAATATAAGCTAGACAGGGAAATTCTTACTGCAGATGCCCTGTCAGGGCTATACAGCAAACATGTCCTCTGCACTGATAGTGACCCCAACTGGCCTATGTTAATCATTGGAAATCTCCAGGAAGGGTTCCTACCTGGCACACCAATGGACATCCAAGAGAAGGTCCTTAAGAACAAAAATCTGTTCAAAAATGCATATGGCACGCTACACCAAATACTTCCAAATGATGACACTGTATCTTACATCCTGTCAACTCAAAAGATTGACACCATCTACCAATATCACAGGGACCTTGGACACACCCACAGTAGAAACTTGCACAAATACCTCAAGACACACTATTAGTGGCCCAATATACTAGATGATATCAGAGAGGTACTGAAACAATGCAAATTCTGTGATAAGTACACCCAAACCAAAGCATCACCCAAGTCAGTAGTACCTGTATCCATCACACAACCCTTCAAGGTATGGTCACTGGATATTGTGGGACCAATGCCTGTCAAAAACAAGGGCAAAAAGTACATCATCACAGCTATTGACTATGCAACCAGATGGCCCATGGCGCAAGCCACTAAAGAGCTCAAGGGTAACAATGTGAGACAATTCATTGGGAAAGAAATCATAGCCAAGCTTGGAGAACCTGACCTCCTAACCACAGATGGAGGCATCAAACTTAAGGCCATTGACACCAATCTCTATCTTGCCAAGAATGGTATAAGACATATCACAGCCAGCCCATATCATCCTCGAGCAAATGGACAAGTAGAACAACTAAACGGTGCGCTTGTAGAAGCCCTCAGTAAGTTATCTGCTAATAATCCAAAGGCCTGGGCTGACATGCTTCCAACCGCGCTCATGGTCTGTAGAACAAGAGTTAACTGTGATACAGGTAAAAGCCCTTATGAACTTGTCTATGGATAAAAGCCTGCTCTCATTATTACAGCCGCAGGACTACAATTACCTCTGCCCAAAAAGATGCCAGACAACAGCAACCCTAATGTACAACATGCCAGAAAAGACCAAGAGGAGATGGAACGCCAAAGGGTTGAAAGGAAAACAATCCCATTACAATAAGAAAGATTCCAAGTTGGGGACAAAATCTGGGTTGTCAATCATGATCAACACAAGCTGGACCCAGGATTGTGTCGCCAGGTATTGTCATGGAAGTCAAGCCCAACAACACCTATCCCATCAAAGGAATTGGAGCTTAGACTGAACCGAAACGTATGCACCACAACTGCCTCTGCCTGTGCAAAGCAAGAACAGCCCAACAAAATTCCAGACTCCCTGTTCCCAACATCAAACTGGATCAATACCAAGTACGCATCCCCAACACTCTTAAGAAAATTCCCTAGGCTCCGCCTTCTAGCACCCCAGGGGGAGGTGTTACAACATCTTTGATTCCTCTCTCTCAGGGAATTAACGCCACAAGTAGATCACCAAATGGCTCACCAAATGGTTCACCGGCCAGTCAATAACTGGTGGCAACATTATCAGTCAACCATCTATTACAGGGATCACTCAATTCAGGTCCTAAATGGAATACAACTTGATTAAGCCTCGTGACTCAAGAGGAACATTACTTAGATAAGCCCCATGACCCCCATGATGTACATGGAAGGTATGTGGCTTGTCATGATACTATATATTATTCTATATTCATATTCAATAAAGTATCATTCTCTTCTTAAATCTTCCCCTTTTTCTGTTTATTATACTTCCCAGAAGTATAAACTTGATAGTATCTAAAGTGTTGATGCAGCTCCAAGATGATGTTTTAGCCTCATCTCAGATTCCATAGGTCTTTTCTTTACTAATCCTTAAGAAGAAAGATAGAGGTAGTATGATTGTGATGGATTATTGAAGCCTCAACTCTCTTACAAAAAAGGACTCATATCCTTTACCCATAATTTTTGACACCCTTTTGACTAGGAAGACCAAATACTTATCAGCTATGAGTCTAGCTTCTGGCTATTGACAGGTTGACCTATTCCCTTCTGATAGGGAGAAAGCTATACTAGTTACCTCTGAGGGACTTTTTGAACCTACCTACATGCCTCAGGGATTTTTAATGCATCATCAACATTCCAGAAAGCCATGTGTTTCATTCTGTGCAAATTAAGGCTGTCCTGTGTTTTGTTATACTTAGACAACATTATAGTATTCATCTCCAACTTTATTAACCACTTAAATCACCTGAAGGCAGTCTTTACAAAAAAATTTAAGGCTGATCTCAAGCTAAAGCCTTCAAAATGCTCCTTCTTTAAAGAGTGGTTGGAATTCTTGAGACATGAAGTTACTCAGTCTGGAATATGTCCACTGGCTAATAAGGATGAGGAAATCAATAATATGCTCCCTCCTATCAACCTACAAGATTTTCAAGTGCTTCTATAATGATGGGTTACTATTGGCAGTTTATTCATGACTTTGAAGAGCTCAGCATGTGCTTAGTACAACTACTTTTATTGGGGTCCTCTTTAAATGGACTTAGAGCCAACATCACTGCCTCAAGGCTTTGAAACAAAAATTCATGAAGGCCTTTATTCTGGTCTATCCCAGCTATGACAGAGAGTTTATTTTGTACATTGATGCTAGTGGTGTAGCCTTGGGCAAAAAACTGGCTCAATTGGGTGATGATGGGGTTGATCACCCTATGATTTACTCCACTCAAATTCTGAATAAAAGTTAAAAATATAAAGTGTCACAGAGAAAGAGTGATAGACTGTCCTATACACTGTAAAGCATTCCCACCACTACATTTACATAACCCATTTCACTTTGATAGCTGATTATTTCTCCCTGTGTTGGCTACAACAATTAAAAGAGTCAGAGGGCCAGTTATCCTAGTATGCATTATAGTTACAAGGCCATTATTTTACTGTGATCTACTTCTCAGGCGCCCAACATCAAAATACTGATGGCTTATTATACATGTCTATTTTGACTATCCACCCAGATGAAAATGAACACCTGTATGAACTTATTGTTTATCTCTCTTCCTGGTATTATAAAAAAGAAGAAACAGAAGTTGCCCTAAAAAAGCTCTCTGTGGGCACCAGCATTTGAGACAACCAATTTTTTAAAAAGGTTAGGGGCCATCTATTTACCTTAAATATACCCCAGCCTTAGTGTCTCTATTGTCCTGCAGGCTCACTTAGACACTGGATGTGGAGACTTTAAAAACCCATGATTGGTTAGCCAAACATTACTATTAGGATAATTTTGAGGTACTAATCCCTGATGTCTTGGCCTCTTATCATGGCTGCCAACTACAGTGGGGCCACCCAGCACAACATGAATTCAAGCTCTTTTTACCTAAGCATGTCTTTCATACTGTTAGTGTTAATTCTATGGAACTAACTTCAATGCTAGGCTCATTACATCAATTGTTGAGGCTATGGGTACTCATCAACTTTTTTTCTGCCCTGTATATCCCTACCACCAATGGGACTTTCAAACGACCTAACTGTGACGGTCCACATGTTTGGTGGTTTGCAGGCGGGGCTAATGTTGGCCAAGCAAAATTTTGGTTGTTTGTTGAAGGTGAGCCTAGTAGGTAACATAGGACTACTAGGGGTAAGTAAGGTGAGCCTAGTAGGTAACATGGTCTACTAGGTTAAGTAAGGCCTGGCTGGTAGGTAACATAGGACTACCAGAGTCAGATGTTGCCTCCACCCAGCAGAAGGAATTGGCTGCTTTGGGCTATAGTGCTTCACCTTGCAGGGAACTATGGCTGTGGAAGGGTGAAGACTGAAATAGCAAGCAGGGAACTTTGTCTGTCTGGGGGAGTAGGTTTTGGACCCCTGGCGGGTAACGCGGGCTGCCAGGGAGGGGAAGAGCTTTGAGGGCTCTATGTACCCTGATACGCTTACAGGAGGTCTGTGAGAAAGCATCCTACCTAACAGACTGGTAGGGTGTCCTTGTTTATGCCCCTATGGGAGCTTTGGGGGAGACCCCAAAGTGAGCATTGGAGGGTATAGATTTGCTCAGAGGTGTCACCAAGGCGGTTTGCTTGGGGAAGCAAGCTGCAGAACTTGGTGTGATCAGGCCTTTGGGAAGTAGAGCTGATTACTCTGCAACTAAAAGCCCAGACTTAATCACCTGGGTGAGTAAAGACAAAGCATAGATATTGATCTATGATTGAATGGCCTAAGTGGAGTGCCACTTGCAAGGGCCCAGCCAAACGCCAGTTCAATGTAGACTCATGTCTGGGTCTACAAGTTCTGGTAACGGGGACTGAGATAAAGAAACAAGGTGGTTCACAGAATTAACAGAGAAGACTAGTGAGAGGGACTTTTTGATCACAGTGAAGACTAGTTGATGGACTGTTAATTCATATTGAATTCTGGGAACCAATATGGTTCATTGTGCAGAGGGAACTAAGGAGGTTCCTGGTGAGGATATGTTGAGGAACTGGTTAAGGATAAGCTGAAGGACCAGAAGATTATGATGCAGGTTAGCCAAAGGACCAGAGGATTGTATTTCAGGAGTAGCCAGAAAACTGATGAAGTTAATGGACTGATTGCTGGTTAAGCTAAAGAGCTGGAATATGAGCTTGCTGAAAGATCTAAAGAGGATGGTGAAGAACTGGTGGTCCGTAGAAATGAGCCGAGATTTTGCCGGATTGATTTGCCAATACTTGGAAGATGTGGAATATTTTGCCTTGGTTTAGTATTAAAATCAGGAAGGAATGTGGATAGAAGTGTGGGTAAGATATTTATTTATTAAGTTCCTAGGATAGACAAAGGTATGTTGCTATGAGAGCAGGATACAAAGTTGTTTTGGTGGGACGTTTTCCTTGGATTTTACAATATTTGTAAATGTATGGGGAAAACGTTGAAGAGGTCCATAAAGAACAGTTTAAATAGTATTCTACTATTTAAATTGGTTCAGGTTGAATGCAGGGAGAAATGGTGCCAGAATAATGGACCAGTTAACGTTTTGGTGTGCAAAGAGTTGTTGATTTGAGCAGTTTGAGCTGTGGAAATTATTTTCATAGTTGGATCCCGGTAGAACTTTAGAAATGGTCTATTTCCCCGCTCTGCATTCATTGGTTGAGTTCTGGAAGGTTTCCTGATGAAAATGATTGGTTGGAAGCCAAAAGCTTAAAGTATAAGCAAGGAAATAGTGAATTAATACTTTAAGCTTTTGAGAAAGTAAGTATGTAAGCTTAAGTTATTATAGGAAAAAGTGAGCGACAATGGTTTAAGCTTATGAAGAAAGCCATTTTGAAGGCAAAACTGTTGGGAAAAGAACACTATAATAAGGAGGCAGGCTGAAAAGTTACTGGGTCTTTTGAAGGTCTTTTGGAAGGCTTTTGGAGGTCTTTCCCAGGTCTTCTGAGTTTCTGCCAAGAGTTTTGGAAGCCTTTTGATCACCAGCAGGAACCCAAGAATAAGGAGCTGGATCCTAAGTGTGGCGCAGAAGTTTGATTCCAAAAAGCTGGAGTCCATGTTTAAGGTGCAGGAGTCCAAGTCTAAGGAGCAGACATTCAAGAATAAGGTGCAGGAGTTCAAGATCAAGTACAAGGAGTCCAAGAAATTGTTGGAGGACTCCAAGTATTGGCAAATCCATATTGTTTCTTTGACCCCCAGGCCATATACCAGAAGGTTTCTAAGGGGATTTTCCTTCTGAGAGTGAATAAAAGCCCATTTCAACCCCTATACATATTTCTGAGATACATTTTCCCTTATTAGAGAATGACAACCCCTTCCAGCCAGTCCCTGGCTACAATCCAGGACACACTTGGGGACTGGTGGACAGGAACCCCACACTAACTCTATGTTAATATTCATCATGTGAAAGTTAACTCACTCATATGCCTCTAATTGGTACCTTATCTTTCTGCTGATTTGTTTGCCTACCTCTTAATCAAACATTGCACTACAGGCTTCCCCCTTTACTATGCTGTACATTAGATAGGGTATCACCCCCTCAATATTAGGATAGTCTCTGGTAGAACAGTATGAGGTAGTTGATACCAAAAATATATGTGAGGGAGTTAGTTAACATGGCCATTGATATCCAAGCTACCGTCTATTACATTGCATACAAGATAAAGACATTTGAGTTGTCCCCCTCTAATTATACCTCCTCCCCAGTTTCTGAATTCCAACTTGGAGATCAGATCTTATATCATCAAAATTGTATATGTGGCTGTGCTAAAAAATTGTATTCTTTTTAGATTGGCCCTCTAACTGTGATTTTCAAGTGTGGCACTGGGTATACCGTTAAAATTAACTCTTCTGGGTGCCTATTTGACAGAGTTCACACCAAGTTCTTTTGTGCCTACCACCTCCTGTTTCTAATCTTGAGGGAGATCTGTTGTAATTACAACTTCCTAAGTATTTTTGGTTGGAATGGTGTGTGGCACAGATCAAAATACAGAGTAAAAAGTGAAAGGATTTTGCTTTTGAACTGAAGTGTTTGGTTTTGCTAAATTTGGATTGAGACCAATTAGTGAGACTCCCGTGCCTCTACCTGTGGTTTGAAACATTGGTGCTTCCACTAATGATATGGATCAAATATCTCAGTGTTTAAGGGCAGTTCCCTTTATAAATAAATCTAAGGTTTTCCTTATTCTACCTTTGAATTCTAGGCTTCAGCTGCTCACTTCCCGAGGATCAAGAAGACCTAACTTTACCTCATCCAAACACAGGGCAAAAATCTTGAGCTGCAAAGTCTTTTTATAAAGGCTTCTCATCCAGCTCTATCATATCTCAAAATATTAGAGTGCAACACAAAAATATTCCTTCTATAAATAAAGACTTTCACATCCTATATATTTCTAAGCAGTAGAATCATGGAATCTTTCCCCATATCTCCTACCCAAACATTGGGCAAGAGGAGCAGTATAAGCAGCAGTGCAGAAGGTTCTCAAGGAGCCAAACACCTGGGAAGTAATGCACAAGACTTTCAAGAGGGCTGGTACTCATAGTAAGAGGAAAGGAGTTCCTGGATAAAGAGCTTGTTACACTCTTTCAGGAGCTATACATCCCAAAAAAGGATAACCCAAGAAGATGACATGATGTGTCAGAAATTGTGCCATCTGTGCTATTTCAATATGGCCTTTTCATATTGATACCTGCAAAGACTTGGTTGGATTCACTTTTAACTTTGGAGTTTTTTCATCTTCCTTAAATGGGTCAACATCAATGTCCACCTATTCCGGATTACCCTACCTGCACTTGACTGATCCTGGTACAGGTTCTGCTCATAATGTCCTCATCAGTCATACTGTCTATCTAGTGAATGATCAGTGTGCCCTGTCTACTATTTAAGTAGAATAATTTCTCCTAATAAAGACAAGTTTATCCACATTTGTGTTGTCTATTATAACCTTCAAGCCTTTTCCTTTCTTTCTGCCAAAAGGAACTATTATTTGTGTATTCCAGGAAATTAAGGCGCATACCATTAATTTTGCCCTGAAAGCTAACCTGAGGCTAGCTTCAAACCTCAAACCTTTTGTCATAAAGGTTTTCTGCTGTGTCCTCTTGGATGTTGTCCCCAAGAGCCAAACACAACATGATGAATGAAGCAGATGCTAGTATGGTGGTAGGAAAAGACCTGTAGGAGTTTTCAGGATTACAGACATGGTACAATGTGCTGGGATTAGAGCTCAGTCACTTGAAGAATGTCATTCCAACCCGGTTGGTCCCTGGCTTTTATCCAGGACACCCAATGGCCACCTCTCAGGAGCATCACACTTGATCAACTTGTAGCTGAGGTAAAGGGAACATGATGTACAATTGTCTCTTGGTAGGAGAAGAAATTTGGGAAGCCCCAGCTGGTTGACATTCAGAGGAGAAGCAGAAATTATTGTGATATGATTTGTTGATAGAAATACTGTAAATTCAGAACCTAAAGGTAAAAATGTGGGATTTTCAAATTGTTTTTGTGTGAACTCACCAACTTAATGGAGTAAATTTCATCCCAGAAAAACTTACTTTTTATATAAAAGGATGAAAAGTATTCCAGTAAGTTGGTGAGTTCATACAAAAACAATTTGACAATCCCGCATTTTTACCTTTAGGTTCTGAATCTACAGTATGGGAAATGACTTGAAATGATTTGCCTGGTATTTTTCAAGCTTGGTGGGAACCCAAAGGAGAGGTCAAGGAGCTGAATTCAAGTTGTGGGGTTTTCAAACCAAGAAGATCCACCCAAGCATAAGGGAAGACCAAGGCCAAAAGCTATCAATTGGTAGTCTTAATTAGGTCTAACTTAATCAAGCAAGAAGCCAGGAAGAAGTGAAAGGTGGCAGAAGTAAAGATCCACTTATTGTTAAAACTAGTAACTGCTTCTTGTCTCAATTCTGAAAGGCCAAGAAAGAAGGTGCTGGGAACTTTTTTGCGCTGTAGGAAGCACAAAGGGCCACAATAAGGAAGGGGACAGATAGGAAGAATACCAGGAATAAAAGAGAAATGAGGTTTGTAAACCATAAGTTGTAAACAAATACTGGGGATAGGGAAGGACCAAGTGGCAGCATAAAAAGGTGACTCCTGGCAGAGAAATGACTTAAAAGGTTAAAACATTTTTTGTGACTGCTGAACCTTTTTAACCTTGACTAGTGGTCTATGCTAATAAGGCTATAATTCAGATATGTTGTATTATTTTTAAAGAAAATGAGCACATAAAAATATTAAAGGTTGCTTGATAGAGGACTTTTTATAAATTAGTTTTACCAATAACATATTAATACACATTTTATATCAATATTCTAAACAGGCCTGGTATTTAGATAAATTTTAAATTTAAAAAATCAACAATAGCTCAATATAATGATTAAACTCTTTAAAATAGCCATTGAACCCAAGTTCATCTTGAACTTGTAACTTGCCATTTTAATAGTCCACATTTGCACCAACACCATATATTTTAAAGGAGGTTTTAATAGTGATTTCAGTAGAGAAAATTAGGATGATAAGTACAGCATAAGAAGAAGAAGGTATGTAATTCAAAAATAAAAGCTTTATCTTAAGCCTCAACAGACTCAATAGCTTTACTTTAAGAAAGTTACTATCACTTACCATACTTAGAACTATCAATCAATATTAGGGATGCTCTGGCTCATCCAGGCTCCAACCTCTGGTCGCTCCAGCCAAAATGGAATCACTCTTGATTTAAACATTCTAAAATAAATCTTTACACACCGTGACCCAGAGCCAAAACCTGGCTGAAGCAGCCCTAATCAATATCAATCTTTGGAAAGTATAGACTGATTATTTTAATTTAGAGTTTATTATCAATTATAGATATTAACTGAACTATTATATTGAATCAATTAAAAGGTAATCAGAAGCATATGGCTGAGTTTAAAATCAATTTGTTTTAAAGTATCTATTAAGAGAATGTTTATTGATAACCTGCACACTACATAGAGCTACCAGGGTAGTAGTGACTAAACATTGGGTTAAGAGGTCTGGAGTCTAAAGAAATCCCACTGTAGCTAGAAATAGTGGTAGGAGTAGTAGGAGCATCAGAGCTGTAAATATCAGATGAGATAGTAGAGTTGGAAACTCCATAGCTGTTATATCCCATCAGAGGGCGTGAGATATGAAAATTGTATGGTAGCTGCTTATCATGGCTTAAACTTTGGTTAAAATTAGGAGGTGCAGAGTAATTCATATGTTGGTTGTAAATCATATGAGGCTGAGATCTGTACATGATTGGAGAGTAAGGATACATACTTGAGCTTGAGGAAAGATCAGGTCTTGTATATGATACTGGCTCACTAGGTCCATAGAATGGAACTGGTTGAGTAACAATGTCTCTGGACTGGATACTAGATACTAAACTTGAAGTTGGTCTAAAGTAGATATTCTCTTGAGAGGGTGCTTCAGATGGTTGAGGGATATAGCTGGGTCTGGGTGTTATCTGGCTAGTTTTAAGTATCTCATTCTTCTTGCGTGCCCTTGCACGGCGGTTCTGAAACCAGATCTGTACATTTTTAAGGGTGAGACCAGTTTGAGTTGCAAGTTCTTCTATCTTAATACGTGTAGGCCGACACTCCTGCTTGAAGTAGTCCTCTAAGATCCCAACCTGGTGGGAAGTGAAGTTGGATCTGTTAGGAATCATATAGGGAAACACCGCCTGATGATTCTGATAGGGGTGCATATCCTGCTGGACTTGAGACTTGAGCAGGCAGGTAATTTGGGCTCTTCAATCAAATTCCCATTAGTTTTCCAGATTAGCCCACCCTTTATACCCCAACCCTAGCTTGTCAGCCCATCAAGCAGCTTCTTTATTAATTCTATTTACTTAATGGATATAGATCCATTTAAACTATAAATTATCAAGATAAGTTTCACTAGGCGGATCATTTGCCACGGCGAAATTTATCCTTTGACTCAGGCGATCACCTGACCATTCCAGCTTTGCCCAATCATCTCACTTTTATGTCGGATGAATTTCGCCACCCGCTCAACGATGTGAACAAGCATGTCCAGGTTTATTCCTGTATCCAATGAGGCCTCCAGATTTGGACGCCTGATTTCCTGTCTCTTCGATTCAAGAAGGAGGCTCTCGACTTGGAGTTACTGGCAGTTCGGTCTTTTATCAATACACGATATGATTTTTGGAAGCATACGGCGAATCCATCCCCGTCCTTAAATGTATCAGTTTATCAAAGACACCGATTCATTTGATAGAGAAATGGGGCTCTTTATCCAAGTAGCCGCCTGATCATCCTACCTTCACCCAATGACCTCGCTTTTATGCCAAAAATTTTCCCCATAAAATAAAGTCTCTGATTCCAACCGCAAGAATTAAAGGTGAAAATTTAGCTTAAGCTTTATTAGAACACGGCTAAAAATCAAGAGCCCCGGTCAAGGGCTAGACTCTTGATGAGCTACCCCACTGGGCCATATCATGCCACTTCTACACCGGACAAATTTCTCCATACCCAAGTTACGGTTTAACTTGTGATTTGTCAACACAGCGGGTTCACTCCCGGGGAAACTATGACTCCCACATGCTCATCGTATCCAATTAAACTTGATTATTTTATATAGGATTCATAAATACTTGGTTAAAGATGCAGAGCCCAAGGTTGTACCCAATCATCTCGCTTTAACACCAAGGAATTCGCCAACATCTGATACACAAGAATAAGAATGTCAAAAGGGCCATCAATAATACCGGATTAGAATGTGAACAGGTTAGACCAGCCTAGCCAAACCTAAGTAGGGCCACTGTGCTGTACTTTAAGAGGCTTGAAGTGCCAATGTGATGTAATGATGTAAATAGCCGACTTTCAATTAAATTATCAAGAAGAGACGCTGTTATTGCCAAGTTCACATTAGGGATGCTTCGGCACAGCCTCGGCTAGCTTCCGGCTCTGGGCCGCTACAGCCAGAACGAATTTACTATATATTTGAAAGGTTAAAATAAATCTTTAACAGTAGTGACCCAGAGCCAGAAACTGGCTGCGGCTGCCCGGGGCTTGGCCGAAGCAGCCCTAGTTCACACAATCTCATGGTCACCTCTCAACCTAATGCTTATTCTCTTTATTGGAGAGTTGAATAATACTATATAAAACCATCAAATATTCAATAAACAAATAGAAGTATATTTATAAATCCTAATTTTGGCTATTCCTCCTATCTTTGCTATATTCCAGACTTTACTCTGAACATCAGGCAATACTAGGCCAACACAGAATATCTTTACCTCTATTTTTAAACCTACAAGTCTTGTGAAATTACACCTTAAAGTGCTATCTTATACCAATTTAATTCACACATGAATTGCTGAGCAATCCTCTTGTGCGCCTCTGTGGTGTATTATGCCTTATTCATACATTATATCATTAATTATTGGCATAAGCATCTTTTTACCTAAACCCCAGCATTGGTTTGGCCTTTCTTTTATTTTGGATTTATTTTATTAAATATCGGGAATCAAGGCTTTCAGGGACAATGGCTACATTTTAAAATGAGATTGTAGCTTCTCTAAAAGGGCCCTTAAAACAACTTCATCGATTAAAAATAGTACACGACTTATTATATAATTCATGTACAGGTTTCAGTTGCTCAAGAAGATCTTGAGCTGGTCTTCCAAAATAAATCAAGCTTGGCAAAGCTTTAGGATTCATTTAACAATCTCCTGCTCAGCTTTAAACTCATTATCTCTAATAACAGAAGCTGACTCCAAATCCCAAGTCACAGATAGGTCTCTCCCCAGCACAATGTACAACAGTATCAAATCATTTAACATTTAATTCCAGAATCAAGCCTTCATCCAACTATCACGATATATTTGAAAATACTTACTCCATAAGTCCCCTTTTAATATAACCACATAACTTTAATACATTTAATAAAACCCTAACATAGTTCATACTTGATTTATTTTATTTCTATGAAGCAATGTTGCGAATCCCAATATTTATGCGTTATTGATTTCACCTTTGGCAGAGTTGCATTTTGAGTGCAAAATTATCCAAGTTTCCTTTCTCAACTCAAAATGGGTCTCACTCCAAATTGGGTGAAGGACTCATTTACATTCTGACTGATGGCATGAGTGATCCTCAACCCACTTATGAGAGTGGTCAGTGATTTATATGCCCTTCTACTGTTTTGTGATAGACATTTACTGTATAGGGATCATTTAGATTCATCCAATAAAATTAAGTTCTATATACACTTTCTTTTTGTGTTTATTCTCATACTTTGATGCCATCTCCCTATTCTGTCTAGAGGAGATTTATGATATCTATCATTCCTAGGGCCTTAAAGTAAAATCCTTATTCATCCCTGAAGACTAAACTCCAGCTTAGTACAAACCCAATACTACTGTTAGGATTTCCTGTTGTGTCTCTTGGCTGCGCCCAAGTACTTTGAATTTTCATTTTTTTAAACATGCAATGTATTAATATAAGCATATTTACTGCAAAATAATTTAATGTCAAGTACTATATACAAAAAAGCCTATGCACCAAGGAATTCACTAATAGAATAGATATAGATACAGTTTTTGAGTTGAACCAAATAGACTGTTTTTGAACCTATTTAATCTACTGTAAATTCAAAATCTAATGATAGAAATGCAGGATTGTCAAATCCTTGGTCCAAATTTTGAATCACTTTTGTGGGATGGCATTTTTTTAATTTAATTGAATTCTTTGTGTTTTTATTTGAATTTTTAAAAATACAGGAACTCATAGACACTTTGCAAAGTTCAAGTTGAACTGCATATTTCCAATGAATGAAATGAATTAACTGGAGTCATATTTGAAGCATTCAAATCCATCAACCATTTTCATTAAGTTTACTATTTTTTTTGGAATTGCGGGATTGTCAAATCCAAGAACCAAATTTCAAATAAAAAATGAAAGCCACTAGTAAACTTAAATATTATTTGCAGGAAGTGAAATCAGCTTTGAATACACCTTAAGTAAACTAAGAACAGTAACCCCAATGAGAAGCTCTAATATGACTAAGTCAATTGAAAAATTCAATTTCAATGGCCATGTTTAGACATAAAAATTAAATTAAACTTTAAAATTACCCAAACCCAGAAAGGATACAATATTATACACTTCAAATCACAGATATAGAAATTCTGTTACTATTCAAGGCTAAATCAAGAGAAAACAACTACCCACAACTAAACCTAAAATCTAAATAAATACATATTTAATCTAAAATATATTTTTTATTTTATTTTTATGGACAGATAATGCCATTCCTAACCAGCTCCTGAACCAGTCTGTGTGGTAGCCCATCCACAAGGGCGCCCCAGAGGGTCCAAGAATGGACCCAGAGCACAACTTGAGAGGAGTAGTACCAACACACAGGCTTCCCAAGGTGTCAGTGCTAGACAACCACCTCCCACATCACAAGCCAGAACAACCAGCTTGAATCTCAGGCAGAAGCCACTCTCAAGGCCTGCTACCAAAGTATTCCATATCAAGGTCATTGAGAATAATGAGGTTACATACACCTCCACCATATACCCAGTTGTCACCTGGCCCGCACTCTGGATCCCAGAGTTGCCACTGCATGCCCCTGCATTTTTGATACATCATATGGGCCATTGTCTACCACCAAAGAGCAATCTGTGCATGTGATGTATTCCACCATTGATGGCGCCACGCCAAGAAAGAGTGATCTCACCTTCTACACAAAGGTCCCCATCCCATGTGTTGATCCTGATAGCCAGGATGCTGCAGTACCCATCAAGGGCTGGCGTCAGTTGACAGATAGTGAGCATGAAGCTCTCCTCAAATGCTTGAACAGGGGAATGGCAGTTTGGGACATTGCGTCCTGATTTGGTGTCACAACCAGATATATTGGCAACCTCAACAAAAATATGGTGACACCAGTCAAATTGTAAAATCTGCCAAGGCTAAGCAGCAGCCAAAACTACTACAATCCATGCACATTGATGCAATCAAGCAGTGGGTATCCAAGAATTGACACCTGGATTCACTTGCTGTCCAATCAATGCTGGCCACAGAGTTTGGGCTTACTGTCTCCAAAACCCTTGTCTATAGAACAATGGTTGATTTGGGCTTCTCTTGGAAAGTACTGTGGATTTCTATGTACAATAGGATCAGCAAGAAGACCATTGAGGATTGACACATTTATGCCAAGACTTATCTGGCTCTAAAGCAGACTGGCAATGTACAGTTCTTCTATATAGATGAATCATTGTTTTCCTCCTCACTCAGGTCTAGGCATGGGTGGGTTGAGAAGGGGTCCAAGGATGGTGTAGCATATTGTACAGCTGTCTGTTCCCAAACATATTATATGGTAGCGCTTCTTGGTCCATGCAGGTTGGACCAATATCAAAAGATCAAGGGTTCCCATAATAGCAGGACATTTCTTGATTTTCTCTGAACTGTCAAGGAGTACCTTTGGATTAATTACCACAGTACAACCAACATTGTTGTGCTTGATAATAATGGGCTCCACAAAGTGGATCTAGTTATGTCCAAGTTCCCACCAATTGATAAAAATAGCCACACCTCTAGTCACTGGCTTGTGGATTGTCCAATGAGACTCCTCTTTCTCCTGCCATATTCTCCATTTCTGAATCCAATTGAGGAGGCATTTTGTTGGATCAATAAGGTCAAGAAAAGGGCTCCCACAGGACACCAAGGATCTCTTCAACATTCTTGGTGTCAGCCAATTTGCAATGCCAACTGACGTGGTGGTGGCTTTTTACAAGTGGTCTGAATCCTTCCTCCTCAAAGGCCTTGCCTATGAGCCAATCAGATAAATGAGCACTCTGGGTTTTATTTGTTTTTATTTTTATTTATTTTGTTTTTATTAGGACTTGAAAAATATTATTTTTATGTAATGACTTGATGTTGAATTGTATTATAGACATATAAGAATTTTTACATTAGTTAAATAAAATTATTTATATTGGATATAGAAGCACATATTTTTATTATAATGTACCAAATATTGTATTGATTGTAGAGCTAAAAAATAAATAAATTAAAGAAGATAGAAATATATTAATTTTATTTAAATAAATGTGAGCCCTTTTTAGTACAATGGCTATTTTTTAACGCCACAGATTGGACCTTGTAAGTCATCACCTGATCCTTATTGATTCAGTACCACTATAGACACACAACATGAAAACAAATGATTTTCATGTATACAAAAAATTCAGAACCTAAATATAAAAATGCTGGATTTTCAAATCCTTGGTCCAAATTTCAAATCACATTTGCGGGCAACTCAGCTGAGTGAAAAATAAAATATTTAATAAAATCAATCAGTTATTTTGACTTTTTTTGATTAATTTAAATTGGCAAATTTTGAATCCCTTGAGCAGATAACTCAACTAACTAAAGAAAAAACACAGCAAGCAAATTCAGGATAGATAAAGCAGAAATGCAGGATTCTAATGTACAATTTGGTATTTTCTGTAAGTCTAACAAATCATAGACAACATGGAAAAATGAAAAAATCTGAAATTGCGGGATTGTCAAATTCAAGAACCAGATTTCAAATAAAAAATGAGGTGAATTTGAAATAAATATAATTTTTGGGTGTCTTAAAAAGGATGTCAAAGGATATAGAGTGGATTTGTGCTAATTTTTTTGGGAATCATAGGCATTCTTAAAAATCACCTTATTCCATTTTAGGACAGCTAAATTTTAGATGCTTGATTACAGTAGATTTTAGAAAACACTAATAATAAAATAGAATTATATATTACAATTTTTTTTTATCAAGTTGCCTTTTCCTTGGTGTGTTGATAGTTCATTTACTATTGATAATGCACCTTCATTCAATTGGATAGTTTCACATCCAGTTGCCTTGGCAATAGGAAATCAAGTTGCTCCCGCAACCACAGTTGGCCTTGGGGAGGCAACTTGATTTTCTATTGCCAAGACAACTGGGGGTGAAACTATCCAATTGAATGAAAGTAAATTATCAATAGCAAATGAACTATCAACACACCAAGGAAAAGTCAACTTGATAAAAATAGATTGTGCTATATAATTCTATTTTATTATTAGTGTTTTCTGAAATCTACTGTAATCAAGCATCCTTAATAGCAATACATTGACACATAAAGTAAAAAAACTGGTGGTTTAGCTTTCCCACCTCTCCTTCCTTCCTCAAAAAAAGTTTTTTTGGCATCTGGCTAGACCAGGAGCAATTTTTTTAAAAAAATTATGTGTTGTCAGGAGGGTGGCTCATATATCATTATATGATTTTGTGGTTGCTACATTAGTGATTTAGAGTGCAGAATGTTGTATAATTTCCATGTTTAGATAATTTTACATTTTAAATTATTTTCATGTCTAAAAATGGCTATCAAAATTGAATTTTTCATTTGATTTTATCCAGAGTGGAGATTCTTGATTTTGGTTGGTGTTTCCTAGTGTGCTTACTTTACATTAAATTTGAATTCCAGCTCCCGCAATTAATATTTGAGTTTACTAGTGACATTCAATTATGATTTGAAATTTGGTTCTTGGATTGACAATCCTGCAATTCCAAAAAACATAGTAAACTTAATGAAAATGGTTGATGGATTTGAATGCTTCAAATATGACTCCAGTTAATTCATTTCATTCATTGGAAATATGCAGTTCAACTTGAACTTTGCAAAGTATCTATGAGTTCCTGTATTTTTAAAAATTCAAATAAAAATACAAAGAATTCAATTTAATTAAAAAATGCTATCCTGAAAAAGTAATTCAAAATTTGGACCAAGGATTTGACAATCCTGCATTTTCACGTTTGGGTTCTGAATTTACAGTATCTTACTAATTATTACTTATGACACAGGTTAAGCAGAGCAAATAGATTTATCAAATCATATTAAAAGGGAAAAATAATTCAAGTTCTAAACAATCACTTGTTTAAAACATAAGTGGCACAGTCAGCTCAATGTAGATAAATAGAGCTTTTGTTGTTTAACTACATAATATATGAACCTGTACTTGACAATCAACT
Source organism: Entomophthora muscae (assembly GCA_014839935.2). Lineage (NCBI taxonomy): Eukaryota > Fungi > Entomophthoromycota > Entomophthoromycetes > Entomophthorales > Entomophthoraceae > Entomophthora > Entomophthora muscae. The sequence goes on from QTSX02000157.1 coordinate 19,027, forward strand.
AAATAAACAAAATTTATAAATCTTATTTCACTATCACACACATTTTCTTTATTATAACTACTCCATTTTTATATACTAACTAATTATATATTACTATTATAGTTTACAATAAAATTAAAAATAAAAATTAAAGTGCAAGAGAATATTGTTTTTTGGGGAAAAGAAAAATGTGCAATAGGAGAGGGATTCATTCTGGGGAATTATACTCCAAAATTAGATTTTCTGCTAAAATGTCTAATTGGGACCACATACTCTTTTGTACGTGGTGTACAACTCTGGAATTAATTGCTAGATGGGTGGCCCTCAGCACCCCAGTAGTTGCAGAGCACTTGATAAAAGGCAATTGTGACAGCAAATTGATGAGCAAGTTCTTCTCAAGAGGCACATGGTATATATATAGCAATACAAGTGAAAAGGAGTTATACAGGACATGCTCAACTGTCCTGTACCCCATGGCGTTTTCTGTCTTTCCAATGCTAAGCAGCATATGTCTATTTGAATTGTTATGTCCTCTAAATTTTTAACATTTGTCTTTAATACAGTAGTTTTAAAGGCTATGATGGCAACCAAAAATACCTCAGATTTAAACAAAATGATTTCAGATTTAAGCAAATTCCAACTATCAGGTTAAAATATACACTCTGTTAATAGGGTTTATTGGCGTTAATGGGCAAAATGAGTCAACACAGCAACAAAGGGCTCACACACAAAGCAAAACCATTCAAAATACAATCCAAAATACATTGATTCAAAAAAAATGGTGTGAGTTGACTTTTGGTGTACATGTGTTTACATGTGAATCAGTGACAAAATACACCCAAGCAAGGTGTTTCAAAACGCAAACCAAAAACAAAACACAATAGCAACTCACTGCGTAAACAAAATCACTCACACAATGTGTGAAATGGATTGTAATCATGAATGATACCAAGGTATCTAAAATAAGACACAAGATCTGAAACATAAATTTTAAAAATAATATGTTGGGTGTTTGAATTTGGCAGTAAAATCTAGGAAATTGGGTGGATTTTTTTTGAGTATTCTAAAATGGGCGTTTCAAAACCAAAAACAACTAATTAAGAAATAAAAAATCTATAATTTGGATATGGAGGAAATATTAATCAAATATCCATATTCAGATAAAAGCAAAAATTAAAATTAGGGAGTAACTTAATTGAAATTTATTTAGTATTTTATTAAATTTTAAAGTGGAAGGTACACAACAACAGAGTGATAATGCACCTGTTGTGTGCCGCAGTTGCAGTTGCAGTTGCCCCTGCAGGTCAAAGAACAGAGTTAGTGCAACTCAAGTGCCTACTCAGGAAGGAGACAGGAGAGGAGAGTTCAATAGTGACGCTGCACTGACGCAGCTGGTTCAAGGAGCACAAGCTGCTAGGGTGCAGAGCATCAACCCTTGGATCCCCAAGCTGACCCAGAAGCCCACCAAGGTTACCACTACCAAAACAGTTAGAGAAAAGGAGGTAGAACTTACTTTGTATGTGTTTGACGCTGTGTACCATCAGGATTTGGTCCTGTTGGCCATGCTGGAGAAAGTTAAGCCTGTACTTGACACTAGCTATGAGCCTTACATCAGTGATGGCAATCAGGAAGAGTTCAAGAGCCTGAGTTCTACAGAACTGATGAGGGACAGCTGGTGTTAAAAAAGGTTGCAGCCTTCTACAACAAGGTACCCATGCCTTGCAAGCCTGCCACCAATCAGGATCCCAGTTCATCTGAGCCCACTAAGCTTGCCCAAAAGCACATTCCTGATATCACGAGGATCATCCTTCTCCGGCTCATGTGGGAATCTGGTGACTACAAGGCGGCTGTGGCTCTTATTGGGGTGGATCTTAAGTATGCCTTGAAGACCTTCAATAAGTTCATCAATACTGGCCATGTCCTTGCTGCAGATAAATCCCTGCATGTGTCCACCATGCTAACCAAGGAGCACAAATGGGCAATCCACCAGTGGATAACCCAAGATTGCCATCTTGAACTGGCAAATATACAGGCCATGGTTAAATCTAATTTTAGGGTTGAGGCCTCAATTTCCTTTTACTATCATCTGGTGAAGGGAATGCGCTTTTCCTGGAAAAAGCTTGGGGTATCTCCCTATAATAGAAATAGCCCAACCAATGTCAAAACCTGGAAAAATATGCTGAGGTGTACACTGCCCTTAAAGCCAAGGGGACAGTCAAATTTTACTATATTGACAAATCAGTATTTGCCTTGTCTATGCGCAATGCATATGGCTATGTCCCCAAGGGCTCAAATGACAGGGTAGCTTGGTGTGCTGCAGTTTGTGCTATAGAATATTCAATGGTGGCTCTCCTTGGTCCAAAGGGGGTTGAGCTCTATCAAATGATACTAGGCTCCCACAACAGCCGTACCTTTCTAGCATTTCTCTGATTGGTCCAGGAGCCCCTGAGGCGCACAAGCTCAGGCTTCACTAATGTAATTGGGCTGGATAACGTTGGTCTCCACAAGGTGGCCAATATTCTTGAAGAATTCCCAATAAATTACACCAGCATTGCAGTGGGCCCCTAGCAATTGTCCACAGCAAATTTGCACCTTCTCTTCCTCCCCGCTTATTCACCCTTCCTAAATCCCATTGAAGAAGTTTTTGGGTGACTCAATCAAGTTGTAAAGCAAGGGACCCTACTGGGACCGAGGATCTATTTGATTTGCTGCAGGCCAGGATCCACACCCTCCCAGCTGAGACTGTGGCCAAATTCTATGGCCACACTGATTTGTTCATCTCTGTGTGCCTTGCCAAACAGCCAATCAATTAAAGGCTTAGCATGTCCAACTTTTTTATATTCTATAATTTATTATTTAAGATTTATTAATTATTAATTATCATTTTATATTTAGAAGCTTCCAAGCCCACAATCACATTCAGCGGGACCATCAATGAAGGTTAGTAATTTATTTATTTTATATTAATTTTTTATTATAGCATCTGAGGCTATCCCAGACACTTGATTACATGAATATATTTATATCACTCTTATCAAATAAATATAAAAATGGAATTAAAAAACTAAATGTAAAATGTACACAATAGAAGTAAATTTTATTAAAGTAAATATATTTATGCTTATATGATGACCTTCTCCAGGATTATTTTTGCAAAACTTGTTACTAAAATAAAAATTATAAAAATTATTAAAAAAAATAAACTAAAATGTAAATATATTTATTGGAAACGAGAGTTTTAAGGGCGCCTGTCACAAGTGACAAGCTCCTGTTGACCATGCTCATAGGAAAACCTAAACTACAGGATTCAAACCCTGATACCCTGCAGGCCGCCAGCCTGCAGGACCAGCCGCCTGGCTGCCTGCAGATTTCTGGACTCAAACCAGAGCAGGATTTGACTTCAGGGAATCTTCTAAGGCTTGATGAACTAAAAATACCTGCATCAAGATTCCCCACGCCAAGGGTTCCTGTTAACTCAACCAATGAGAGGGTGGGCTAAGACAAATATCCTGGAATAACCTGGGCCTCCACAAAAAGGGAAACAAAGAAACTTCCCATAGAACACAGGCCACCCAGAGATGACCAACTCCACAACCTGAAAAGGAAATTTGAGTATTCTCAGTTCAAACCAGCCAATGAATTGACTCCCACAACGGATGCCACCAAGGACTGGAAAAACCTGGTAGATGGTAGCACCAGGCCTGAAGGAATTTGTAAAAGTTTACCCATGGAAGATGGGCATACTTATACCCTGGACTGCCAGGAAGTTGCCCATTGTCATTCTTGCAAAAAGTAACATGAACCTTTAGCTCAACCAGGTTATCCCATATTTGATTTTAGTTCTATTTCATTTGCAGTCTGTTGTGACCTGAGGTGCAGCACAGATACACAACAGGGAATCCTAACCTTAGGATTGGATTTGTACTAAGTCTTGGTTATAATGGCAGGGAAAGCTATGTGATTACCTTGTGGCCCTGATTGAATAATACCTGATAGATGTGTCTAGAGAGGTGCTAAAGTACGTGGAGACACAATGTCAAAAATGTGAATAGAACTTAATTTTATTGGTAAAAGTGAAATGGAATATATACTGTGTAGCTTTACCAAAAAACAGTACATGAACGGTAGGATCACTTGTCACAAGCATGAGTGGGCCAAGTGAGTTGTGCAGAGTCAGCAAACTGAACAATTGAATTTCCCAAATTGGAACCAGACTCATTTCAAAGGGCAAAAGAAAAAGAGAGAGATTTGTCCTTGAAATAACCCATTGAAAGAAAAATCAAAACATGGTGAATGGCGGCATTCACAACATTGTCCCCCTCTAGATTGTCCTTAGGGGGGTAGTATTTGTGGAGGAACTTGGCATGCACTTGGGCAAACGGTTGACCACTGGAGAGGAGTTTCACAGTATATTCTGACCTTTGTTTGAAGGCCACTTCCAAGGGCCCAATCCACAACAAGTCTAGTTTATGAGTGCATCCTCCTACTCTATGCTGATAGTAAAGCCGTGGTCCCCAATGTTGAACTCAGGCAAGGGAGATCATTCAGCATTATTGGGAGAGAGCTCAAGCATCTTGGTCTTATATGCAGACGTGTAGGCGGTGGCCTGAATATCAAATATACGGTTGACTAGATCTTTGATATGGCTGTCAGGGTTCATGGCCTTATTAGAGGAGAGCAGGGGGGCCCCAAGAGCAACAGAGTGGTGGCTTCACAACCATAAAACATAGCAAAAGGGGAATACCCAGTGACACAATGCTTGCTAAGGCGGTAGGCAAAAAGAAAAGCTGGTAAGTATAGATCCCAGTTTGCAGCATTGGAGTAAGTGAGTTTCCTCATGATAGAAACCAGAGTTGAATTTGCACTCTCAACCGCCCCATTGGCGGAAGGATTATAGGGGGCAGAAAAAGACTGATGAGACCCCAAAGCCTTGACAACCAAGGTCATCAACTTAGCATTGAAGTTAGTCCCATTATCAGATAGCAACACTTGAGGGCAACCATGGAAAAAAAGACATCTTGCAGCAGAAAGGCAGCAGTTGTCTTGGTAGTGATGTCCTTAGTAGGGCAAGCTTCTACCCACTTGCTAAAATGATCAGCAGCAATTTGGATAAAGCAGCAACCAGAGCAGGAGCAAGGGAGAGTCCTATAGTGTCAATGCTGATATTGTGAAATGCATGTTGAGTGGGGACTATCTTGAACTTGTGAGCAGCAGCTTGAGGTTGTTGGAGCTGACAATCACAGCAACTAGCAATGACATCTGGAATCAGCAGGAAAAGGATTTCCCAGAAGTAGTTTTTCTGGAGCCAGGCATAAGTCTTGGCAACGCCTCTGTGTCCTGTCTCCTTATGAGCTTGAAGCACCAACAAAAGGAAAAGACTAGGTTGTACATAATGCAAGTAGTGGTCTTGTACTTTCTTGAAAAACTGATTGTCACAAATGAGTGTGTCTTCAGATAATTTAGAAAGGGCAACTCAAACTTCTTCTGTCTTGTTCTCCCAAGAGGAAGGATATCCAATTAGTTCATACAGTTGATCAGCCTCAGCAGGGTGTAGGACATGGATGGGCATTCTGGACAATCCATCAGCATTCTGATGTTGAATCCCAGGACAGTGTAGCACAGTGAAGTTATAACCTTGCAAGCAGAGAGCCCATCTATCTAGTTGTCCTTCTTGTTCCTTAAGTTGTTATAACCATTTAAGCAAAGCGTGGTCAGTGACCACAGTAAACTGGGTGCCATACACATAATGATGAAACTTCTTGACAGCATGCAGCACAGCAAGACACTATTTCTCTGTTACACTGTAGTTCTTCTCATGATTATTCAGGATATAAGAGGTATAAGCTAAAGGGTGATCCACCCCTTCATCATCCAGTTGAGCCAAGATGGCTCCAATGGCCAGGTTGCTAGCATCAGTATATATGATGAATTCCTTATTGTAGTCAGGATATACTAGGATAGGGGCCTCCTTAAGTTTTTGCTTAAGGGTCTCAAAGGCCTGTTGCTGGCTGGCGGTCCATTTGAAAGGGACATTACGCAACAGCTGGACCAAGGGTTTGCTAGTGTCAGCAAAATTGGGGATGAATTGTCTGTAGTGTCGTAACTGTGCTGTTCTAGAAGAGTTAAAAGGGGAGAAATATTTATAAGCTAGATAATAATCTTTATTGAGAGATAGCAATTATATAGTCAATGTGAATCAAGGATAACAAGAACATGATTGTGTTGATCACACAACTGGATGATGAAGGGGGTGGCTTGATCCTAGTAATCAGTCAAGCGCCAAAACAAGGTATCAACCGTAAGGGATCATCATCTGTTCATGTTGTTGGATTTGGTAATTTGAGTTGACTTCCTAGTCTGGCTTTGAGTGGCTGGGTAATCAGATTGCGGGTCATGAACCCGCTTGTTTGGAACCTTGCTGGCGGGTCAAGCCTGCTGTTTTGACAGTAGTATCCCATCATGCCCAGAAAGACTTGGACCTCTTGTAGGTTGGTGGGCGGAAGCATCTTGTCAATGGCCTCAACTTTCTTAGTCATGGGGCAAATTCCTGTCTGAGTCACCTCATGTCCCAAGAATTCAAGGCGTTCCTTGAAGAAGACACACTTGGAAGGTTTTAGTTTGAGGCCCACTTCTCAAATCTTTATGAACACTTCTTTGAGATGAGCCAGGTGGTTGGTAAAGGTAGCACTAAAGACTTTTATATCATCTAAGTACACTAGGACACATGAGAGCTTCAAATCACAGAGGATGTAGTCCATGGCTTGTTGGAAAGTAGCTGGGGCATTGTAGAGTCCTTGTGGCATTTACATAGGCTCAAAAAATCCCTCAGAAGTGATGAGAGTAGGCTTCTGTCTATCCTCAGGAGAGAGATCAACTTGCCAGTACCCAGAGGCTAGGTCCATAGCAGAGAAGAACTTGGAGCCCCCAAGGCAGCAGAGAGCATCATCAATGCGTGGTAAGCAGTAGGAATCCTTTTTGGTTAAAGAGTTCAATTGTCAATAGTCCATCACAATGCAATGACCTCCATCCTTCTTCTTCAAGATGAGTAAGGGGGAAGCCCAAGGACTTTGGGAAGGGGACAGTAGCCCAGTGTTTAACAGTTGGTTGAGCTCTTTAAACACCTGAGCGTCCTCCACGCAACTGCGGCAATATAGTTTAGCGCAAAAGGGGGAGCGTCTCCAGTATTGATCTGGTGGATAACACTATTGGCTAGACCATAATAAGTGCTGCCTTTGACAAAGATGTCTGAGAATTGATCTAACAAGTCAAGCACATGCTTCTGTTGGACCAAAGATAGCTGTGGGAAATCTTGCGCAGTAAACAAGGATATGACTTGGGGCTCATCTACAGGTAGGTTAAAATCCTGGAACGTACCAAAGGGATGAAGTGACAAGACATTGGGAGCATTCAGTAATTTGCCATAACCAACAACCTGCCCTCTAGATAAATTTATGGGGATAGCAGCTAGGTTGGCTACTAGCAATTGAACAGGGTCTTAATGGGAGACATCTAGGATTCCAGGGCAGAGGTAAGGTTCATTGCAGCCTATCAAGGGAGGGGAGTATAACTCTAGAAACGTAGACTCAGGTAACTCATATGATATTTGGGAGTCTAGGATAGCCTGAGATCCAGGGGGAATAGTCACAGTGGAAGTGGCCAAGAGAGGAATCCCCTCAGATGCAGGGCAAGCCATAGAAAGACATTTCATGTTGGATGAATGGGTACAGTATTTTAGGATGAAAACACCAGTGGGATATTCTAAGGCACATGTCTTGAGGCGCTTCCTGCAAACTTTAACTGGCTTTTCAAAGATCAGAGGGGCCTTGTACCCTAAGATAGAGAGGTAGCTGTTCTTTAAGTTGATGATCCTATTGTATTCCATAAGGAACTGAGTGCCAACAAGGAGGTTGTGGCTCTCATTCTCCAAGACAACAACAGGCACAGTCAAGAGTAGTTTACCAAACTTCATGGGAAGAGCAGAATAAGCTCCTATAGCACAAGTCATGGATAGCCCAGCTGTGCCATACAACTGGTGATAGTTAAGGTTGGGGGCTAGTTTGAGCTTCTTGAAAAGCTTCAAGGAGATAACATTAACAGAAGATCCTGTGTCCCAGACATCCTTAATTTTCACTTTTTGATGGATATTTCCATACAAGTGGTAGTACAACCAAAGGGAGGGAGGACAGCCAGAATGTCTTGGGCTTCCGCCAGTTCTTTATCCCATTTTTCAATCATGCATCTTAGGCCTGGGAACTCCTTATAGACTGTCTGGAGAGGAAGCAAGAGTGTATTTTTTTTTAACACAGCGTCAGCAACCTCATCAGCTTTCTTAGAAGACTCTACAAGCACAGGGATCTCTTAGCTTGAGTAAGGTATGGGAGAGAGACAACCTCCTTGGCTTCAGGCAGAGGCTTGGCGGTTGTTGTAGTTTTCCCAGAACATAACTTATAAGGGACCACAATGGTTTTGGGGATGGCAAGAACTGAATACCCATAGGCGTTGGGATCTTCCATATCAGAATTGTACATGTCAGAGTCTTCAGAGATGTTCTGGAATAGCAGCAGAATGGGAGGAGCCTCAGTGTCAGCAGGCTCAGAGTCAGCAATGGAGGGAGGAATTGAAGGAGACTGGGAAGAATTGTTAACCAAGAGCATCTCTGCATCTAGGTTGACTGTTCTTTTCCTGCCTGCTCTTTGGGATCAGCTCCTTTAACCCAAGGATTGGTGAAGACTCGGGAATGATGACCTATCTGCCCACATTTATGGTAACCCTGGCGCCAAGGAGAATTCTGTGAGTTTATGGTGAGGATACACAGGCCACGTGAAGGCAAATCAGAGTTAGAGGGAGCACAATTCTCCTGCACAACTTCCCCATAGTGGGTAAGGTGCATATACTGCAACAGTGTCTTTATGATCTTCATAGAAGAAAGCATGGCTTTATGAGCCTTAAAGTGAAGACACAGGAGCTGATTAACCTTTAGGGCTTGAGCGCAAGCCATGTATGCTTCATGTCTGGTCAACTGGCGGCTTGTAATCAGTTGCTGTCCTTCCATGTAGAATCTACCTGCAAATTCAGCTAGGGTATCCTTTGGTTTGAAAGCAATGTGCATGAAAGAATCCTTCTTCATTTCCAGACTAAGGCCACACCAAATTTGTCAATCAGAAGCTGCTTCATATCTCCCCAGGTCTCAATGATGGGTATCTCTGGCACTACTACCTCTTGAAAGGTTGGGTGCAGACAGGTTAGAATGTGTTCCTTTTTAACCTCATCTAAGGCTCTTCTCATGGAAGTTTCATAGATAATTGGGAAAGCTGCTATGGTTGAGGTTTTGGGGTCAAAGACTTGCTTAAAAGTAGGCTTGAAATGTGCTTCTGGAGTTGGCCACCATTATTGCTATTGAGTAAATTTATGCGCAGGGAGAATTTTGCTTCAGATTTGGAGGGGGGCTGTCTGGCCCACAGCTGGCAAACACTTTCCTCAAGAGTAGTCAGGGTCTCAGCAGAGCAGATACCTGTCATAGTAGCTAGGGTGGTCTGTTGCTCAGTAATATCTAGGCATTGGCCCTGTCCAGTTACTACTGTGGAAATTTCAGCCAGTCAGGAGGTAAGAAACGGACCCACCAAAAGGAAAGGAGCAAACCTGTCATTCACTGAATTGATTAACACTCATTTTTTGTACATATTTATCAAGCTCAGAGTAGTCTTGTTTCAAGTGGACCACCTCATTAGCTAGAGCTATCAACTCTCTAGCACAGTGAATGCGGGAAGCTCCTGACAAGCCAGGGCAATAGCCATCTTCATCAGTAACCCTAGTTGGACTAACAGCAGTTGCCATCATCTCATGCAAGGTAGCAACCTATTGTTGTAAGTCAGAAACTTGAGTTTTCAGAGCAAGCACTTGGGGATCTGGCTGAGGAGCTTTGGTAGGACATCCTGACTGCAAGTGGATGCTCTTAACTGTTGAATGGCATCCCATAGTCTCTACTCTCTATCTGCCAAATCATCAGATGGAGGAGAAGGCGGGGCATCTGGTTTGGGTGTAGACAATTCATTCACTTGAGTCTGGAGTTTGGCAATGGTAGCAGTGTAGCAGCCCTTTCTTGATCAAATTCTTTGCCAAGCTTGCAGAGGCCTTTATCAGCAAGGGCTGCTACTTGCTGTAATTAATTGAAGGAGTAAGCACTGAACCTGTTGAGCTGCTGCACAAGTTGTTCAAAATTGGTGAGATAGGTGTTCAGGGTGGAATATACTTGGGTGCTCCAGGGCTGTTCCAACTGGTGAAACACATGTATACGCTCTCTGACGTACTTGGGGATAGACTGGCACATTTGTTTAATGGAATTGACCAAGCGGGCTTGGGAGGTGACAAAGTCACACTGATTGTCAGACACCAGGGAAAACTGGGAATGGGTCCACTGTTGATAAGCAGCAAATTGGTCCCAGTGATTAGTTACAGCTTCTTGTAGGGACAAGATCTCATGAACAAGGAGTCCTAGCACCATTTGATGGTGAGCTAAGGCAGATTGTACAAAGGAAACCAATAGATGTTCAGCGGAGCCAGCTGCTGGGAGGAGATGCTGTGGAAATTGCAGAGCCACAATCAATTCATAATACTCTGCTCAACTGAACTGTAGCTGGAGGCAAGGGATGGCTCCATCACAGGCTAACCCAAGGGCTACTGCCATGACTTGTTCCAAGTCAGGGGTACCCAAAGGGTAGGCCACTAAGTGGGGATCATTACCAAGGTTCAGCACAGTAGGGACAATAGGTGGGTCTGTGATGTCTTCCTCAATAGGAGGACTGGTAATTTCAGGCAAAGTCAACTATTGTATGGGAGGAGGCAAAGGTCCTAAAAACGTGGTTGCAAAAGGGATAACCAAGGGGCTTACAGCCCCTGTAGTGAGCACCATTTTTGTTGTGACCTGAGGCGCGGCACAGATACACAACAGGGAACCCTAACCTTAGGATTGGATTCATACTAAGTCTTGGTTAGAATGGCAGGGGAAGCTATGTAATTACCTTGTGGCCCTGATTGAATAATATCTGCTAGATGTGTCTAGAGAGGCGCCAAAGTATGTGGAGACACAATGACAAAAATGTGAATAGAACTTAATTTTATTGGTAAAAGTGAAATGGAATATATACTGTGTAGCTTTACCACAAAACAGTACATGGCCAGTAGGATCACTTGCCATAAGCATGAGTGGGCCAAGTGAGTTGCTCAGAGTCAGGAAACTGAACAATTGATTTTCCCAAATTGGACTCAGACTCATTTCAAAGGGCAAAAGCAAAAGAGAGAGATTTGTCCTTGAAATAACCCATTGAAGGCAAAATCAAAACATGGTGAATGGCGGCATTCACAGCACAGTCCACTTCCTGCGGCTCAGTACCTTCCTCTTACCCAACCCAAGAAAACGCGGACCAGTCACCCAAACTCTATTGTCCACCAGGAGCCCCCTTTTAACTAGTACATTTCACTGAATACCCACCCAACCCAGTATATTTGGAGTTCACCCTAGAGGAAATTTTAATCTACAACCCAGAGGCTAGAACTAGAGATACAGAGACCATTTACAGAGAAGACAGCAAATTCACCAGACCTCCTCTGCTGTTCTGCAACAAGTACAACTATCTGACCCCATATTTGATTCCAATGGCACCGCCTTTTACCCCGCGGTTCAAACACCTGCAAGAATCCACTACCACCCAGATATTTGGAGTGATGTATATCACTCTCACTGGCTTAATTGATTCAATGATCCCTGCAAGCAGACCCTGGGCCCTCCTGGAAAAATTGTTATCTTATATTGTGAAGTTAGCACCAATCTTGTGGTGGGCCCTTCCTGCTAGACCCACGGGCCGTCTGCCTGCAAGTTCCCAAGAACTAAACACAGGCTGGATCCCTGACATTATGGCAATTTACCTTAACCACGGTAACCTGGGCCCCAAGATGTTGATAATGCTTAGGGAATCTTATATGCTATTTTTATTGATTTCAGCTCACTATGCATACAATCTAGTTATCAATCTAATTGAATTGGCAATCTGACACCAAACCAGTATAGAACCAAAGGACACCTTGCTTGGCATCAAGAAGACCAAGACCCCAAATTTGCAGGTTCAGAACGTTATAGTCAATCAGACCACAGCCAAGGTAGACATACTGCAGATGGGGAAGCTCACCTTGGAAGAAGCCAGAAGAGCCATGCCAGTCCTCTGCCTCTATTTCCAGGATAACATAAACTCATACTTCAACAACACTGAGAAAGTCCTTGGGGTGGCCTCCATGCTCTCTGGCAATGCCTTAGACTGGTTTGGAAAGGCCACTGCAGAGGACATCATGTTCTGCCTGGACTACTCCCAATTTGAAAGTGAACTGATGGCTACTGGCAACAACTGAGACACCCGTCACCACACCCTCATCAGGTTACTAGATATTAGACAAGGGCACTACACCCTAGAAGCCTACACCAACAAGTTCATTAAACTGAAAGCTAGAACCAACTTGAGGACAAGTTATCAGCCATCCTGTACCACGAGGAGCCTGTCCTGCCTTGAAGGAACTCCTTAAGCACCATCCCCTACGCTTGGCCTAGATGAATTACTCTTTTTGTGTAGAGGGTTGAGCCTTAACCAGGAAGGTGCCCCTTCTTCCACTCAGCGCACAAACCAAGCCCCAACACCCAAAAGACCAGGAATATCCCCTGAGGAACTACAACGTCACTACTGTGAAGAGTTGTGTTTCTATTGCAGTAAACCTGGCCACCTCACTAAGGCTTTCCCCAAGAAGAGTGATCCTATGGTTTACCTAGCACAAATAACCACCTTCACCCACTCTTACAAATTTATCCAAGTTGAAGTGAAAGCAATCACAACATCCCAGATTGTCAAGGCTTTCATTGATACAGGAGCTGAAGAAAGCTTTATTGACGCCACTCTTACAAAGGATCTAGGACTAAATGCCACCACTAAGGGTGTCAAAGTGATCATGGAAAACAGCTCCCATGACCTGGAATTCAGGTGTGCAACCAAGTTGCCATTGAAAATCAGTCAGAACACCTACCCAGCGCTTCCCATCATCCTGAAAGGACTCCCCCACCCCTTGATCCTAGGAGACTCCTGGTCCCAAAGGCACGGCACCATCCTGAATTTCTGTAAACAAACAGTTGCCTTGAAGGAAGACAATTTGTGTAATGTGGCGCCATTCCAGCAGAGTCCAACCAGTAAAAGACCCAGCACACTCCTGAACTTGAAAATGGAACCAAGTGTGGGGATTCTACCTGCCTTACCAGAGAAGTGGAACCAGTCTTTAGCAAGAAAGCAGCAACCCATCTCTCCAACCATTTGATTTACAATCATGCCATAGATCTGCTATCAGGAACCCAACCACACCACTGCTCCATCTACAGCTGTAACCACCTCAAGCAAGTGGCCTTGAAAGCATACCTCAAGGATATGACAAAAAAAGGGTTCATACTGTTGTCAAAGGCCCCTTGCTTGTCACCCATGCTGTTTTTAGGAAAAAAAGATGGCAGAATGCGTCCCTGCGTGAACTACCAGAAACTAAACAACATTACCGTGAAGAACTGCTATCCCATACCCAATGCTGATGACCTTTGTGACGTACTGACTGAAGCCCAGGTGTACTCAAAAATTGACCTGAGAGACTTCTTCAACCAGATCAGAATCAAGGATGGAGACAAGTACAAAATGGCTTTCAAAACCAGATACAGGTTGTACAAATACCTAGTAATGCCATTTGGCCTGTGCAACACCCCCAGCACTTTCCAAAGGATGACCAACACTGTCCTAGGCAAATAACTTGGCCAATTTTTTGTTGCATATTTGGACAACATCCTCATATAGATCAAGTCATACAAAGAACACCTCCAACACCTTGACCTTATACTGGAAAAACTCTCCCAGGCCAACTTATACGCCAAGTTGAAAAAATGTGAATTCTTTTAGTCTAAAGTCAAATTCCTAGGATATGTAGTGAAGACTGGAGGGTTTACCATGGCGCAGGACAAAGTTGAAGAAGTAACAGCCTGGCCAGTGCCCAAATACAGAAAGGATATGGGAATTTCTTTGGGCCTGGAAAATTACTTCAGAGATTTCATCCAAAAATTTTCTCAAATTACACTGCCCCTGACCCGTCTCTGCTCTGATAAGGTCCAGTTTGTTTGGAACCCAGAATTCACTACTGCCTTTGAAGCCTTGAAGCTTGCTTTCACATCTGCCCCTGTCCTTGCCATGCCTGACCCATACAAACCTTTTGTGCTTGGGACGGATGCATCCAATTTTGCAGTGGGCAGGGTCCTTCTTCAGGAAGGAGGGGATAGTATGCTACCTCCTATAGCATATTACTCCAAGAAGATTATGCCAGAAGAAGGAACTACCCAATATATGATAAGGAGATGCTAGCTATAATAAAGACATTGAAGCATTAGAGCAGATACCTGTGCAGTGCTGAACATCCAGTAAAGGTTCTGACAGACCACAATGTTGCAACCAAGTTTCCAGACTTGCCTGCCAAAATATCTTACAATACACAGGGGGCGCTCAATGAGCTGCCCCTTGATGTATCTAACAACATGGAACAATCTGATAGCAATATCAAATTGCAGGCACTTTCTCCCAATTAGGAGTGCTACCAATTTGACCTGCTGATCCCCGCACAAGTTATTCCTTGTCTCAAATACTTACATGGAACAAGCCACCATGCCACCCCCTTGTGGCTGTGTGGCTTTCCCCATATGGTATATTAATCACAATATTTCACAAAAAACAATACCTTATTCTTATTATTCTGTCCTTTCTATTAGACCATTGTCTTCCCCAATCCCAAATACTGAATCCTCATTGGTTCAGTTGCAACAGTGGTAGCAGCAGTAGATTGACAACCTACCTAAAGAAAAAAATTCCCCCTAAGAAAAGACAGAGCATGGGCTGTATGGCTACTCCCCATCAAGAGACCTTCCTACCAATCCCCAAGGGGGACATTCCTGATAGGTAGATTATCTATCAAGACCAGTTAGTTCTTACAAGTGTGTACAATTGGCTCCATCTTGGACAGCGTGACGCCAGTGTCACCCCACCTCAGTTGGATCTTTCATAGCACATGCTCAACCTCCAACTAGAATCCTTTGCAAGTGGGGTCAAAGGAGCCAACATTGTCAGTTGGCTTCACTCCACCAAGACCCACCTTTGTACTTGCAAGTTCCTGAGCCCATGTGGGTTGCTACTGCATCAGGGCGCCTCACAGGGCCCGCTGCTGTATGGTTTACCAACTGGGCCAATCAAGAAATTGAAGTCATCTGGCTGGCATTCAGGGACACTGTGAGATCCCGCTACAGCAAAACCTTCTCTCCTAACGTAGTGGGAACTCCCCTTCTAGCAAAAAAACATACTGGGTACGTTCCTGAATACCTTGCTGCTTGGCAGCAAGCTCTTGCTGCCGCCCCAGAAGCTGTGACTGACAGGAATGCCATGCTCCTTACCCTGATAGTTAATGGGTTAAACCCCAATATCTGTAAGTGGGTCCCTGTAGGTTGCTGCACCTTCATCAATGACTGTTCCAAAGCCATTGTGGAGGCCAACAACCAGGCTTCAATGGGCTTCCACTGTTTAAATGATTCTCCACCTAAACCTCATGCAACACCTGGCAGCGCCCACAACCAAGTAGGCCGCCACCAGCCCTGTCAGCAGGATAATGGGACTAAACACCCCCACAAGGGGGATCTCCAGCTAGCCCAATTCAAAGACCCAGGAAAAGCCTGGGGTTTGTAGGTACAAGAGGTCCTACAACCCCAGCTGACCCGCACTCTCAATCCCTCCTTGCCAAAAATCCATGCAACTATAATGTACAAAGTTGAAACCCTTGACATCTTCCAGGTCCACAGTGACAACCCTGTGCTTCAAGCAAGCCACTCCCTCAATAAAGTAACCTGCTTGGCTTATCCCTTTCATTTTTGTGGGAACACCCACAAATTGTTGGTGGACACTGGGGCTGACCACACCATGGTGGACCAGGCGTTTGCTGATGCACAGCAGCTAGACCATGTACCCAGCAGATTCAAGGCAGTACAAGTAGCTGACTCACGCAGAGTAGCAATTACCCACAAGAAAGTCCTTTTCTCTGTGAGAATAGGGAACATCCAAGTCAAGCTCTCTGGGCCAAGCATGGCTGGGCTCAGCCATACTGTAATTACTGGCCTTGACTGGCTTTAACACAATTGTTCCTACATTGATTAGGATACATCTGTTATCACCCTCAATCTAAATGGGGGGCTTCCAGATATATCCTATCAAAATGAGCAAGCTTCTTCACAATACTGTGTTTTTCAGAATAACAGAAACAGGCTTGTACAATTTCAAGGGGGGAAACTAGACTTCAACCAGTTCTCAGTTGAGGTTATCCACACTGAACCACCTGCAGCCCCTCCCTTGATCAATGTACCTTCACCAGCGCTTGCCACCCTCCTTGAGGAGTATAAGGGCATGTTTAGTGAGACACTCAAACAACTACCTTCTCCCTGGGAGATCCAGCACGCTGTACAACTCCAAGGGTTGTTATCTAAAGCACGTCTCTTATACAGTCTCACACCAAAAAAAGATGAGACCCTCTGCCAGCACCTTGTGGACGCGCTTGACAAGGGCTTCATTTTCCCCTTGCTCTCTCCATACGGGGCAGCTGTCTTTTTTGTAGCCAGTAAAGACAGGTTTCTTTGCCTGGTCACAGACTATAACACCCTAAACAAGGTGACAGTTAAGAATAAGTACCCCCTGCTGTTGATTGATGTTGTAAATTGTGCAATTAATGATATTTTGATATGGCCTTCAAATATTGATAGCTGCAAAGATTTAGCTGGGTTTGCTTTCAATTTTGGAGATTCCTTGCCTTCTGTAAATGGGTCTGGTTCAATATCCACCCGTTCTGGATTATTGTACCTGTCTATGAATGATCCTGGTATGACCTCATCCCAACGTGACCCCCTCGGCCACTCTGTCTTCCTAATGAGTGATCACTGTTCCTTGTCTACTATTTAAAGTAGAATTGTTTCTCCTAATAAAGACAAGTTTATCCAAATTTGCGTTTGCTTTAATAATCTTCAAGCTTTTTCCTGTCCTTTTTTCCAAAAGGACTTTCTCTTTTGTTTTCCAGGAAATTAAGGTATGTGCCCTTAATTTTGCCCTGAAGGCTAACCCAAGGCTAGCTTTGAACCTCAAATCTTTTGTTATAAAGATTTCCCGCCGTGTCCTCCTGGATGTTGTCCCCAGGAGCCAAACACAACAATTGACGACCTGTTTGATACACTCACGGGTGCAAAGGTCTTTATCAAGATTGATCTCACCACAGGGTACAACCAGGTCCGCATTGCACCAGAGGATGAGGCAAAAACTTCCTTCCGCACACGCTACAGGTTGTTTGAGTGTCAGGTCATGAACTTCAGGATGACCAACACTACTTCCACCTTTGCCATGTTGATGAACAAAGCATTTGAGGAATTGATTGGGAAATGTGTGGTGGTGTACCTTTACAAAATTATTGTCTTAAGTCAAGATCAGACCATGCACCTCCAACACCTCTGTGCTGTCCTTGACACCCTTTGAAAAAACCAGCTAAAAGCTAAACCCTCCAAATGCAAGTTCCTTAAGTTGGAGCTGCTGTTCCTTGGGAACACCATCTCTTCTCAAGAAATAAAGCCCAACCCTTCCAAGATCAAGGCAATCACCAGTATGCCACCTCTCACTGATTTTGGGCAGGTGCATATCTTCCTAGGCATGGTTGCCTACATGCGTAAATTCATCCCTAACTGTGGAGAACTTATTGCACCCTTCACCAAGCTCCTGAACACCAAACAGCGCTTCCACTGGACCCCTGTCAGAGACCAAGCCTTTGAGATGTTGAAGCAGAGACTTACAACTGCACCTGTATTGCAGTTCCTCAATTGGAATTTCCAATAAAAACTTGAGACTGGCGCCTCTGACAGGGCCATAGGGGCGTACTACAGGTAGAAACTGACAAAGGCGTCTTCCTCCCTGTGGCATATGAGTCCAGGAAGCTCACTGACTCAGAAAAACATTACCCTATACACAAGAAAGAGTTGGCGGCAATTATACACTGTGTTGAGAAATGGCAATGTTACCTGGAAGGGCCAATCTTTCCACCCTGCGTCCTGACAGACCACAAGTCACTTAAGTACTTCAACACACAGTCCCACTTGACTCACCCCCAAGCAGGCTGGGTTGAGCAACTATCCCCCTACCAGCTGCACATTAAGTACAAGCCTGGGAAGGAACTTTTCACAGCTGACGCCCTCTCACAACTTTACGTAGCGTCTATCACTAAGAATGACAGTTTGGAACCAGACTGGCCAATGCTATACCTCCGTCCTGAGGCAACTTGTTACAAAGGCCTTAACTTGGTAACCATCTCCAAGCTGAAGGACAATGAAAGTCAGTTCACCACTGATGCTGGCAACGTCTGCCCCCGGGCAAAGACAGGTGAAAAGGGCAACTGTGGTAAGTTTGACTCCCTGGTAATTGACTCCCTTAAACTCAACTCCCTGGTAGTTGACACTATAGTAAAGTGAGAATTCAGCTTTTGCCCTGATTGACAACTGAAAATCAACACTTTTTTAATTGACAGATCTTGATGTATTGAAAACTTTTAATATAAAAATAAGCTTTACAGCTATGGTATACTAAAGTGACTCCAGAGAGCTCAAAAATGCAATTAAAACAGTACCTTGATTAATAGAATAAGGAGAAATAAGCAATTGTTTTTATTTTACTATCTAATTTACACTTTTCATTATAAAAATATTTTTTATTACCATAAAAATTAAAATTCCAATGAGCCAAAAATAACCACAAACACAACAAATAAAGTTATACAAAATACATAGAAATATTTAAACTTATTTGATATAGTTTATATAAGCACAACTGTGAATATCATATGTTTTATTTGAAAATTAACAAAAGTTAAGATATTTCACTTACTTTCAACTATAAATATTCATCTCAAACTTACCATATATACATAGAACAATTGCTGCTATCTAATTAAATTAAAAAAAACTTAAAAATTAAAACTAAAAACTAAATTATTAAAGCTAATAAGTAAAAATTAAAGTTAAAAAGTTAAAAGTAAAAATCATATAACTGAGCAAGCAAGCAAGTTTATTCCTCGTCATTCTTTCCCCCTTTCATTTTAGCCCCTTCCAGGAGGGCAGTGGCAATAAGCTCAAGATGCTGCTTAAGCTCAGAGGCCTTATACTTGCGCTTGGCCGCACCCTGGATGGCCTTGATGAAGAGGGTACAGCGGGTGGTTGGCTTGGTGGGGGGACACAGTTAGAGAGATCTTGGAGCTTGGAGATTGTTTTCTCTTGCTCATGCTGCAGGAGAGAAAAGAACTTATTGAACTTTGGATGAAGCCCAAAGTTGGCTTTAAGATGCTTGTGATAAGCCTCTAATGCCAAAGTGGTCTTCAGCTCCCCGTTGACGGCTGCCCTGTACACGTTCCAGCTGGCCTTGGCGCAGGCCTTGCCTCGCCTCTGTGTGACAACCTTCCCAATCCACTGGGGCTCAAAGTACTTGAGGAAAGGCTTGAACTCCAGCTGCTTCACTATGTAGGGATCCTTTGAGAGCGCCTCAAACCTCTGCGCAGTGTGCTCTGGCTTTAAAAGAGCCAAGGCACTGAATTGTGCCAGCACAAATTTTCAGGTATCCAAAGTATCCTTCTGGCTCAACCTACTAAGCTTGGTGTGGGCCTGCACGTACCAAGCAACTGCTTGGCGGAAGTGAAAGTGGCACCCCTGCATCCTCCCACTGAACAGCTGCTCAAATTCATTGAACTGAGCAGGCTCAAAGTCCATGATGCACACACAAGGCCCAAGAGCTCTTAGCCTCACCTTTTCCTCCGAGTCCAGGGTGGCCTGTTCCTTGTCAGAGGAAGGTGGGTTGGTGCGGGTGTGGGGGGGAGTCTTCTTGGATTTTTCATTGTTGGCAGGAGGAAGGAGGACAATTGCTTTGCGGAGGATTGTGAACGCACATGTGTAAATGGCCTCAGTGGCCCCAGGAAGAAGAAAGAATGCAAGTGAAATCACCTGGATGTCAATCTGGGCATGGATCATCCAGAGCTGCTTGAACATCCGGGGGCAAGTGGCAAAGGTACCATCAACTAGCCAGGTTGACGCCCTTTTCAACTCCATCAGGTTCTGCTGAGTTGAGTAGCAGATTATGCAGTCCTTGGCGGCAGGCCTGTTGTCATGGAGCAGGAAGCGCTCCCCACTTGGAAGCTGCTTAAGCTCATGAGTGAGCGTGAGCTCAGAGAGAACTTCTGAAGCCTTGGGGGGAGGGGGATTGGCGGCAGTACACTTATTGCTTATGAATTTAACCAACTGCTATTGAGTTGGCACCAACTTGAGATTGTTAGGTTTGAGATGTTGCAAAGCCTTTATGGCCAGATCAGAAGCCCAGAGGTGAGAGGATGTTGGGATCACCTAGACCAGGTACCATTTTTACATCCAGGTTATTAAATGATTGGGGGGCTCACATGTGTGCTCTCCCTTCTCCGCCATTACTTGCTCCCAGCCCTTGGTGTTTAGCTGGGCCCCGCAAGTCTTATTCTCACAGACAAAGTGCTTGATCTTGGTTAGGCGCTTTTGATTGTTACAATTAAAAATGTAATTGTCAGCAACATAGCCAGGGCCGCCCTTTACAGACATGATTGGGAAGTAACAGGTGAAGCGCTTGGGAACTTTAAACTCTGCGTCCACATTACAGATATTGTGAATGGCCAGTGGATCCCAAGCCACATGACCAGAAGCATTGAACTTCTTGGAGTACTCCTCTGGATCATCTTAGGGATCAGATTAGGGAGGGGGGAAGAGCCATCAGGAGGGGGAGGGAAAGGGTTCTTTGAGGCCTGCTTGGATACCTCCTTTTTCTTACCAGAAGAAGAGGTGGGCTCCTTGGCAGCCTTTGACTTCTTGGTATGTTGCTCCTTGGTGGGCTTGGAGTCGGCCTCTGAGTGGTAAAAGAAGTGGTTGGTAAGATCACCATCAGATTTATGGGGGGAGGAATTTTAGGGGGAAGGTGAGAGGGATGTGGAAGATGAGGGTGGAGGGGGGAGGAGTAGGAGGAGATGGGGTTGGAGACTTTTCCTTTGCAAGCTTCTTGGAACGCTTGGGAGTGGAGGCAGTTTCTTTGGAGCCCCGGAGGCTTGGCGCTTGGGCTGTTGGCTTTCTTGTTTGATTTTGTCTAAAGAAAAGTTT
This sequence comes from Entomophthora muscae, assembly GCA_014839935.2. Lineage (NCBI taxonomy): Eukaryota > Fungi > Entomophthoromycota > Entomophthoromycetes > Entomophthorales > Entomophthoraceae > Entomophthora > Entomophthora muscae. The sequence continues at coordinate 40,289 of QTSX02000157.1, forward strand.
AGTTTTGTAAATAAAATAGTGTGAAAGATATGAAACATAGAAGTAAAGCAAAGTAAAAGTCAAATGAAAAGTATGCAAATAAAGTTTTATTTATCAAGAAAAAACATAAAAAAGTAAATAGAAGCAAAATAGAAACTCAAAGTATAGATATAAAGGTTAAAACATAGAAAATAAGTGAATTTATGATAAAGCATCAAAGATGTTAGGTTCAGCATAACATCTTAGTGCTAAATCAATGTAAAAGTACAATTAAAAGTAAAAAATATGAAAATATATGGAGAGCAGCAGATAAAGTAGTAGAGTATAATTGCAAAAAAAATAAAAAAATAATTATGTGTAATTTTCTTTTATTGAGAGTTGAAAATTTAAAATATAGTAAAGTGTCAAGTTTGGCACTGTTGATCAGCTGGGAAAAGCTGAATTCTCACTATTGAGTATGCTGGAGTTGAGCAGAAACATCAAATTTACTATTTTTTTACATATAAAACTTGCTTAAATTTAAAACAGGTTTGGAAGTTAACCCAAAAGCAAGGCAGTATCATACGCTCAAAAATTAAAAAATACAACATAAGTTAAAAAAGTAAATGAGTGGAAATGTGTTTATTAGTGATTAGGGTATGCTGTGAGGAGCTGAGAGTGAATTATTTACCATAGTGTTGGTTAAAACGTTAAGAATCTCTCTGTACTAATCTCCAAGTTAAAGTGTCAAGTGGCGCTCATAGTGCGTCACATATTAATTTAGCCTTAACTCCAAGACTTTGATTAGTTCAATTCAAAACTGATTGGGTGTCAAGTGGATAGAGTCTTACAAAGAAGATTTCAAGTTTCAGTTTTTTTATAAATTACATATGAAATCTCTTAATAAATTGGGCTTAATTTATGTGGCACTACTTAATCCAAAAACCCAGGATTGGTATAATGTAAAACAAGTGGGGTATTTGATTAATGTCTATGCCACTAAATCTAGTATAGTGGTGCTTGGGAGCCTAATCAACAACTATGGACACTAATAATAAAAATATAATAATAAATAATAAATTTTATATAAGTGTATATGTATTTTATTAATAAAACTAAAATTTGGCTTAAAAGTGTCAAACTGGTCACTTTTTGGTTTAGAGTATCAAACATAGGTTTTTTCATTTCTATTAGTAAATTTACTTATAGATCCCCCCTTAAATTGGTATTTTAGCTAACCAAATTAATAAACAGAGTTGAGTTTGAGTAAATTTAACCTTAGTTTTTGGTTTTGAACCCCTAAATTACTAGTAAAAATTAGCTTAAAATTGGTTAAGCCAAAAATACTAATAGATTCACATATGCGGCGCTCAACTCCCTGATACTTGAAAAAGTGTCAAGTACCAGGGAGTTGATTACCAGGGAGTCAAACTTACCACAGTTGCTGTGAAAAGATGCCTTACATTCCCACCACACAATAAGGCAACACAATACTGCATTACCACTGTACCTTGGGTCACATCAGAGGACGCAACCTCTTTGAGATCATGAAACAAAAGGTTTGGTAGCCACACATGTGCCAGGATATCCTGGATTTCCTCAAAACATGTGTGCTGTGCAAAAATAATACATCTGAACCTGCACCTCCCAAGAATGTCCTGATCATCAAGGCCATGGAACTCTTTGAGCAGTGGGCCCTTGATGTAATTGGGCCCCTCCCTGAAGACAGATTGGGGAAGAAATACATCATAACTGCCATCAACTACTTCACTTGATGGCCAGTGGCTTGGGCAACAACTAATTTTACCACCACCATCACCCACTTCATTGGCAAGGAAATTGTGGCCTGCTTTAGGTAACCCAAGCATCTCATCACAGATGGTGGCCCCAAACTTGTTGGACATGTCATGAAGGCATACTGCACCAAGAACGCACTCCAACATATAGTTACGGTCCCCTACCATCCGCAAGCCAATGGGCGTGTAGAGCAATTAACCAGCTCACTGGTCCAACTGATTGCCAAGCTCTTACAGGAGCACCGCAATACCGCGTGGACTGAACACTTGCCTACCGCTCTACTTATCCTACAAGCAAGAATCAATTGAGGCACCAGGTTCAGCCCTAGCGCCTTGGCATTTGGGACGCCTGCCAGTATGATAGGAGTTGAACAGGGGAAGCTACGGTTTACAGTTCCTGGAAAGCCCCCCTGTTGACAACTCCATCCCTAAACCAATGTCGTGCCAAAGCCTGAGAAGTTGAGCACAAACAAATTGAAGGAGGGAAAAAGCACCTTGAAGCCAGATATGCTGTAGGTGACCCTATCTATACCCTCAACCCCAATTCAGCTAAGTTGGAGCCTAACCACCTAGGACCCTTCAAGATAGCTGCAGTCTATGACAATCACACCTATCAGCTTGAAGATGCTCAAGGAAACACCAAGACACTCCACCACAATTGCTTGCGCCCCTGCCGCGCCATTCCCATACAAAGGTTGTTTGTGCAGACCTTCCCAGATCTCCCACAAACTCTGATCTTGGTGTCTGACAACAAGCAGGGGGCAAGGGGGGTGTTGCAACTAAGTTTCCAGACTTGCCTGCCAACATATCTTACAATACACAGGGGGCACTCAATGAGCCGCCCCTTGACAGATCTAACAACATGGACTAATCTGATGGCAATATTGAATTGCAGGCACTTTTTCCCAATTAGGAGCACTACCAATTTGACCTGCTTATCCCTGCACAAGTTATTCCTTGGCTCAAATCTTTACATGGAACAAGCCACCATTCCACCCCCTTATGGCCATGTGGCTTTCCCTATATGGTATATTAATCATAATATTCCACAATAAACAGTACATTATTCTTATTATTCTGTCCTTTCTATTGGACTGTTGTTTTCCCCAATTCCAAATACTGAATCCTCATTGGTTCAGTTGCAACAGCAAGAAATTAGTCTATTTCTTCAAACCATGTCATCTGAACCAACAACAAGCAAGATGGGCCTTAGAACTGGCTGGCTACACTTTTTTCATATACTACAAGCCAGGAAAGATGAACTTGGTACCAGACGCCTTAAGCAGGAGAGCCAACCTGATTCCTGCCTCTACAGAAATCAAGGACTGTAACACCCATACACTACTAGACTCTGTCAGCCCAGGAATAAAACTGACATACTTGAAGATTGCCGCCAGCAAACCCAACGTGATAGGAGCTCAGAAACAAGACGCTTATTCAACTAAACTATTCAAAGCCCTGACAAAGGACCCAGATTGCCATCACTCAAAGAAAGGTTACTCCCTGAAAGGCGCTACTTTGCTGCTCTACAACAGAATCTATGTACTCAAAGGCCCAACCCAAAACAACATATTGATTGACCATCACAATTCAGATATAGCCAGCCACCCCAGTAGACACAAATCACTCTTAATTATCAAGCGGAACTACACATGGCCAGGCATGGAAAAGGAAGTAGCTGCCTACATCAATGATTGTGAAACCTGCAGAAGAACTAAGACGCGTTGCTCAAAGCCAGAAGGATTACTGAGACCTCTGGACATCCCTGCTGGATCCTGGAAGTTGGTATCAACGGATTACATAGTAGAACTCCCCCCTTCAAAATCCTTTGACGCAATCCTAGTCATGATTGACTGTTTCACAAAAATGGCTTACTTCCTCTGGGCCACTACCCACTGCACGGCATCTGAGACTGCCAGACACTTCCACAACCACATATTGATGCAAAACAGCACATCAGAAGAAATCATCACCAACCAAGGACCCCAGTTCACCACCAACTACTGGACCCAAGTGATGAAAGACCTTGGAATAAAACACTGTGTGTCAACCTTCTACAACCCACAGACCAACAGCCAGACTGAACAGGTCAACCAGATCTTGGAACAATACCTCCAATCCCACACCAACGCATACCAAGACAACTGGGAAGAGATGTTACCCATGGAACAATACACCTATAACAGCAAATATCACGCATCCACGTGCATGTCCCCCTTCAAGGCTAACTACGGGTTTGATCCATAATGGGACCCTAGAATTAGCAGAAAGGAACAGAATACAGTAGGAAAAACCTGGATTGAACAAATACATACCACCCAAGAAACCTGCCTAAGGAACCTGACCTGCGCCATTAAGACCTACAAAGTGTTTAGTGACAAGAAAAGAGTCCCTGAGAAACCCCTGGAGATAGGCAATGAAGTTCACCTTCACTCACAGAACGTCCCCTTACACGTACCCAGTAGGAAGCTAGCTCACTGTTGCTGCAGCCCTTATAAGATTATAAAGCAAATAGGAGAAGTGGTGTAAAAACTAGAACTGCTGCCTACTTGGAAAATCCACAATGTCTTCCATTGATCATTGTTATTCAAGAAAGAAGGAACCTCCCTTCTCCACCAGAAGATCAAGACCAAACTTCCTCCCATTCAGGAGGGACACACAATAAAATAAAAAGTTGAGTACATCCATAGACACTGCCTCCACTATAAGAATCCACAGTACTACGTCAAATGAATAGGTTCCCCCCCAAAGAGAGCACCTGGGAATCTGTCTTCAACTTTCTTAAAGCACACAAAGCCATACAGCAATACTTGGATAGAAAAGTGAGTAAGAAGAGGGGTTCCAGGAGAGAAGAGGATGATGTCACAAGTGAAAAACTACTGTTGACCATGCTCATGGGAAAACCTCAAATACAGAATTCAAACCCTGATACCCTGCAGACCATCAGCCTGTAGCTTTCTGGAATCAAACCAGAGTGGGATTTGACTTTGGGGAATCTTCTAAGGCTTGATGAACTAAAAATACCTGCATCAAGATTCCCCACGCCAAGGGTTCCAATTAACCCAACTAATGAGAGGGCAGGCCAAGCCAAAGATCCTGGAATAACCTGGGCCTCTACAGAAAGGGAAACAAAGAAACTTCCTATAGAACATGGGCCACCCAGAGATGACCAACTCCACAACCTGACAAGGAAATTTGAGTATTTGCAGTTTGAACCAGATAATGAATTAACTCCTGTAACAGATGTCACTGAGAACCAGAAAACCCTGGTAGATGGTAGCACCAGGCCTGAAGGAATTTGTAAAATTTTACTCATGGCAGATGGGCATACTTATACCCTGGAACACCAGGAAGTTGCCCATTGCCATTCTTGCAATAAAGTGACATGAACCTTTGATTTGACCAGGTTATACCATATTTGACTTTAGTTCTATTTCATTTGCAGTTCACCTCCCGTGGCTCTGCACCTTCCACTTGCCCAACCCAAGAAACTACAGACCAGCTGCCCAAACTCTATTGTTTACCAGGAGCTCCCTTTGGCCCGGTACATTTCACTGAATACCCACCCAACCCAGCATATTTGGAGTTCACCCTAGAAAAAACCTAATCAACAACCCAGAGGCTAGAACTAGAGAGACAGAGACCATTTAAAGAGAAGGCACAAAATTCACCAGACCTCCTCTGCTATTCTGCAACAAGTACAACTATCTGCCCACATATTTGGTTCCAATGACACTGCTTCTCACCCTGCAGCCAAACTGCCTGCAAGAATCTGTTGCGGCCAATGAATCCACTACCACCCAGATATTTAGAGTAATGTATATCACTCTCACCGGCTTAATTGATTCAATTTTACCTGCAAGCAGATCCTGGACCCTCCTGGGCCAATCTTTATCTTATATTGTGAAGTTACTACCAATCTTGTGGTGGGCCCTTCCTGCTGGGCCCGCGGGCTGTCTGCCTGCAAGTTCCTAAGAACCAAACACAGGCTGGATCCCTAACAGCGCCTATAAAAGATTCTTTGGTATGTACCCACCTGATAATAGAGGTGGTGCACAACCTCCACCCCACACTGTAGACAGTGGATACACCCTGATTGAAATATTCACAGCGGCTGGTAAAAGGGAGTACAGTCAGGTGGGAGTGAAGCAGCAGCTTCTCTGGTGGGGCTGCAGAACAGTAAATTCCAGCCAGGATCAGGGTGCCCTGGATCACATGGTCAATCAAGTTGTTACCAGGGGACCTTATTCCTATCCAGGGAGAGCCTGGCCTTTTCAATCCCAAAAAGAACCATGTTCAGATCCTCAACGTTTGCACTCATCCCAAAGTAAAAATGGTACCTCAAGTAAACACAAAGTGAAGCCTTTGCTCAGCAAAGGCTTCAGTAAACTCACACAGCTTATTGAACACAGTAATAATCTTCTTCTCATGTTTTGTTTTAGCAAAGGTGAGATCCATTACCAGAGGAGCCCCTATCTTGTTGGTACTCCATGCCTCCCCAAAGTTGGCAAGGAGGATTTTGGTCTTCTTTATGGCTGTTGCATCTGCAAAAGCCAATTTTGACACCTTGCACCTGAAGTTTTCCAATAGGTAAAAGAGTGTATGCTCCAAGAGGAAGCAGAAGCAAGCAGCCACATGGGCCTGGCCCATCTCCAATATATTCTTGAATGGGAGCGTCTCCAGGACATCCCAAACAAGCTCAATGAAGTTTACAAAGTAAATTCCACCAAGAGATACCGGGTCCAGGCGGACTTGTTGGGCATCCTTGTAGGCAGTAACTTCCCACTCAGATGCCCCCTTGCCATGTGTCAGCCCGGCTAACGCCTCCCAGGACATTAGAAAGGTACCATTAACACGGTCCTCTAGCTCACACAAAACAGGGGGGACAGAAACAGCTGCCTTGCCACATGATTGGTGTAGTTTGAGTAAATGCGGCGGGGACAAAGGGGACCAGGACCAGGCAGATTTTACCGTTTATGTTCTCTAAAAAAGATAAGTATTTTGAAATCTTTATTAATTTTGATTATTAGGTTACCTTTGTGTGTTTCCTCTTTGCCTGAAGCCTCAGCTGGCTTAGCCAATTTTGGCGCAAGCAGTTGAGCAGAAAGTTCTGTATCATCAGTTCTTGCTTGCTTGGCTGGCTTGAGATGTGCATACATCTCAGAGTTGTCAAAATCAGACAGACGGCGCATAAAGGGCAAAAGACTTAAATTGCAGGCCCTCAACTACAGTTTTTTGAGCGTCAAGAAGACAATCAATTGTTATTTTGGGGGTGTCAAGCATCTTGGCAATAAGTGCCTTGGCAAACACCTTGTCAAATTGGTCCCCAGTAAGGACAGCAGCCTTGACTTTTGTCTTGACCTTGCGGTCAATGTCTTTTATTTTTGCAATTGCTGAGTTAAGGTCCTTTAGCAGCTTCTCCAATTCTCTCATTTGATTTTTTACTAACATTTCCATATGTTTTTATAGCTTTCACCCCAATAAAATCTGTATTATTCTGATACTATTGCCTCTTTGTTTATTCCTGTTTGTTTTCCCATTTACTACATTATCCCATTTTTTTACTCATTGTGTATATGTTTTATGCTCAACAAAATATGTGTTGTTTGCTTCATGTTGGCATTGTCTCCCTTTATTATCATATTATTTTTGCCACTTTATACAGCCCCTTGTGAAAATATTAAAAATGATTTGGCAATCAGCTAAATTTGAATTAGAAAAATATAGGTTAATTGTGTTTATATAAAAAGTTACTGATCCAAATTCAAAACCTTTATGATAAACTTTAAGCCAATCAGGAGCCAAGTGATAAAGTGATTGTTGTGACATAAAGGGTTATTCAATAATTCTTTGGTGCATGTGCGCCAATTAATATGATTGTCTGGTTGTTTTGCCATTGTGGGCCATTGCTTCTGTGGAAAGTTGTTGATGGACTAGTGCTAAACCAGCAGCTGATTGAGCACTAGTCCATCAACAACTTGCCACAGAAGCAATGGCCCACAATGGCAAAACAACCAGACAATCATATTAATTGGCGCACATGCACCAAAGAATTATTGAATAACCCTTTATGTCACAACAATCACTTTATCACTTGGCTCCTGATTGGCTTAAAGTTTATCATAAAGGTTTTGAATTTGGATCAGTAACAACTTTATCTAAACGCAATTAACCTATAATTTTTAATTCAAATTTAGCCAATCACCAAATTGCTGTTTATATTTTCACAAGGGGCTGTGTTTAAGTACTAAAAATATCTGTGTTATGGATCTAGATAAATGGCATAGTAAATATATGATTTTATAGAAATAATCTGAACATAAAGAATAAAACCAACTATAAACAAAGAGAGCATGAACATTGAAATTTAAAATAAAGATAATATAAGTAGAAAATGTTTGGCAACAGGGGTTTTTTTGGGGTGGGGAAGAGTGATGCCTAGTAGGCAGAATAGCACAGAAAGGAAGATGTAGAGGTAGTGCTGGCCTGGGGGGTCTGTAATTGGATGGGTGGGGCTGGAAGGTGGGATGTAGTGGTGGCGGGGGTAGGGGTAGGAGGATTGCACATGATGGCCACCATATAACGCTTGTTATGTTCCTTGTCCAGCATTGACTGGATGGGTTGATAGGTGGCTGTGGCAAAGGATGAGAGGCACTTATCCTTGTGTGATTGGTTGCCCATGTTCACATGGAAAACCATTTGCAAAAAAAAGTCAGCCACCATTTGGTGACCAAAGAGAGAATTATGGTCAATGATCCCAAGATAGGGGTTATTGAAAGCCTGAGGGTGGCGCTCCTGGAGTGTATCTCCAATATGAAAGAGCACAACATCAGCCAGATGGATGTCAGCGTAACTGGCTGGGTACACAGAGGCCTGGTGCCTGTGTTGCTGGATGGCCTCAAGGGCAGTGGAGCTACCCTCCATCTGGTGGCTCAAGAAAACCCAGTACTTGGGATTTGAGCCATCCCAGGATTTGAGTAATCCACTGAGGATGTGAGCGTACTTGTAGCTATTGGTGAAATCTGGGTTTGTCTAATAGCAGACAAAACCCTTAGCTGAAACAGCCAGAAATGCACCAATGAACACCCATTCTTGACCATCTTCCTTCTATTCTTGGCAGCAGCTTTTCTTGCTCACCAAAATTTTCAAACACAATTGATAACTTGTAGTACAAGAGAAACATGTCTTCATCTGACAAACTTGTCAGGCATTGGAACAGAGTGGATTTGATGGTATAGTCATACAAGGAATCCTCAGCGCCATCCCATTGATTGCTGGTAAAATTGGTAAGAACCTGTACTGAAGCCACCTTTCCATATATCCAGAGCTGCACCATGCACTCAGAAACCCAAATGCCATGATGTGCAAGCTTCTTCCAGACCTGGATCAGGGGAATCTTGGGGTCCCGCTGCAAGAGATCAAGCATGATTGGGTAGGCCTCAGTGATTTGGGACTTGGGGCCTTTATTTGGCTTCTTGGCTGTCCCAATCAGATTCCCATTATTCATCAGCTTGTTGAATTCCCACATGACAGTAGTCCAGGTTAATTGTAATTGGCTGGCTATCTGATCCCAGGACAGACCTGCAGGTTCAGTGCCACAATTTCTTGGAGAATTTGGGCAGTAATTATTATGTGTTTGGGGCGTTAGGCTGGGGGAGCTGAAGCCTGATTGGCTTTAGGGGGTAGGTTGGCTTGTGGTGGGAAGTTGTTCCAAATTAAGGTTGCCATCCTGATTGGTTGATTGGTTGGCAGCTTGTGTGGGGGTGGGTACAGGAACAGGGGCAGAGCTAGATGCAAAGTGATAATGGAACAAGTCAAAGCCATATGGGTTGGGGGTCAGGTATAGTTTGGCTTCCTTGTTACCTGCCTCAAAGTTTTGGGTATAAACAGGTGCCTCCATGCCCTGAGCCTTGCCTCCATTGAAGCTGGCTTGGCTGCTGGCGCTGTTGAAAATGTTGCTGTTGAAAACTATCTTGAAATAAAGCCTAGGATAAAATCACTAAAAGTAGAAGTTAAAATTTCATGATTTATTTTTATTGTAATCACAATTCCATATTTGGAAAATTCTCAAAATCATTATAGACAAATAAAGATCCACAAAAATGAGTAAAATGCCTCTGTTCCTAAATCAGATAGCTGTTGATTGGCTGTTAAACTGTTATATTTCTATTTTAGACTGCTCATACTACACATCTTGTTTGACTTCATTTTGCTTTGTGCTTGTGGAATCTGACTTCCTGATTGCTAAAATTTTGTTTTATTTTAGTCCTTTTGTTGGTGCCTCATATGAATCCTGATTGAATTATAATATACTCCAGAGTAGCATCCATTTATCTTACTTGTTGCGTCAGTTCATTTTGTTTGTAGTTTAAACAACACCCTTGATATTTGCTATAATTTTGTATAATGGGCTAGTGTAATTTTGTTTTTATTTGACAGTTCATTTATTAACCAAATTTTTTAAATTATTTGAATCCTGAATCTTGTGCAACTTGGATTTTTTTTTCAAATTTGAAATCATTGTGCTAAATCTGAGGTATTTTTGGTTGTTGCCATAGCTTTTAAAACTACTGTATGCAGCTTAATAGTATTACTAGGTATATTGCAACATGAATCCTTTGAGAGATATATATTTCTGAAAAAATGTATAATTTCTCATAAATTTGAACTAATCTGTTGATGTAGGAAGTTTTAGAGAACTTTAAGATGATTCTGGGGGCGCCCAGCTTGTATCTGCCCCCATGCCTCAGTGAAAAAAATTAATAAAGGTTTAAAATTATTCACAAGGATTGCGTTCTGACTTTATTTGATAATGCTTTAAAGACTTAATTGAATTTTTAATTTGATAAATTCTGTTCCTATTTGAAAGTCTGTTTTTTGGAAATTCTTTTCATAATCATTTATGCTTAAAAACTGAAATTCTTTCACAGCATTTATAAATATATTATTATTGAAATTATCTTGACATTCCCTTGAATTCCATTCATTTCCTTAAAGTTGATTATTCTGCCTAGCTCATAGGCTTCCCTGACCCACGGCAAGCACCCTGCAGGTGGTAGATATTCCTTATTCTCTGCTTCCCTATTTGAATATTGATTCATGTTCATTTGAATAATTTGATTAAGTTCAGTTTGATTTATTTGAATTACAGGGGCTACCAATGATTGGTAACCCCCATAAAAACTACTGGGAGTGAAGGCTGCCACCTTGAAAAACTCTCCCCATTCCTTGTTGTGACTAAAGTAAATGTAAGTAAAACATAAATAAACTTACTAATTCTTTCCCCTGCGCCCCCCTCAGCCATAGGCGCCCCTTCAGCAAACTTCATGAGCGTTGGTTGCTCTTCATTTGATTTTCTGGGCTTGATTTTCCTTATTTTCTGTGCAACTTGTGCTTCCTCTTGATTTTCTTCATTTGATAAATTTTCATTATTTCTTGAAGCGCTTTTGCTTCTTGAGTTTGCTTTATTTCCTTCCTTCATTCATTTCTGTTTCCATTTCCATATTTTCATTTCTTTGGTTTTGATTTGTTTCCTCTTCATTTCTGTTAATTTCCATTGATTTTTTCATTTCCTTATACTGGTTTTATCTTCTGATTAGTTGTTCTGTTGCTTCCCCAGAACTCCCACAAATTATAGGCCACATCATTTGAATTTGATTTTTCTAATATTTTTCCTTGAAGATTGAGCAATATTCCCTTGTAGTCATCTTAAATATCTGTCCCCAAGTTACTTAGGGTGACTTCATTTGATTGAATAATTGAACACCCCCATTTAATAGTGTTCCTGTGACTATTTCCCTAATGTTCTTTTTAATTTCAACCACCTTCTGAAGGTGTTTTTCCAATTCATGTACAAGGCTATAGATTTTAGACATGTTGTTTGAATTACATCAAAAAAACTGGATTTTATAGTACTACCATCAACACATGATCATAAAATTATAGATAATAGTACATTTTATTGAAAACTATTGTAAATAATACAAATAAATTGCAATTATACAAAAAATAGCATACTACACTAAAAAATACACAAGAATTGCATTAAACTAGCCATCTGAAACAGGACATGTAAAGTATGTTTTTCAGTATGTAAATTTTTTATTTGAAACTAGTATTTTATTGATATTTCATTAAATTGTGAATGTTTTATTGAATGTTACCTATACCAGGCTGTATTTCCAGCAATGTCAATTCAGTGTTATGTGCATAACTCAATGCATTTTGCATAATAAAATTCATTGTAAACTTGGCATTTTTCATTGTAATTTTATATTTGGACTGTGTTTATATTAGAGAGCCATTAACACTGATTACCAATATTGATATATAGTGCCTTTTACAGCCTGAATATTTATCTATTGATGATTATTCTATTAAATTTAAGCCGGACTTTGTGAGTTAGTAATAATTCAATGGATCAATCATTCACTGTTTATGACTATTAATTGGCTAATTTTCTTTGCTGTGGTGATTGTACATTTTTTGATAAGTATACGCTGGTATTCCATTGGTTGGTTTCACATCCCATTGCACAGGCAATAGGAAATGTGGTTGCCACACCAACCATATTTGGTCTTGGGGTGGCAACCAAGTTTCCTATTGCCTGTGCACTGGGATGTAAAACCAACCAATTTGATACCAGTGAGTACTTATCAGAAAATGCACAATCACCACAGCAAAGAAAATCAGCCAATTAATAGTCATAAACAGTGAATGATTGATCCATTGAATTATTACTAACTCACAAAATCCAACTTAAATTTAACAGAATAATTATCAATAGATAAATATGCAGGCTGTAAAATGCATTATGTATCAATACTGTAAATCCAGAACCTAAAGGTAAAAAATGTGGGATTGTCAAATTCTTTTGTGTGAACTCACCAACTTAATAGAGTAATTTTTATCAAAGAACAACTTACTTTTTTATATAAAAGGATGAAAAATATTCCAGTAAGTTGATGAGTTTACACAAAAGAATTTGACAATCCCACATTTTTACCTGTAGGCTCTGAATCTAACGTATTTGTAATAAGTGTTAATGGCTCCCAAATATAGACACAGTCAAAATATAAAATTTCAATGAAAAATGCCAAGTTTACAAGGAATTTTATTAAACAAAATGCATTGAGTTATGCAAATAATATCTATATATCAAGAGCTAACGTCTAGTTGCAATATTATAACATAATATTTACCTTTGTTGGTCTTTGCTTTATTATTGATAATGATAAAATTATTATACATCTAATAATATGTTATTGCATCAAATGTACACAAGTTTTTAAAATATGGGGAATGTCAATAATATATAAAAAAATATTATTAATTAAGAATTGGAAGAAATAATATCAATTTTAATAATTTGTCACAAAGAAAGATTTTATTTTACTCATCAAAGGATAATTAGGGGAGGGAATGGGCAGAATGTACATTGCCATCATCTGCCTGTAAAAGGGATGGTATCAGAGGTAGTGATGAGGGATTGGGTAGTGACTTGGAAGTTGGGTTTGGAATGCAGGTGGCTTGATCTTGATGGGGGGTTGAGGAAGCAGGGTTTGTTGACTGGGAAGAGCTGAATGCTTCAATTATTTGAATTCTTCTTCTGTTACATATGTTGGATTGACAAACCAAATGGATGAGTGTGAGGGGAGGCAGGAGTCCTTTCTGGACTTATCACTATCACTTGCATATAAGATGACAAGATCTGATAAGTCCTGGAAAAGTATGTAAGGTAAAATCTCAGACCCCTTATCAAATTGGGTGCAAAGTTAATTGTAGGTGACAGTCTTTAAGCATCTGAGAGCTGGAATTTTTTTAAAGACATACATCTGCAAGATGCATGTCAGTGTGGTTGGTGGGGTAGGACCAACAGCTATGCCCCACAACTCTTTATTTCCTTGGTTGCCCATTCCTGCTTTTCCATCTCAGCACTCATTACAACTATATACACAGCTTGTTAGGTAGCCCACTCCTCCAGCATTTCCTTGATCTCTGTCTGGTATACATACCCATCTGCATGTTTAATATTGCTGAGTAATAATTGACACCCAATGGGGAATTTCAGCAAACCCCTGAAAAATGATACAAAATTGGGCTGCACTTGTAGACATCAGATTGGATACACTTTTCTCCAAAATCTTGGATAAGCACAGAAATATTGGTATACAACCAGAATATGACATCATTGTGCATCCTCATTGTATTCCCTTTTATAAACTTAATAATAGTTGAATTGTATGGATTGGTATCCACTAAACTGGGACCACTGAGAACTTGATTGGACAAGATTCTAGAAGAAATTACAACTCTGTGCATCCAAAAATTGACTGCTCTCTTATTTGTGAAAATGCTGTAGAGTCCCAGATGGAGACAAACCTGGACCAGAGGCATCTGTGGGTCAAGTTCCATGATGGCCATCATAAGGGGATGGGCTTTTTCATCATCAGTTGAAGTACAGGCACCAGTTAGGGTCTTCTTGGGAGGGGGGCCACAGTTGGTGTGGGCTTGCAGAGTTTCTGACACAATGGACTTTGCAAAACTCATTGTGGTCGCAATTTCACCAAGGGACATAAGCATCCCTTGCTTTTCAACCATTTCAAGAACAATTTATGGGATGATTAGCCTTCTTCTGTGTCTTGTAGGCTGATTGGCTGGAGGTGAGATTTGTCTGTCTGGGGAACCAGACTGTGCCATCTGATTGGCTGTTTCTGGATTCTAGCTTAGTTGGGTGGCTCCTTGGCTAAATTAGCCAATTCCGGATGCTAGTGTTGATACAAGATTTGGGTTAGTAGCTGCCTGTGTGTGAGGGCAAAAAGGGCCATTCTTGAGGACGCAGGAGAAAGAACACACTCTTGTGTAGTGCTTGGGGAGGGGCATGTGGGTTGGGAATGACCATAGACAGAGGCGTCACTATTGGAATACCCAGGATAGCCTTGTATGATTTTGTCAAGGCCAGGGAACAGCTTGTTTACTTGGTTGTTATTAAAAGAAATATAACATTTTTATTAGAAAATTAAACTCAAAAAGAGAAGTGTATATTTTAGTCAATTTTATTGTTAAGTTGGTAATAGTAGGATCTAAATTTTAACCATCCTAAACTGGAATAGGGTGTTTTTGGGAGTGCCTATGGTACCTAAAGCTATTATCACAAATCCGCTCTAGATCCTCTGACTTCCTGTTTGAGATTCCCATAAATTATATTTATTTCAAATTCACTTCAATTATGATTTGAAATTTGGTTCTTGGATTTGACAATCCCACAATTTCATATTTGTTAATTTTTAAATGTTGTCTATGATTTTTTTGACATACAGGAAATCTCAAATTGTACATTAGAATCCTGCATTTCAGATTCTGGTATCCTGCATTTGCTTGTTGTGTTTTGTCTTTAGTTAGTTGAGTTATATCAGGATTTCTGGATATTGACTAATTAACAGATTCAACAAAATAACACAGGCCAACAGTTAATTACTCTAAGTAATGCGGGACAGTGGTTAATCACTCTTAGTAATGGTTTCAACCAAATAATTCATGTTGCTGGTTGGTAGAATCAATGAGTCAACAACCAAATCATGTCCTGGCATTAACATTTAATGCATTGCAATTAATTAATGCAACATGACATTACTTCTCATTAATTATTCCGCCTTAACAACCACCTCAAACATGCTTCTCATAATAATTACTATTCTAAACTCTAATGGAATCCTAGAACAAGAAGGCCATCATAAAATCTGTCATCTGCATTACATCTAGTAGAGTCCAAAATAGACTGGGCTGTCAGGCCAAACACTCTAAGATAAAAGGCTTTGAGCCTATTGTATTAGAATATATCTGATTAAGTAAAATAATCATCTCTGTGAACTACTAGCCAACCACTGGTTAGCTAGCCCTGTGTGGCAGATCCAGGTCCAACCAGTCCATCCCGCCATTATGCTGCCCTTGACTTTTATTGCCATTACCTTTCTTTGACAAAGCTTCAAGGAGCTTTGTCTCCAGAGAGGCAATTTTATGGGACAATACTTTTTTATCATCCCACCAACGGGCCATGATCTCAACACTCTTTTCCTCTCTTGCCCTTAAAGTCTCAATTTCACGGTTTACCTTTGCTTTCACTTGCTGTAAGATTTTGTCCCATCCTACTAACAGGTTCCAGGAATCCCATACATAGATTTGGTTTGCTTGGGCAGGAGTCCCTTCTTCTGCAAAATAATTGGAGTATAACTCTTCAAACGCAGCCTTTACTTCCACCAAGGACTCCTCAGGCACAGTCTTGGTGACCTCCAAGCTTGCCCAAGCTTCCTTCAACAAACTTGTAGGAACCTCCTTTCTGGAAGCAGCGGTTTCCACGCAAAGTACTCCAAATTTGGCCCTTTCAAAATTTAACAATGAAGCCATTATAATTAGAAGGTAGTTGAGGGGAAAGCATCAAAATCGACAATATATCTTTATTAAAGTTTAGCTTTTTTTGCTTATATATCATTTGGTGCATATTTGGCTGAAAACCCCTCTGGTTCCTGAATCAACCTATGATTTATATCACATGGTCTATGACATTTAAGTCATCTAAACCTAGATCTTTACCTAAAAGATCACCAATATTTCTCAACCTATGAGAATCAACCTACAATGGGAAGAAGTCACCTGAATCCATTCATCCCAATGTACCAATTCAGCATGGAGCTTTCTCAGCTCCCGGCGCCAAAACCCTGTGGATTACACACCCCAAAACTCAGCTATTGATGTTGTCATAAATTACACAATCAATGCTATTTTGATCTGGCCTTCAAATATTGATAGTTGCAAAGATTTGGCTGGTTTTGCCTTTGAGTTTGGAAATTCCCTGCCTTCTGTAAATGGGTCTGGTTAAATATCCACCCATTCCAGATTATTGTACCTGTCTGTGGTTGATCCTGGTATGAACTCATCCTAACATGACTCCCTCAGCCACTCTGTCTTCCTATTGAGTGATCACTGTCTCTTGTCTACTATTTAAAGTAGAATTTTACTCCTAATAAAGACAAATTTATCCACATTTGCGTTGGCTTTTATAATCTTCAAGCTTTTCCTGTCCTTTCTGCCAAAAGGACTTTTACATCTTGTTTTCCAGGAAATTAAGGTATGAGCCCTTAATTTTGCCCTGAAGACTAACCCAAGGCTAGCTTCAAACCTCAAATATTTTGTAATAAAGATTTCCCTCCGTGTCCTCCAGGATGTCATCCCCTGGAGCCAAACACAACAAAATGGTGCTCACTACAGGGGCTGCAAGCCCCTTGGTTACCCCGTTCCCACACGCATTCTCTGGTCCCTCTTCCTTTGTTACCAAAATACCAGATCAACCTAAAGTTTCTAGTCCCCCTCTAGAAGAATACATCACTGATGCCCCTGCAAAGCCTATGGTATTGGTTCTGTCTCCCGGGCCTGTGTGGGCCCCCCTTCCTTCTTTCTCCCTCAACTATGAGCAAGCTTGTGCTGCCACCTGCTCCCTTCTTTATTCTGGTACAGTAGCCATGCACTCTATCCCTGGCCTTTGTCCCGGTTACGCCTCCAAAGACCTGTATTCTTTCCTTTTGGACTTTGGTCCCCCCGCGTTGATGGAATCCATGGATACTATTAGCGTGTTGGTCAACCAGTTCATCCAACCTTCCCTAGTTCACCACCAACTTGCCTTAGGATCCCAAAATCAACTGTTAGATGCTGTAGCCACTGCCGTTTTATGTAATCACACTCAAAATATGGCCTATCATTAATGGTCATACAGTCTCTTTGCTTGTATTTATGACAACCAGCGCAACTTATTGGCATCACAGAAGCATTTAACTGCCTCTCTGAACTCCCTTTGTTCCTTGCTCCCTGAATAAATAAAGGATCAACTATGCAAATTGGATGAACATCAGACAGCATGGCATGAGAAAATTGAGGCTTTTCTGCTAAACTATTGACAGGACTTTGAGACTCTGGTTAGTGAGCTCAATCAATTCAGAGAGCATGTCAACTTGCAACTCAAATTGATAGGAGCTCATGTCAATACTTGGGGCTGCCATCTGCAGCATCAATACAGTCTAGATAAGGCTGCACTAGGCAACACTCTATACCAAGTGCAAAATTATGTGGACAATAGGGTAGCCTCTATTGAGGTGACTTCTCCTGTTGAGCCCCCATCCAATTTTGAAACTAAGGTATGGGAGGCCATCACTGAACTCATGGCTACCACACAACGTCAAGCTTCTGTGCAGAACCCCCCTCCAGTTGAACCTATGCCTGACCTTTGTATTGCCTCTCTCACTAATCAGGTGGCTACCTTACAAGGTGAAATCAAGTACTTAAGACAGCAACTCTCTAATTCTGAAGATTTACCATCTGAATCTGAAGATGAAGAGGAAAGTGAAGTTTTTTTACTCACACTCATGACAATTATGGTTTTTGCCCTGGTCTAGAAGATCAACCCCAGGTCTACTGTGCGCGTGCTCTAGATCAACTTGCTGAAGTGACAAATGATGTAGCTGATAGGCAAGACACATTGGAAAGAGAGATCCAAAACCTCTCCTGATTTACCGAGACCCTAAATGGACAAGTTGCCCCCTTGGTTGCTCAGACCAATTCTCTGGCTACCCGTATCAATGGGATTGCTGGCACCTTGGCAGTACAACAAATTAAGATTGATGAATTTGGGACTGCTGCTGCCACTGCGCAAGACATTAGTGGGCAAAACAGCTCTACCTTGGACACTCTAGAGGAAAGCCTTTGACTCCTCAGGGCTAGACAACCTGCTGCTGAATCCAAGTTTGAGGGCAACCCTCATATTAATGTCCTCAAACCTGCTGAAAACAGTCAGTCCTTGTCCTCCTCTATTGACCCAAACTATAAGCCAACCTTCAAACAGATATTCAATCCAAAGACCTCTACCATTGCTGCTTTTCTGACCATTTACAAAACTGCAATGCGTAGGGCTACCAACAAGCTCAAGAAGGAACACATCCTTACCTGTCTCCATCCCACTTGACAGGAAGATGTGGTCCCTGAGCTCCCCTCCATTGTCACTTGGGAGGATATGAAGCGCCTCCTTATTGAGGATCTCAGAGGAGACCTCAGCTTGGAGGTCAAGAAGGATGAATTTATGCACATTGCTTCCAAACCCAAGGAAACCCTGGCTGAGTTTGCAGATTATTTCTACATTGAAGGCCAGCAGTTAATCACCAGTAAACAGTTAACTCCCCAGGAAGCCTACTTGGCTTGTTCAAATGCTTTGAAGGTGAATCAGCTTCTATGCCTACACTTTAAGGCATACAAGGCTTCACTCACTTTCATGAAGAGTATTAAGACGCTCCTACAAGACATGCATTTGACACATGGTGGTACAGTGGTACGTGAAAACAAAGCCAGCAATGCTGGGACTACCTCTCATACGCTGCACATAATGACCCTGGGTGCTGATGGACAGACTAAAAGGCAAGGTTGTCATAACTGTGGCCAAATAGGGCACCACTTGCATACTTGCACTAATCCCCAAGTGGAAGGTTGTGACCCCTAAGAACAGGCAGGAAAAGAGAGGTCAGCTTAGAAACAGAGAAGCTCTCTGCTGACCAATCTCCCCTGTCTCCCCCTGATCCTCCTTCTGATGAGGAAGCTCCCTCTTTCTCTGGCCCAACTATCCTTCATTTATTTCACAATCTCTCCAGTGATTCAGAGCCTGAAGATTCTGATAGTTATGGCTATTGCCTCTTAGCTGTTCCAGAAACTATCCCTGTCCCATACAAGCTTTGCTCTGGGAAGACCACCACCACTTACCAAGTACCTACAAGTGAAGCTAAGTCCATGGTGGCTCGCCCTTACCTAGCCCAAGCCCACCAACCTCCTGTCTTGGTTGACTCTTCTGAGGAAGAAGCCAAGCTAGCCAAAGCTCTTTTCCACAACGTAACTGTATCTCTCCCACTACAGACTGTATATAAAGAAATTCCTGCATTACAGTGCATGCTAGATAAATGGGAAAAGGAGCTAGAAGCTGCACAAGATGTGTTGGCAGTCTTGCCTCCCTTTGGGAAAGATACAACCCGCGTGGAAGTATCAATCCAAAAGGTTAAGATCAAAGCCATCTTGGACACGGGTTCCCCAGTCAACGTGGTATCATCCAAACTAATAAAGAAACTTAACTTGGCCCCTGACCTCAACTACACGCAGTTGTATGGCACAGCTGGCATGACCCAAACTTGAGCCATTGGTGCCTACTCTGCTCTACCCATGAGGTTTGGGAAACTTCTTATTGCTTCCCCTGCTGTGGTCCTAGAGAACAAAAGCTATGACCTCTTTGTTGGTACTCAATTCCTCCGATAATATAATGGGATTATAAACTTATGAGAGGTATACCTTTTGCTCTTGGGATATGAGGTTCCTTTGATTTTTGAGGAACCTCCACGTCTCCCAGAAAAACGTCTTAAAATTTGCGTGCTTGAGTACCCTACAGGTATCTTCTCTCTCAAGTATAGGACTTACTCATCCAGCATGTGTACCCATCCTCCTTCCTTCCCTGCGGAAGAAGGGGTACCTCTGCTAGCGCCAGCAGCTATCACCATCCCCTGGGCTCTCAAATGGTGATTGATTCCCAGATTTCCTATGAGCTACCTGAAAAGTCCTTCTTGGAACTTTACTCACCTGAATCCTTAAGTTGTGCCAAGCCTTGCCTGTGTCCTGGGATTTTAGACCAAACCCACAAAGAGCCTGCACAATAACTGCTTGCCAAACTGGCGGCCCTGCCCATGCAGGTGACCAGAGGTCAGGTTGTAGGTCATGGTTGTATACTTGGAGCAGAACAAGTGGCCTCCCTCTACCCCTTTGGAACTTTCAGTGATTTCAATCTACCTGAGGACAACCCTCAAGTTCTCTTTGTTCACCGCTGCTGATTTCCCTCAACTGTCTCCTGTTCAACAAAAAGACATGTTAGACCTGCTCAATCAGTTCAGTGACATCTTTGCCTCTGGACCTACAGACTATGGCTTAGCTAAAGGAGTCATTCATCAGATTTATACTGGGGATGAGCCCCCTTTTGTGCTAAACCATACTGCTGTAGTAGGGTGGAAGATGCTCAAGTGTCTAAGGAACTCAAGCAACTTCTGGACGCTGGGTTACTGGCTCCTTCCCAAAGTCCTTGGGCCTCCCTGTTACTGATTCTCAATCAGAAAGATGGGGGACACCATATTGTAATGGACTATTGCCGCCTGAACTACCTCACTAAGAAAGACTCATACCCCTTGCCCAGAATTGACAATGCTCTCAGACAGCTGGGTGGTTCCAAGTTTTTCTCTGCCATGGATCTAGCTTTGGGGTACTGGCAGATTGACTTATCCCCTGAAGATTGAGAAAAGGCTGCACTTATTACCTCAGAAGGCCTCTTTGAACCAACTTGTATGCCTCAAGGACTCTTCAATGCCCCTGCCACATTTCAACGGGCTATGGACTCCATCCTACAAGATCTAAAGCTCTCTTGTGTCCTTGTGTACCTTGATGATATCACTGTATTCAGCGCTACCTTTACCAACCGCTTGGACTATCTCAAGGCTGTCTTCATCAAGATTTATGAGGCTGGCTTGAAACTCAAACCCTCCAAGTGCTCCTTCTTCAAGGAACGTCTTGAGTTCCTAGGGCATGAAGTCACTCAAACTGGAATCTGTCCCATGAATAATAAGGTGGAAGCCATTGACAAGATGCTACCTCCCACAAATCTTTGTGAGGTCCAAGTATTCCTTGGTAGGATGGCTACTACTGACAGTTCATCCCTGACTTTGCTGAACTGAGCAAACCCCTTGTCCAACTGCTTTGCAACGTCCCCTTTGAATGGACTGACAGCCAACAACAAGCATTCAAAGCCCTGAGGGCTAAGCTCAAGGAGGCTCCTATCTTAGTCTATCCTGATTATGATAAAGAGTTCATCTTGTATACTGATGCAAGAGGAGTTTCTGTGGGTGCCATCATAGTGCAGCTTGACAATGAAGGTGTAGATTGACCTGTAGCCTACTCATCAAGAGTCCTCAATAAGCACAAAAAGAACTACAGTGTCACTGAGAAGGAATTTCTGGCGGTGCTCCATGCGGTGAAACAGTTTTGGCATTACATCTATGGAACCCACTTCATGGTAGTCACAGACCACTCCTCCCTCAAATGGCTCTAACAGCTAAAGGAACATGAAGGTCAACTAGCGCGTTGGGCTCTGCGTCTACAAGGGTATGACTTCACTGTCATACACCGTCCTGGGGCCCAACATCAGAACGCTGATGGTACAAAGAATGCCAATCCTGGCTATCCATCCCACTGATGCTGATTGCCTATACAGTTTAATAGGGTATCCTGACTCTTGAACCGCTGATCTAGAAGAAATCCAATTGGCACTACATACCCTATCCAAAGACACAATAATTTGTGATAGGCAGCTCTTTAAAAAGGTTAACAATGCCTACCTACCCTACGTATGCCCTAGCATGAGGATAGCCATTATCCTCTAAGCTCACATTTACACTGGACATGGAGACATAGCAAAGACTCATGACTGGTTGTGCAAAAACTTCTATTGGGAAAACATGTGCATCCTGATCCCTGATGTCCTCTCCTCCTGTCATCCCTGTCAGCTCCAATGCCCTTGCCTATCTCAACACCAGTTCAAGCTCATCCCTCTAAAGCATGTCTTCCATACAGTGAGTATTGATGCTGTTGGGCCTTTCCCTTGGTTTAGGTTGGGATGTTGGTTTATCTTGGTTGCTGTAGACCACTTTAGCAAGTGAGTTGAAGTCAGAGCAACAAAAGATATAACAGCTAAGATCATGGATAATTTCTTGTTGCAAGATATCTTCTACCATCATGGCTGCCCTCAAGTCCTGCTTTCTGACAATGGTACCAACTTTAATGCTTGCCTCATCACTTCTATTGTCAAAGCTATGGGGACTCACCAGTTGTTCTCTGCACCATTTAATCCCTCCACCAATGGAACTGTCAAACAAGCAAACTCCTCCCTGGTATCCATCATGAGAAAACTCACACTCTCTGACGCTGCCAATTGGGACATGTTCCTCCCTGCTGCCCTTTTTGCCTACCGCCTTAGTAGACATCAGATGACTGGTCAATCCCCTTTTGCCATGCTGTATGGACGTGAGGCTGCTACCCCCTCAATCTTGGGACCCCCTTTGATTGAATTTGATATGTCTGCAAATCCTGAGACCCACGTTAAAGACTTAACCAATTGTATCATTGACATCCAGGCAACCACTTACTCCACTGCTTATAAGGTTAAGGCTCTGGAGCTCTCCCCATCCAGTGCTGATAGAGCCCCCCTCCTCGAGTATCAAGTAGGTGATCTAGTTCTCTACTACCAGAATTGTACAGGTGGTAGAGCCCACAAGCTGGATTCCCTATGAGTTGGGCCCTGTGAGGTCACCTTTAAGAAGGACATTGAGTACACTGTGAAACTACTGTCTTCTGGACGTCCTTTTGCCTGTGTTCACTCCAAATTCCTTTGCAAATATCAACTCCCTGTGTCCAATCTTGAGGGGGGAGATGTCGTAAATTGCGCAATCAATGCTATTTTGATCTGGCCTTCAAATATTGATAGCTGCAAAGGTCTGGCTGTGTTTGCTTTCAATTTTGGAGATTCCTTGCCTTCTGTAAATGAATCTGGTTCAATATCCACCTATTCTGGATTATTGTACCTGTGTATGAATGATCCTGGTATGACCTCATCCCAATGTGACCCCCTCTGCCACTCTGTCTACCTATTGAGTGATCATCAACCCTTGTCTACTATTAAGTAGAATCATTTCTCCTAATAAAGACAAGTTTATCCACATTTGTGTTGGCTTTTATAATCTTAAAGCTTTTCCTGTCCTTTCTGCCAAAAGGACTTTTACATCTTGTTTTCCAGGAAATTAAGGTATGAGCCCTTAATTTTGCCCTGAAGGCTAACCCAAGGCTAGCTTCAAACCTCAAATCTTTTGTAATAAAGATTTCCTGCCATGCCCTCCAGGATGTTGTCCCCTGGAGCCAAATACAACAGATGTTCCAACTGGGAACCAGCTGATCAGCCCTGAATTCCTAGGCACCCTTGCCTTTATTTATTTATCCTTGCATTTAATGGTTTTTTGCCTTAAAACCCATTAAAACGCTTTGAAACTCAAACCGTGGCAGCCAGGAACTTTCCCAGGCAGCGCCACAGCGCCTGAAAAAATTTGATAGCAGCACCTTGGCGCTTCTCAAATCCATTAGGCGGTGCAGCGGCGCTTTTAACCCAAAATTTGGGGGTTTACTTATGGTTGACCTTAACCAAACTTCTTTACACAGTCAAGGCAATTTAATCAATATAATTAAATCCTCATTAATTATATTCCCGTGTATTTATTCATTAATCTTCCCAATTAATTAAACTGTTTTTGAGACACCCAGTCTCCCAGATTGACTTGGCCAATCTTGCCTTCTATTCTTTTATTGAACCTAGATATCCAGTTTTCAGGAATATTTACCTTAAGACTTCCAATCCAACCTATCTACATGCAATAATCAGAAAAATAGAGATAGCTTTATATTTTAGAACATTTATTTGGCTAAATACTCAATAGTGACTGTTGTACGGTCACATCCTGGAAGTGTCCCAGGTAGAAAGAAAGGATACCAATATGTGAAGATGCCAATTTAGCCTTCTGTTAAAACCATCCTGAAAAGGCTGGGCCTCCTGTCATGTTGCCCTAATGCTACTTCAGTCTCTTTTAGTGTTGTGAGCTAACTCAGATAGCATGTGTGCAGGCAGGTTGCCTTAAAGCCAGTCCATTAGAATAAAAGACTGTTGATTCCTTATTGACTTGATGATTGATCCAAGACTTATTTCCTTAATGTGATCCTCTCTGTTGTGAATTTTGGTACTAAGATATCTCACTATGATATGCTTAGTACTAATTTGATCCATATATGCAATAGCATTGATGCTATAGATTCGGGCTTAGCCAATATTTAGCCTATCAATCTTATTGCACCATCACATTTTCCATGCAAAACTACCCTAGAAAGACTTATTATACTTTGATCCAATCTTCAGTACTTCCAGAGATACAGCAGTGTTTGTGATTCTATTAATGGATAATAATACATTGTCCCTCTTATCAAGCTCCAAACCAGTGCCTGCCTTGTTGAGCTCATATCTCTGAAACTAGGGACTCGAACTTTTTATGAGACTTATCCAGTATCACTTGATCTCTGTAGATCCCTCACATGATATACTAGGATCAATAGAACCTATCCTGAATGTTCACATGACTGTTCATGTTGCCCTTTGTTTATCCTGAAGATGGAATGAGTGACTATATAATCCCCTCATTCCTTTTCTTAATAAATAAGCTTTATTCATATATCTATTATAAGTCCTCCTTTAATAGTTAACCAGTCCTAGGACAACAGGGTTAGGCTCTACCCTTACAGGGGTTGCTGTCTCATAGGCCTTGCGTAAGCCTGAAATTATGACACTCTCTTAGGCTTTATTAGTGGAGAGCAAAATATGATAATGTTGTCATACAGTATAAGTATATATAGTAAAATATAGAGACAACTATGAACCTATATCCAGGAGTAGGAAGAACTGTCCCAATTCCTTTGGGCCTTGGGCCCTGTCAGACTTGATACTTCTGATGACAACAAATATTCTGGTCCAGAGGTTATGCCAAAGTCACAGGTTCTCTGTACTTTCCTAATGTTAGAAGACTTAGGATATCAGCTGGCAGATGATAAAATACCATGGTCTGCAGATTTCTGACAAGTTATCTGCTTAAGAGATGAAAAAATTTACAATTTAAATAAGCCAATAAGTCAAATTAAATGATTGATTTTGTTAAATATTTTAATTTTCACTCAGCTGATTTTCCTGCAAAAATGATTCAAAATTTGGACCATGAATTTGACAATCCCACATTTTTACGTATAGGTACTGAATTTACAGTAGCATGTTGACCCAGGTAGTGAGTTGTTTAGTGGTTCTACTCTTCCATTTGCTTGCAGGTAATAGGGACTGGCTGTGGTGTGTTTTATTCCATTCTTGGCAAAGTAAATATTGATGTTGATGGCTTTAAGTTTGGTTCCTTTATCTGTAATCAGGATATCAGGTTTCCATAACTTAGCCATGATTTCTTTGCAATAATTGTCTCACATCATTGCCTTTGTGTTCTTTTGTAGCTTGTGCTACAGGCCATCTGGTTGCATAGTCAATAGCTGTGATGATGTACTTTTTGCCTTTTTTGTTGCCAGGAACTGATCCCACAACATCCAGTGACCATACTTTGAAAGGCTGTGTGATTGACACCAGTATTACTGATTTGGGCAGCGCCTTGGAGATAACATACTTTTCAAAGACATCTCATTGTTCCAGTACTTCCTTGATATCATCCAGCATGTTGGGCACCAGTAGCGCGTCTTGAGATATTCATGCAAGTTCCTGCTACAGGTGTGTCCCAGATCTCTGTGGTATTGGAGGATTGTATCAATCTTTTTTGTTGACAGGACGTAGGGTACAGTATCACCACTTGGAAGTATTTGGTGTCTTGTGTCATGTACGTTATTGAACAGGTGTTTGATCTTGAAGACTTTCTCTTGGATATTCATTGATGTGTCATTTAAAACCCCTCTTGAAAATTCCCCATTATCAACATGGGCCAATCAGGTTCCCTATCAGCGCATAGGACATGTTTACTGTATAGCCTTGATAGGGCGTCTGCATTAAGCATATATCTGTCTGGCTTGTATTCAATTGTCATAGAGTGCTTTTGAATAAAGCTCATCCATTCAGCTTGTCTTCTTGATAGGTGTTGTCGGGGTTTGAAGAATATCAGTACTTGTGGTCAATTAGCACTTTGAATATTTGTGCACCTTCCAGGTAGCATTGCCATTTCATGAGACAGTGCACAATAGCTACCAGCTCATTGCAATTTATTGGATATTTTTGTTCATCATCAGAAAGTTTTCTTAATTCATATGCTACAGGGAGGAAGTATTTTTTGCAGGTTGAATTTGGATTACTCTTCCTATTGCATAATAAGATGTGTCAGGTTCTAGCTCTTATATTCCTTCACAGCTTGGGTATAGTAGGATAAGGGCAGTCAAGACACCCCAGTCAGTGATAAACCTTCTGACATAGGCTACCATTCTGAGGAATGTTTGGAGCCTGCTCTTGTTCCTTGGTGCTGGTATGTCAGTTATGGCGTGTATTTTTTCTGGGTCTGGTTTGATTCCTTCCTTACTAATAATGTGATCAAGGAACAGAAGTTCATACAAGAAAAAGCCACATTTTGAAGGTTTGGCAATGATTTGGTTTTCTTTGAGGGTGCAGAGGACCAGGCGGACGTCTTCCCAGTGTTGTGTTACAATTGAACTGTAGATGATTATGTTGTCCAGGTAGATGATTGCTTGTTTTCTGATATGTTTCTTGAAGACCTTGTTCATGAAGGCCACAAAGGTGCTGGGAGCGTTTTTCATACCAAAATTGAGAGCCACACATTCAAAGGACCCATACTTGGTTCTGAATGCAGTCTTTGGTATATCTTCAGGTTTTTATGCAAACTTGGTGATAGCCTGCTGTCAAGTTGATCTTTGTGAAGACTTGGGACCCCCCAGGGCATCAAAAAGGTCATCAATCAGGGGCAGGGGATAACTGCTCTTAATTATGGCCTCATTGAGCGACCTGTAGTCTCTAACCAGGAAGAGTCCTCAATCTTTCTTTGCTACAAAGAAGACAGCCACACCACAAATTATATTTAGAAGGTTTTATGAGCCCTTTTTCAAGTGCTTTGTCAAGGTAGGCTTTCAAGGCGTTGTCTTCTTGTGGTATTAGGCAGTAAATAGGGTGTGCTTTTGGCACACTTCCTTTGAGGTTGATTTTGTGCTGTATGTCCCAATTAGGAGGTAGTTCTGGTAAAGTTTATTGGAAAACAGAAGGGAATTTAATGAGTAGCTGTGCTCAGATTGGGTCTCTTTCATGTGTGATTTCTGTACTTTTAAAGTAGATAACCTCATAAGTGCAAGTGTTCCAGTTGATTTTATAGGATCTTTTTCCTCTTCTGTTTCCATAATCTTTACATATATCATTCATGAGTGTATCAAGATGAGTTGGGTAAACATGATGGTGCACCTTGTGTCAGGAAGGTCCCTTTTGTAAATCCTGATAACAGTTTATTCCTTGATTTAGGAAAAAAAAGGTTTCCTCCTTTGGGTTCTACTGGGTTTCCTAAAATTATTGGGTTAGTTAGTAGTAAATGCTCCTTTTTACCTGAAGAAAAATGCTCAAATTGGTTCCTAGATACAGGGTTATTAGAAACAGGATTCAAACCCAGGTTTCTCCTGTTTGCCTTGACGGTCAGTTGCTTAAAAGAACAATTAGTAATATGGCCAAGAACAAATCATTAACTTTCAAAAACAATTACAACCAATAAGGTGTTACAACAATCCTTATGATGGATTTTTTAAGCATTCTGATGATGCTAACAACAGTTTTGACCTTGGTTTTGCAGTGGCTTGCCTGCTGGTATCTGGTTCTGCTGCTAGTCCCTGCTCTCCTTCCCCAGTTTTAACTAGGGAATAGCTGGGCATCTCCTGTTTTTTTTCCTTGTCCTTTTGGTGATTAATTTAAACCAATTTTTTTAACAACACCATGGTAAGTATAATGGCTTTAGTAAGTCAAATAATTCTAATTTTAATTCTAACTGCCCAGGATCTCCAAAT
The DNA here is from genome assembly GCA_014839935.2 of Entomophthora muscae. Taxonomy (NCBI): domain Eukaryota; kingdom Fungi; phylum Entomophthoromycota; class Entomophthoromycetes; order Entomophthorales; family Entomophthoraceae; genus Entomophthora; species Entomophthora muscae. The sequence continues at coordinate 68,779 of QTSX02000157.1, forward strand.
TTCATCCCCATTAGGTTGATATCCTTTATGCTATCTCCAGGCTATCATTTTTGCTACCATGTATATAAAGATGGTAATCTATGATCTTTTTACTTGTTCAATAAATAAAGTCTACATTCTCCCAAGTGAAGTATTTGCCTATTTTTAGTTTGACTTAAAACTTTACTAATCCTAACCATGAGATTAACCAAGACTTCTCTTAGGGAGTCTCTTGGGTATAAATGGGTCTTTTTGATGCTTTTGTTGCCGGCTGTGTTTGCCAGCATTTTTGTTAGGTTTGTGTGCAGATTCAGGCACTTCTCTCAAAACTCAGTAATTAGACAGCTCTTGGCGCAGAGTAATCCCTGGAGCATGGTATAATGCCACATCTTTGTCTCACAACCCGCGTCAAAAGGAAGAGCCTCAGAACTACCAGTCTGCCCACTCAATTGTCAGAACCCAGGTCTTTCATTCATTAGCCTCTGCCTTCCTCTTATGTTATCTAGTAGCATAATTCTTCCTTGGCCACTTCAATCTTCTTTTAGGCTGCTATTGCCTAGTTAATGAACTCTTTCATCTTGGCATGGTGTCCCTGCCTGTGGGCTCCTTGGTTACTGGTCTTAATCCCTCTGCTATCATTCACCACCCTGGGAGATTAATTCCAAGTGGGTGGGTTCCTGACACCTTGCCTTGTAAATGATGAGGGTAGTACTATCCCAGTTGATATGAGGTTTGGGTTTTTCTCATCAAACCCAGGCCAGTATAACATCATACTTGGGGATTGATATGATTGGGCTATTAAGCATAGTTTTCATGTCTTTGATTTGGGTGCGTAAAGGTTTTGTATTATTGGTGACTGGTCTACTTCTTTTATCTACCATGATAACTCTCTTGATATTGCTTTAGACTGTGGGTAGTTTCATGAGGTTGGAAAATTTCTTGTCAAAAAGGGATTAGTCTGCTCCAGTGTCAAATAGTGCTATGCTCTGATATCTGCAAAATAAGAAAGGATAAATGAGGAGTTATTTCCAGTTTGGATGGCAAACAGTAGAGGGTTGCTGGAGAGTACTTGGATCATGGTGATTGAGTCCATATCTTGGTCCCTGTACAAGTTTTGTAGAGTGGGGGAGGGCAGCTTGCCTAAGCACTCTCCTGAACTTTTCCCTCCTTTTTGGTGTCTTCAGTGTTCACTTGATTAACTTGAGCGGTGCAATTCCTGTTTTGAGGATGGGTATTATTAGCTTGGTTGTTCTGCTTGTTAGCTTGAGATTCCTTCTTTGCTGTGAGACTTTCCTTTTGTTTGTTTGTTAAATGTAGGTTGTCAGATTTTTGTGTGGCACATTTTCCTTCTAAGAATATGTCTTGGAGGTTTTTGAAGAAAATCATGTCAAAATGGCATCTACTGTGTGTGAAGAGGCAATTGAAGAAGTTCAGTTGTGGCCCAGCTTCATCAAAGATGATGGTGTTGGGAGCTCAACCACATATGTCTTCATAGGCTGCAATGTACTCCTTGATTGTTCCTGTCATTTTGAAGGTTCTGAGTTCTGGAATGTTCACTACATTAGAGTCTTTTATGGCAAACTTCTTGAGGAAGGCGGCTTTGAAAATATCTGTCTTCACTGTGATTAGTATGCTGGCCAAACCATTTGCTTATAAAGCGGAGACGTCCCATATGACGTGGAGGGCAATATCACCAGCTCAGAGTCTGCAGGGGTATCCCACTTGTGTAAAATTATTTTGTGTGCTTTGGATCCAGAGGTTGGTGTTCTCTTGATGTAGTCCTGCAAATATTCCAATCTCTGCTGAGTGTAGGCACTGGAATACAATGTTGGGTATTTCAGTTATCTGCAGGATTGGAGTTGTAGGTGGAACAAAAACACAAGTCTTGGGGAGATTGTACTGTTTGATAGGGACAAGGATATTGTTGAAGACAAAAGACCCTGACGTGATCTGAGGCACGGCACAGAGTCACAACGGGAAATACTAACCTTAGGATTGGATTTGTTCCAAGTCTTGATTAGAATGGTAGGGAAGGTTATGCAATTACCTTGTGGCCCTGAATGAATAATATATTCTAGAGGTGGCTAGAGAGGAGCCAAAGTACGTGGAGACACAAAGACAAAAATGTGAATAGAACTTAAATTTTATTGGGTATAGAAATTAGGATTATATACTGTGTAGCTTTACCACAAAACAGTACATGGACAGTAGGATCACTTGCCACAAGCATGAGTGGGGAAAGTGAGTTGCACAGAATCAGGAAACTAAAAATTGTATTTCCTAATTTGGAGCCAGCCTCATTTCAAAGGGCAAAAGCAAAAGAGAGAGATTTGTCCTCAAAATAACCCAACAAAGGAAAAATCAAAATATGGTGAATGGCGGCATTCACAACATTGCCCTCCTCTAGATTGGCCTTAGGGGGTGATACTTGCAGAGGAACTTGGCATGCACGAAAGCAAAAGGTTGGCCACTAGAGAGAAGTTTTACAGTATACTCCAACCCTTGCTTGAAGGTCACTTCCAAGGGCCCAATCCACAACAAGTCTAGCTTATGATCTTGTCCTCCCACTCTATGTTGATAGTAGAGAACATGGTCCCCAATGTTGAACTCAGGCAGGGGGGATCTCCCATCATGTCAGGGGAGAGCTTTAGCAGCTTGGTCTTATAGGCAGACGTGTAGGCAGAAGCCTAGATATCAATGATTTAATTAAATAGTCCCTTGGTATGCTCATCAGGGTTCATAGCCTTATCAGAGGAGAGTAGGGGGCCCAAGAGCAACAGGGTAGTGGCTTCACAACCATACAGCATAGCAAAAGTGGAATACCCAGTGATACAATGTTTTCTAAGGCAATAGTCAAAGAGAGCAGCAGGTAAGTATAGATCCCAGTTGGTGGCGTCAGAGTAAGTGAGTTTCCTCATGATAAAAACCAGAGTTGAGTTTGCACGCTCAACCGTCCCATTAGTGGAAGGATTATAGGGGGCAGAGAAATACTGATGAGATCCCAAGGTTTCAACAACAGAGGCTACCAATTTGGTGTTGAAGTTAGTCCCATTGTCAGACAACAACACTTAAGGGCAACTGTGGCAAAAAAATACATCTTGCAGCAGAAAGGCAGTGGTTGTCTTGGTTGTGATGTCCTTAGTAGGGAGAGCTTCTACCCACTTGCTAAAATGATCAACAGCAATTAGAATAAAGCAGCAACCAGAGCAGGAGCAAGGGAGAGGTCCTACAGCGTTGATCCTGACAGTGTTTAAATGCATGTTGAGGGGAGACTAGCTTGAACTTGTGAGCAGCAGATCGAGGTTGTTGGGGCTGACAATCATGGCAACTAGCAATGACATCTGGAATCAGCAGGAAAAGATTTTCCCAGAAGTAGTTCTTCTAGAGCCAGGCATGAGTCTTGGCAACGCTTCCGTGTCCTGTCTCCTTATGAGCTTGAAGCACCACCAAAAGGCAAAGACTAGGCCTTACATAGGGCAAGTAGTGGTCTTGTACTTTCTTGAAAAGCTGATTACCACAAATGAGCGTGTCTTTGGATAATTTAGAAAGGGCAACTCAAACTTCTTCTGTCTTGTTCTCCCATGAAGAAAGATATCCAATTAGTTTGTACAACCTATCAGCCTCATTAGGATGGAGAGCAAGGATGGGCATTCTGGACAGTCCATCAGCATTCTGATGTTGAATCCCAGGATAATGCAGCACAGTGAAAGTTGTACCCTTGCAGACAGAGAGTCCATCTAGCTAGTTGTCCTTCTGGTTCCTTAAGCTGGTGTAGCCATTTGAGCAAAGCGTGGTCAGTAACCACAGTGAAATGGGTGCAATGCACGTAATGGCAGAACTGCTTGACAGCATGCAGCACAGAAATGCACTCCTTCTTGATCACAGTGTAGTTTTTCTCATGCTTATTCAGGACACAAGAGGTATAAGCTACAGGGTGATCTACACCTTCATCATCCAGTTGAGCCAAGATGGCTCCAATAGCTAGGTCACTAGCATCAGTATATAGGATTATTCCTTATCATAATCAGGATATACTAGGATAGTGGCCTTCTTAAGGTTTTTGTTTGAGGGTCTCAAAGGCTTGTTTTTGGATGGTGGTCCATTTAAAGGGAACATTACGCAGCAGCTGGACCAAGGGTTTACTAGTGTCAGAAAAATTGGGGATGAACTGTCTATAGTATCCCAGCATGCCCATAAAGACTTGGACCTCTTGCAGGTTGGTGGGCGGAAGCATCTTGTTAATGGCCTCAACTTTCTTAGTCATGGGACAAATTCCTGTCTGAGTCACCTCATGCCCCAAGAATTCAAGGCGTTCTTTGAAGAAGGCACACTAAAATGGCTTTAAATTAAGTCCAGCTTCACAAATCTTTATGAACACCTCCTTAAGATGGGCCAGGTGATTGGTGAAGGTAGCACTGAAGACAGTTATATCATCTATGTATACTAAAATACACAAGAGCCCAAATCACAGAGGATGGAGTCCATGGCTTGTTGGAAAGTAGCTGGAGCATTGCAGAGCCCTTGCAGCATTTGTGTAAGCTCAAAAAATCTTTTGGAAGTGATGAGCACAGCCTTCTTTCTATCCTCAGGGAAGAGATTAACTTGCCAGTGATCAGAGGCTAGGTCCATAGCAGAGAAGATTTGGAGCCCCCAATGCGGCAGAGAGCATCATCAATGCGTGGTAATGGGTAGGAATCCTTTTTGGTTAAGGAATTCAAGTGTTGGTAGTCCATCACAAAACAATGACCTCCATCTTTCTTCTTCACTATGAGCAAGGGGGAAGCCCATGGGTTTTGGGAAGAAGCAAGTAAACCAGAGTCTAGAAGTTGTTTGAGCTCTTTAGAAGCCAGAACATCCTCTACCCTAATTTTTTGGTAGGGTTTGGCTCAGAAGGGGGATCATCACCAGTATCAATCTGGTGAATGACGCCTTTGGCTATAACATAATCAGTGCTATCCTTAGAAAAGATATCTGAAAACTGATCTAGCAAATTGAACACTTCCTCCTGTTGAACTGGGGATAGCTACAGGAAATCTTGCGCAGTGAATAAGGATAGACTTGGGGCTCATCCTCAGGTAAGTTAAAGTCTTGAAACGTACCAAAGGGATGTAGTGATAGGACCTCAGGAGTATTTAACAACCTGCCATAGCCAACAACCTGCCCTCTAGACACATGTATGGGAAGAGCAGACAAATTGGCAACCAGCAGTTGAACAGGATCTTTATGAGAGACATCCAAGATTCCTGGGCAGAGATAGGATTTGTTGCGTCCTAGCAAGGGAGGAGAGTACAACTCTAGGAATGTATGTTTGGGCAGCTAATACAATATTTGGGAGTCTAGGATAGCCTGAGACCCAGGAGGAAAAGTCACAGCAGAAGTGACCAAGAGAGGAATCCCTTCAGACACAGGACAAGCCATGGGAGGGAACTTCATGTTGGAGGAATGGGTAAAGTATTTTAAAGTGAAAACATCAGTGGGATATTCCAAGGAAAATGTCTTGAGGTGCTTCCCAGGAACTTTAACTGGCTCTTCAAAGATCAGAGGGACCTTGTACCCTAAGATAGAGAGATAGCTGTCCTTTAAGTTTTTTGATCCCATTATATTCCCTAAGAAATTGAGTAACAACTAGAAGGATATAGCTCTCATTCTCCAAGACAACAGCAGGTACAGCCAAGAGTAGCTTGCCAAACTGCATGGGAAGAGCAGAATAAGCTCCTATAGCGCAAGTCATGGACAGCTATCAGGGATCCAGTCTTGAGCGGCTGGCCAGCAATTTCAGGGGTAACTTGGGGCGGGTTTTTTGCAGGCAATGCCCACCACAAGAGGGGAGCTAATTTTAAAAGGTAGGAGGCAGACTTTCCCACCCAGGACCATGGGCCGGCGGCCAGTATTATAGTGTCAATTACCCCTGTGAGAGTGATGTACACAATCCCAAACAGCTTGCCAGAATGGTCAGTGTGGAGGTTGGGTGAGGAAGTGGGCATAGGTTTTGGGGTCACAGGCGGTTCCATGGGCAGGTTGTAAGCAGGGAGATAGTTGAATTTCCCTCTGAACAACTTGGGTGTTGAAAATATCCACAGGCCTTGTTGGTTGTATCTAATGGCAGATTTTATGCAGGCTAAAGGATCAAGTTTGAGTATCTTTTCTGGGGTGTATTCCTTGTATTCAGATTTCAGAGGGTAGTTGGTAAAATAGACGGGTCCAAAGGGTACACCGGGAGGACGGAAAACAGCAGGTGGTGGGGCAGTTGGGCCAGGAAATCACAAACTGAATTGGTAGACAGCAAATACAAAATAAGGCAATAGCTATGTGAGCCAAAGTAACATAACCTTTATTCAAAAATGGCAATAAGTTTGGAGCGCAGGGTGCTTTGGTCTATATAGTATCCCACCTCCAAACTTAACATTTTCCATGGGTGGTTCATCAGAGCATTGGGAAATGCAGGGCCAGGGGAACTGGGCACTTGGGTCCAAAGGCGCCAAAATGGCACTTGGCCTGGGAGTTCTTTCATTAGTCATGAATCTCAATTTGGCTACCTGATTATGTCCTTTAGTGTTGTGGTCATGGGATTGGGCCACAGGCCCATGCCTCTTTCCTGGGTTGGCTCTTGATTGGTTGCTGGTATAGGCTTTAAGTTCATGAAGCTAATAGTTGCCAAATCAGTACCTTCATTAGGCACTGTGGTTAGTCTTCTATTAGGTGCAATAATTACCTTGTTTTGGCTCATTTTTGCTGCATGGGCCAACATTCTTGGTATCAGCGTGTGGGGGCTTGATCCCAGAAAGGCGCAGGCGGGCAGTCCACAGGCCTGTGGGGCAGGGGTCTAGGGTTGGGGTTTGATTCCTGCTTCTGGGCTGGGTTTCCAGAGGGGAAGAATTGTCAATCCTGACACCATCCCCTTCTTCCCCTGAGAGCCCTCCCTTCTGATTCTTCTTGTTCAGGTAGAGTTGGACAACTTCTTGGGCATTAGTCAGGTTGCTCAGCAGTTCCCAATTACTTTCTTTTAGTGGGTATCCTTTTCATTTGACATAATACTGGGTTTTTGGTAGTGGGTTCTGTTGCCGTGTATGTATTCAACTTTATATTCCTCAGCGCGGCCTGTTTGGATGGGTGGGGGGCTGTCTTAATCTGTTGGTGGGGGAGAAAATTCCCATCTTTTTGAACTACAGGGAGAAGTAAAACACATCATGAATCTTCCAGGAGGGGGTAGGTCTAGCTTGAAGGCAACCTTGCCAACTAGTTTGGTGATCTTGTGGGGGCTTCTTCTTCTGTGAGCTAATTTCCTGCAGGGCACGTGTAGGGGTACATTCCAGGAGTCTAGGTATACTTTTTCTCCAACTTGTAAGGGTTGGCCTGGGGTTTTTTTGCGGTCAGCAAAGGCTTTGTATATTTGCACTGCACGGTTCAGGTTGGTCAAGCATGTTTTTGTGTGTCATGAATCTGTTCAATCCAGGAGCGCCCAGTGGTGTTCAATTCCTTTTTTCCAATCTGGGGATCCTAGGTGGGGTCAAACCCATAGTTGGCTTTTAATGGGGACATGCCTTTAAGGCGTGGTCCTTACTGTTGTAGGCAAATATGGCCATGGGGAGCATTTTGGCCCAATTTTTCTGATCAGCGTTGACATAGCATTGAAGATATTGCTCAAGGATCTGGTTTACTCTTTCAGTTTGGCTGTCTGTCTGTGGGTGGTAGGAGGTAGATACACATCACTTGATTCCCAAGTCTTTCATCACTTGTGTCCAGTAGTTTGACGTGAATTGGGGTCCTCTGTCTGTGATGATTTCCTCAGGTGTTCCGTGTTGCGTGAGGATGCAGTTGTGGAAGTGTTGGGCTATTTCTGCTGCTGTGCAATTGGTGGTGGTTGGTACAAAGTATGCCATCTTGGTGAAGCGGTCTACCATGACAAGGATTGCATTGAACAAGAGGGATGAAGAGAGTTCCACAATGTAGTCCATAGAAACAGATCTCCAAGGTCCATGGGGTATATTCAAGGGTCTTAGAAGTCCTTCAGGTTTGTTTCTGCAAGTTTTGGTCCACCCACAAGTCTTGCACCCCTTCAGGTACGCGCTTACGTCTTGATCCATTTTTGGTCAAGCAAAGTTCCTTCTGATGCTCTGGAGGGTCTTGAGCCTACCCAGGTGTCCAGCTATCTCAGAATCAAGGGGTCTCTCAAGACGTTGGTTCTGATGTCCCCTTCTGGTACAAAGATCCTGTTGTGGAGCATTAGTGTTGTTCCCTTCAATGAGTATCCTTTTTGGTAGTGGGCGCTATCCAAGGATTTGGAGAGGTCAGAAAACATGATCTTGGTTGACCTGTCTAGTGTTTGGGCTCTTAGTACTTCTGGTTTTCTGGATCTAATTTTTATCAATCCCATGTGAATGCCTAGGCTTGCTGTGTCCAAGAGGACTTGAGTGTTGTGGTTGCAGGTCTCTAGGTTGGTAGGCACTAGGTCAGTTCTTCTACTTAGGACATCAGGTACCACATTCACCTTCCCTGGCTTGTAGTCTATGGTTAGAGTTTATTCAGCCAGTTCTAAGGCCCATCTTGCTTGTTGTTGGTTAAGCTGGCGTGGTTTGAAGAAATAGACCAAGTTCTTGTGGTCTGTCAGGATCTTTACTGGATATTCATTGCCACATAGGTATTGGTGCCAATGTTTCAGGATCTTAATTATGGCTAGCATCTCCTTGTCATATATTAGGTAGTTCCCTTCCGCAGGTAGCATCTTCTTGGAGTAATATGCTACAGGATGTAGCATACTGTCCCCTCCTTCCTGAAAAAGGACTCCACCCAAAGCAAAGTCCAACACGTTGGTTTCCAGAACAAAAGGTTTGGAGGGATCTGGCATGGCCAGGACAGGGGCAGAGGTGAAGGCAAGTTTCAAGGTTTCAAAGGCGGTGGTACATTCTGGAGTCCAGGCAAAGGTGACCTTGTCAGAGCAAAGGCAGGTCAGGGGCAACTGTGATAAGTTTGACTCCCTGGTGATCAACTTCCTTAAACTTGACTCCCTGGTAGTTAACACAATAGTAAAGTGAGAATTCAGCTTTTGCTCTGATTGACAACTGGAAATTGACACTTTTTTAATTAACAGATCTTGATGTACTGAAAACTATTAATAAAAAAATAAGCCTTACAGCTATGGTATACTAAAGTGACCCCAAAAAACTCAAAAATGCAATAAAAACAGTATCATAATTAATAAAAAAGGAGAAATAAGCTATTATTTCTCATTTTAAATGTAATTTACACTCTTCATTATAAAAACATTTTTTATTACCATAAAAATTACAATTCCAATGAACCGAAAATAAACACAAACACAACAAATAAAATTATGCAAAATATAAAGAAATATTAATATTTATTTGATATAGTTTATATAAGCACAACTGTGAATATCATATGCTTTATTAGGAAATTAACAAAAATTAAGATATTTCAATCACTTTCAACTATAGCTATTCATCTCAAACTTACCATGCATACATAGAACAATCACTGCTATCTAATAAAAAAAAACTTAAAAATTAAAACTAAAAACTAAAAATGATCAAAGCTAATAAGTAAAAATTAAAGTTAAAAAGTTAAAAGTTAAAAGTAAAAATCATATAACTGAGCAAGCAAGCAAGTTTATTCCTCATCATTATTTCCCCCTTTCATTTTTGCCCCTTTTAGGAGGACAGTGGCAATAAGCTCAAGCTCAGAGGCCTTGTATTTGTACTTAGCTGCACCCTGGATGGCCTTGATGAAGAGGGTACAGCGGGTGGTTGGCTTGGTGGGGGGACACAGTTAGAGAGATCTCGGAGCTTGTTTTCTCTTGCTCATGCTGCAGGAGAGAGAAGAAATTATTAAACTTTGGATGAAGCCCAAAGTTGGCTTTAAGATGCTTGTGATAAGCCTCTAATGCCAAAGTGGTCTTCAGCTCCCTGCTGAACAGCTGCTCAAATGCATTGAACTGAGCTTGCTTGAAGTCCATAATGCACATTGAGGCCCAAGAGCTCCTAGCCTTGCCTTTTCCTCCAAGTCCAGGGTGGCCTGGTCCTTGTCAGAGGCAGGTGGGTTGGTGAAGGTGTGGGGGGAGTCTTCTTGGATTTGTCATTGTTGGCAAGAGGAAGGAGGGCAATTGCTTGGCAGAGGATGGAGAAAACGCGGGTCTAGATGGCCTTGGTGGCCCCAGGAAAAAGAAAGAACACAAGTGGAATCACCCAATGTCAATCTGGGCATGGACCATCCAGAGCTGCTTGAACATCCGGGGGAAAGTGGCAAAGGTACCATCAACTAGCCAGGTTGATGCCCTTTTCAACTCCATCAGGTTCTGCTGAGTTGAGTAGCAGATTATGCGGTCCTTGGCAGCAGGCCTGTTGTCATGGAGCAGGAAGCGCTCCCCACTCAGAAGCTGCTTAAGCTCATGAGTAAGCGTGAGCTCAGAGAGGACGTCCAAAGCCTTGGGGGAGGGGGATTGGCGGCAATATGCTTATTGATGATGAACTTAATTAACTGCTCCTGTGTTGGTACCAACTTAAGACTGTTGGGTTTGAGATGTTGCAAAGCCTTTATGGCCAGATCAGAAGCCCGGAGATGAGAGGATGTGGGTATTACTTGAACAAGGTACCATTTTAACATCCAAGTGATTAGATGATTGGGGGGGCTTGCAAGTGTGCTCCCCCTTCTCCGCTGTTACTTGCTCCCAGCCCTTGGTGTTTAGCTGGGCCCCACAAGTCTAATCCTCACAGACAAAGTGCTTGCTCTTGGTCTGCCGCTTTTGGTTGTTGCAATTGAAGATGTAGTTGTCAGCAACATAACCAGGGCCACCCTTTACAGACATGATTGGGAAGTAATGGGGGAAGCACTTGGGAAATTTTCACTCTCTGTCCACATTATAGATATTGTGGATGGCCAGTGGATCCCAAGCCACATGACCAGAAGCTTTGAACTTCTTGGAGTACTCCTCTGGCTCATCTTGGGGATCAGATTAGGGAGGGGGGAAGAGCCATCAGGAGGGGGGAGGGAAAGGGTTCTTTGAGGCCTGCTTGAATGCCTCCTTTTTCTTACCAGAAGAAGAGGTGGGCTCCTTGGCAGCCTTTACTTTCTTGGTATCTTGCTCCTTGGTGGGCTCGGAGTTGGCCTCTAAGTGGTAAAAGGAGTGGTTGGTAAGATCACCATCAGATTTATTGGGGGAGGAATTTTTGGGAGTAGGTGAAGGGGATGTGGAAGATGAGGGTGGAGGGGGGAGGAGTAGGATGAGATGGATTTGGAGGAGATGGAGTGGGAGGGGATGGGGTTGAGACTTTGCAGGCTTCTTGGCACGTTTGGGAGTGGAGGCAGTTTCTTTGGAGCCCTTGGAGGCTTGGCGCTTGGGCTGTTGGCTGTTATTGTTTGATTTTGTCTAAAGAAAAGTTTAGTTTTGTAAATAAAATAGTGTGAAAGATATGAAACACAGAGGTAAAACAAAGCAAAAGTTAAATGAAAAGTATGCAAATAAAGTTTTTTTATCAAGAAAAAAACATAAAAAAGTAAATAAAAGCAAAATAGAAACTCAAAGTATAGATATAAAGGTTAAAACATAGAAAATAAGTGAATTTAGGATGAAGTATCAAAGATGTTAGGTTCAGCATAACATCTTAGTGTTAAATCAATGTAAAAGTTTAATTGTAAATCAAAAAAATATTTTAAATTTATATGGAGAGCAGCAGAAAAAGTAGTAGATCATAATAGCAAAAAAATAAAAAATTATTATGTGGAATTTTTTATTGTGAGTTGAAAATTCAAAACATATTAAAGTGTCAAGTTTGGCACTGTCAATCAGCCAGGAAAAGCTGAATTCTCACTGTCAAATATGCCAGAGTTGAGCATAAACATCAAATTTACTATTTTTTTTACATATAAAACTTCCTTAAATTTGAAACGGGTTCAAAAGTTAACCCAAAAGCAAGGTAGTATCATATGCTCATAAATTAAAAAATACAACATAAGTTAATAAAGTAAATGAGTGGAAATGTGTTTATTAGTGATTAAGGTATGCTGGGAGGAGCTGGGAGTGAATTATTTACCATAGTGTTGGTAAATACGTTCAGAAGCTCTCTGTACTAATCCCCAAGTTAAAGTGTCAAGTGGGTGAGTGTCAAGTGGAGCTCATAAATTGTCCCATATTAATTTAGCCTTAATTACAAGCCTTTGATTAGTTAAATCCAAAACCAATTGGGTGTCAAGTGGATAGAGTTGAACAAAGAAAGTGTCAAGTTCAGTTTTTTATAAATTACATATGAAATCTCTTAATAAATTGGGCTTAATTTATAGGGCACCACTTAATCCAAAAACCCAGGAATGACATAAAGTAAAACAAGTGGGATATTTTATTAATGTCTATGCCACTAAATCCAGTATAGTGGTGCTTGGGAGCCTAATCAACAACTATGGACACTAACAATAAAAATATAATAGTAAATAATAAATTTTATATAAGCGCATATGTATTTTATTAATAAAATTAAAATTTGGCTTAAAAAGTGTTGAACTGGTCACTTTTTGGTTTAGAGTGTCAAACACAGGTTTTTCCATTTCTATTAGTAAATCTACTTATAAATTGCCCCTTAAATTGGTATTTTAGCTAACCAAATTATTAAACAGAGTCAAGTTTGAGTAAATTTAACCTTGTTTTTTGGTTTCAAACCCCTAAATTACTAGTAAAAATTAGCTTAAAATTGGTTAAGCCAAAAATACTAATAGATTTACATATGCGGCACTCAACTCCCTGGTATTTGACAAAGTGTCAATCACCAGGGAGTTGAGCTTACCACAGTTGCCGGGTCAGGGGGAGGGTAATGTGAGAAAATTTTTGGATGAAATCCCTACAATAATTTGCCAGGCCCAAAAAACTTCTCATCTCTTTCCTGCTTTTGGGCACCAGCCAAGATGCTATTGCTTCTACTTTATTTTTTGCCATGGCAAAGCTGCCAGTCTTCACTATGTATCCCAGGAATTCAACTTCAGACTGAAAGAATTCACATTTCTTAAGCTTAGTTGTGTAAGTTTGCTTGGGAAAGTTTCTCTAGTATAAGGTCCAGGTGGCACAGGTGTTCCTTGTGAGTCTTGCTGTAGATGAGAATGTTGTCCAGATATGCCACACAAAAATGGTCAAGGTATTTCCCTAGGACAGTGTTGATCATCCTTCAGATAGTGTTGGGGGCGTTGCAGAGGCCAAAGGGCATTACAAGGTACTTGTACAGCCCATATCAGGTTTTGAAGGCCATCTTGTACTTGTCTCCATCCTTGATTTAGATTTGGTTGAACACATCTTGAAGGTCAATTTTTGAGTACACCTGGGCTCCAGTCAGTATGTCACAGAGGTTGTCAGCATTGGGGATGGGGTAGCGCTTCTTCACTGTAATGTTGTTCAGTTTTTGGTAATTCACGCATGAACACATCCCACCATTTTTCCCCCTACAAACAGCATGGGAAACAAGCAGGGGACCTTTGACACCTGGATGAACCCTTTTTTTGTCATATCCTCAAGGTATGCTTTCAAGGCCACTTGCTTGCAGTGGTTACAGCTGTAAATGGGGCCGTGGTGTGGTTAGGTTACTGGTAACAGGTCTATGGTGTGGTTGTAGATTGAATAGCTGGGTAGTTTTGTGGCTGCTGCTTCACTAAAAACATGGTTCCATCTCTGTAGGGGGTAGGCAGTATCCCAACGCTAGGTTCTATCTTCATGATCAAGAGTTTGTTGGTAGGGGGTTGATCATGGCTCATTCAAAAAGGAAAGTATCACAAGATTCTGGTTGGCCCAACATGGCAGTTTGCTCACAATAGTTCAGGATCAGGCCATGTCTGTTGGACTAGGAGTCATCCAGTATAAGGGGGTGGGGTAGTATTGGCAAGAGGATCAGGAACAACGGGTATACATTGTGTCCAATGGTCAACAGAAGTTCTTGTTCACACTCATAGCCGGTGTCCAAGGAGCTGTTTCCCATGATTACTTGGAGACTGCGCTCTGAGGCTGTCAAGCCTAATTCCTCTGCTAGGCTGGCATTGATAAAACTTTCATCTGCCCCTGTATCAATAAAGGCTTTGATTCTGTGCTTGTTCCCAGCTACTTCTATGATCACTTGGATGAATTTGTAAGACTAAGGAAGAAGTGTTTATTTGCGCCAGTAAGATTGGGGCAGTGTTCTTCTTAGGGCAGGCTCTGGTCAAGTGGCCCGCCTTGTGGCAGTGGAAGCACAGTCCTTTGCGGTAGTATTGTTGGAGCTCTTCAGGGGTCATCCCTGTTCTATTGGGGGTCAGTGTCTGGGGTTAGCAGGTATGTGAGGAGCCAGCATTCTCTTGGTTCATACTAAAGCCTTGCACAGGGGAATCAGCTTGTCTAGGACAAGGGTGGGTGTATGGTGCTTCAACAGGTCCTTCATTGCTAGTTTGACTCCCTTTTGGAAGATAATGGCTGCCAGTTTGTCCTCAAGTTGGGTGCAGGCTTTCAGTTTGAGGAATTTTTCAATATACACTTGGATGGGTTGTGGGCCTTGTCAAATTTCTAACAGGGAGTTTAGGGCGTAGTATCTAGTGTCACAATCTTCCCCAGTGGCCATTAACTCAGCCTTGAACTTGGCATAGTCTAAGAAGAATTCTACTTCCTCAGCTGTGACCTTGCCAAACCAGTCCAAGGCGTCTCCCAATAGCATTAAAGCAACTCCAAGGATCTTCTTGGTGTCACTGGTGTAAGAGGGGGCGTTGGTATGGAAATGCAGGCGGAGGACCGGCATGGCACGTCTAGCTTCCTCAAGCGTGAGCTTCCCCATCTGAGGCATTTCTACCTTTGTGAGGGACTGATTCACAATCACGTTTTGCACTTAGGAGGAGGGAGCTTTGTTGGCATCAGCGGTATTGGCGTTGGTTCTCTTTGGGTCATTTGGGTTTGCATTCTTCCACATGGAAGAGATCAGGTTTGTAGTCATCTTATAGGTGTAATAAGTGATTATCAATAGCAAAAGCATACAAGATGCCCCAAGAAATAACAACATCTTGGGGCTCAGGGTACTAGGTTTAGTAAAGATTGCCATAATTTCAGGAATCCAGTCTTGAGCGGCTGGCCTGTTGTTTTCAGGGATAACCTGGGCCAGGTTTTATGCAGGCAATGCCCACCACAAGAGGGGAGCTAACTTTAAAAAGTAGGAGGCAGACTTCCCCACCTAGGACCACAGGCTGGCGGCCGGGATTATAGTGTCAATCACCCCTGTGAGGGTGATGTACGCAATCCCAAACAGCTTTTCAGAATGATTAGTTGGGAGGTTGAATGAGGAAGCAGGCATAGGTTTTGGGGTCATAAGCAGTTCCATGGGCAGGTTGTAAGCAGGGAGATAGTTGAATTTCCCTCTGAACAACTTGGGTGTTGAAAATATCCACAGGCCTTGTTGGTTGTATCTAATGGCAGATTTTATGCGGGCTAAAGGATCAAGTTTGAGTATCTTTTCTGGGGTGTATTCCTTGTATTCAGATTTCAGAGGGTAGTTGGTAAAATAGACGGGTCCAAAGGGTACACCGGGAGGACGGAAAACAGCAGGTGGTGGGGCAGTTGGGCCAGGAAATCACAAACTGAATTGGTAGACAGCAAATACAAAATAAGGCAATAGCTATGTGAGCCAAAGTAACATAACCTTTATTCAAAAATGGCAATAAGTTTGGAGCGCAGGGTGCTTTGGTCTATATAGTATCCCACCTCTAAACTTAACATTTTCCATGGGTGGTTCATCAGAGCATTGGGAAATGCAGGGCCAGGGGAACTGGGCACTTGGGTCCAAAGGCGCCAAAATGGCACTTAGTCTGGGTAGCTCTTTCATTGGTCATGAATCTCAATTTGGCTACCTGATTATGTCCTTTAGTGTTGTGGTCATGGGATCAGGCCGCAGGCCCATGCCTCTTTCCTGGGTTGGCTCTTGATTGATTGCTGGTATAGGCTTTAAGTTCATGAAGCTAATAGTTGCCAAATCATTACCTTCATTAGGCGCTGTGGTTAGTCTTCTATTTGATGCAATAATTTCCTTGGTTTGGCTTGTTTTTCTGCATGGGCCAACATTCTCAGTATCAGCTTGTGGGGGCTTAATCCCAGAAAAGCGTGGGCAGACAGTCCTGCAGTCCACAGGCCCAGCGGCCCAGGGGGTCCAGGGTTGGGGTTTGATTCCTGCTTCTGGGCCTGGGTTTCCAGAGGAGAAGAATTGTCAATCCTGAAAACAGCCCAGCTGTACCATACGGCTGATGATAGTTAAGGTTGGGGGCAAGTTTGAGCTTCTTGACAAGCTTCAAGGAGACAACATTAATAGACAACCTTGTGTCTAAAAAAGCCTTAATTTTCACCTTTTGGATGGATATTTCCACATGAGTGGTAATAAAGCCAAAGGGAGGGAGGACAGCCAGAATGCCTTGGGCTTCTGCTAGTTCTTTGCCCCACTTTTTATCATTCATTTTAGGCCTTGGAACTCCTTATAGACAGTCAAGAGCAGGAGAAAGATAGAGACGTTTTAAACACAGCATCAGCAACTTCAGCAGCCTCTTTGGAAGATTCAACAAGCACAGGAGATCTCTTGGCTTGGGTGAGTTAAGGGCAAGAGACAACTTCCTTGGCTTCAGGCTGAGGCTTGGCAGTTGTTGTAGTTTTCCCAGAACATAACTTATAAGGGACTGCAATAGTTTCAGGGACAGCCAGGACAGAATATCCTTAGGTATCAGGATATTCTATATCAGAATCATCCATGTCAGAGTCATCAGATATATTGTGGAATAGCAGTAGAATAGGAGGAGCCTCAGTGTCAGCAGGCTCAGAGTCAGCAATGAAGGGGGGAATCAAAGGAGACTGGGAAGAATTGTCAACCAAGAGCATCTCTGCCTCTAGGTTGACTGTTAGTTTTCCCGCCTGTTTCTTGGGATCAGCTCCTTCAACTAGAGGATTGGTGCAGACTTGGGAATAGTGACCTATCTGTTCACAGTTATGGCAACCTGGCATTGAGGAGGATTCTGTGAGTTCATGGTGAGGATACGCGGGCCACATGAAGACAAACCAGAGGTAGAGACAGAAAAATTCTACAGCACAACTGCCCCATACTGAGTAAGGTGCATATCCTGCAACAGTGTCTTTATGCTCTTCATAGAAGAAAGCATGGCTTTATGGGCCTTGAAGTGAAGACAAAGGGGCTGGTTAACCTTGAGGGCTTGAGCGCAAGCCATGTATGCTTCATGTGCGGTCAACTGGCGGCTTGTGACCAGTTGTTTCTTCCATGTAGAATCCATCTGCAAATTCATTTAGGGTCTCCTTTGGCTTGAAAGTAATGTGCATGGAGGCGTCCTTCTTCACTTCCAAACTAAGGTCACCACCAAATTTGTTAATCAGAAGTTACTTCATATTGTCCCAGGTTTTAATGGTGGGCAGCTATGGCACTACTACTTTTTGGCAGGTTGGGTGTAGACAGGTTAGTATGTGCTTCTTATTAACCTCATCTGAGGCTCTTCTCATGGCAGTTTCATAGATAGTTAGAAAGCTTCAATAATTGAGGTTTTGGGGTCAAAGACTTGCTTAAAGGTAGGCTTGAAGTGTGCTTCTGGAGTTGGGCCACCATTGTTGCTATTGAGTACATTTATGCGCAGGGAGAATTCTGCTTCAGATTTGGAGGGGGGCTGTTTGGCCCACAGCTGGCAAACACTTTCCTCAAGGGTAGTCAAGGTTTCAGCAGTGCAGGTGTCTGTATTATTAGTTAGGGTGATCTGCCGCCCAGTAACATCCAGGCGCTGACCCTGTGTTGTTACCACAGTAGAAAGCTCAGCCAGTTGGGAAGTAAGAGATGGACCCACTGAGAGGCAAGGGGCAAACCTGTCATTTACTGAATCAATCACTTCACTTTGTTCTTGTACGTCTTTATCAAGATCAGAGTGATATTGCTTCAGGAGGTCCACTTAATTGGCTAGAGCTATCAACTCTCTAAAAAAATGAATGTGGGGCTCCTGATAAGCCAGGGCAATAACCATCTTTGCCACAACTTCAGGTGGACTAATGACAGACGCTGTTGCCTCACGCAAAGTAGCAACCTCTTGTTGTAAATCAGCAACCTGAGCTGTCAGAGCAAGCACTCAAGGATCAGGCTGAGGGGCTTCAGGAGGGCAATCCTGACTGCAGCTAGAGCTCTTAAATCTTGAATGGCATCCCAGAGCCTCTGTTCTCTATCCGCTAACTCATCATATGGAGGAGAAGGCAGGGAATCTGATTTGGAGGCAGACAGCTCATTTACTCGAGTCTGGAGTTTGACAATGGTAGTGGTGTAAGCCCTTTCTTGATCAAAGTCCTTGCCAAGTTTGAAGAGGCCCTTTGCAGCATGGACCACTACTTGCTGTAATTGGTTGAATGATTAAGCACTGAACTTGTTGAGTTGCTGCACAAGTTGTTCAAATTTGGTGAGATAGGCATTTAGAGTGGAGTCTACTTGGGCACACCAGGGCTGTTCTAGCTGGTGGAACTCATGAAGACACTCTCTGACATACTCAGGGATGAATTGGCACATTCTTTCAATGGAGTTGACCTAGAAAGATTGGGAGGTGATAGATTTGCACTGATTTTTGGATACTAAGGAAAACAAGGAGTGGATCCACTGCTGGTAGGCCGCAAACTGATCCCAGTGATGGGTGATGACGGCTTATAGCGCTAAAATCTCCTGAACATGTAGCCCTAATACCATTTAATGATGGGCTAAGGCAGGTTGTACAATGGAGGACAATAAATGTTCAGAGAGCCAGCCTCTGAGAGGGGATGCTGTGGAAATTATGGAGCTACAATCAATTTGTAGTATTCTGCTCAGTTGATCTGAAGCTGGAGGCAAGGGATGTCTCCATCACAGGCTATCTCAAGGGCTACTGCCATGACTTGTTCCAAGTCAGGGATACCCAAAGGGTAGGCTACTAGGCAGGACCACTCCCAAGGTTCAGTGTATTAGGGACAATAGGCAGGTTGGCAATATTTTCCTAAATAAGAGGACTGGTAATTTCAGGCAAAGTTGGCTCTTGTATGGGAGGAGGCAAAGGTCCTGAATACGTTGTTGCAAAAGAGGTAACCAAGGGGCTTACAGACCCTGTAGTGAGCACCATTTTGTTGCAATCTGAGGCGCAGCACAGAGTCACAATGGGAAATACTAACCTTAGGATTGGATTTGTACTAAGTCTTGGTTAGAATTGCAGGGAAGGCTATGTGATTACTTGTGGCCCTGATTGAATAATATCTGCTAGACGTGGCTAGAGAGGCGCCAAAATATGTGAAGACACAAAGACAAAAATGTGAATATAGCTTAAATTTTATTGGGTATAGAAATTAGGACTATATAATGTATAGCTTTACCACAAAACAGTACATGTACAGTAGGATCACTTGCCGCAAGCATGAGTGGGGAAAGTGAGTTGCGCAGAATCAGGAAACTGAACAATTGTATTTCCCAATTTGGATCCAGCCTCATTTCAAAGGGCAAAAGCAAAAGAGAAATATTGTCCTTGAAATAACCCAACAAAGGCAAAATTAAAACATGTTAAATGGCGCATTCACAACAAACCTGTAGGGATGTACTGTTCTTTGTAGTCTCTCCAGCCTGTGGGGAGTGCCATCTGATGGAGTTGTTCTTGGGAGGAATTTTTCCTTTAAGTTGTGTAGGTGTGGATAACCTATCTGTGCTACCACTGTCAAGTATATACTTCTGGGAAGTATAATAAACAACATAAAAAGGAAAATTCAGAAGAGAATGATACTATATTAGATATGAATATAGGATATTATATAGTATCATGGGAAGCCACATACTGTCCATGTAAGTCATGGTAGTCATGGGGGTTATCCAAGTGATTGTTCCTCCTAAGTCATAAGGCTTGTCCAAGTTGTGTTCCGCTTAAGATTCAAAATGTTTGATCCACGTAATAGATGATCAAATGATAGTAGTGCCACCAGCTTAATGATTAGTTGGGGAATCATTTGGCAAGTTTTTCAGGGAATGAATTCCCCAAGAGGAGTAATTGTAGATGTTGTGACACAACTAAGATTCCATCCTTGCCTGCTAACGTATCTCACAATACACAGGGGGCGTTTGATGAGTTACCCTATGACATGTCTAATGTCATGGATCAATATGATGGCAAGTCAAATTGAAGGCACTATCTCCTAATTAGGAGTGTTGCCTATTTGAAACACTGATTCCTGTACAAGTTATTCAATATCCCAATCCTTATATCAAACTTGCCACTTTGCCATCCCCTGTGAACTTGTGGCTTCTCAATATGGTAGATTAATTACAATATTCCCTGTTGCAACATCTTTGATTACTCCCTCTTGGGGAATTAACACCCAAGTAGATCATAAAATGGCTTACCAAATGGTTCACTGGCCAGCCAGTAAACTGGTGGCACCATTATTAGCCAACCATCTATGATGGGGATCATCCAATCCAGATCCTAAATGGAACACAGCTTGAATAAGCCTCTTGACCCAAGAGGAACATTACTTAGATAAGCCCCCTGACCCCCATGACGTACATGTATGGTATGTGGCTTGTCATGATATTATATATTATTCTATATTAATATTCAATAAAGTATCATTCTCTTCTTAAATCTTTCCCTTATCTTGTTTATTATACTTCCCAGAATTATATACACAAAAATCCCAATAAACTACATCATATTCTTGCCCTTTCTATTGAACTGTTGTCTTTTCCAATCAAATATTGAACTATCATTGGTTCAGTTGCAATACCAGCCAAATTTTAAAATCCAAAAAGGCAAAACAACAGCTAAAACTCTTTTAGCATGTGCATATTGATGCAATGAAATAGTGGATAGACAAGGATTGTCACCTGGATTTACTCTCTTTCCAATTAATGCTGACCACATAGTTTGGGCTTTATGTATCTAAGACACTTTTTTACAAGACCATGGTTGATTTGGATTTTTTGTGGAAAGTATTGAGTGCTTCTCTGTACAATAGAAACAGCAATAAGACAATTAATGATCACCACTGTTTCAACATCTTCAATTAATCCCTCTTGGGAAAGTAATTCCCTAAGTAACTCCCCAAATGATTCCCCAGATAGTCATTAAGTTGGTGGCACTCTTATAATCTATACATCTATTATAGAGATCAAATCTTTTTAGCCCTAAGGGGAACACTACTTGGACAAGCCCTATGACAACCATGACATACATGGACAACATGTGGCTTCCCATGATACTATATAATACTCTAAACCCATATATAATAAAATAACATTCTCTTATTAATTTTTACTTTTACCTTGTTTATTTTACTTCTCAGAAATATATAATTGACAGTGATAGCACAGATAGGTTATCCACACCTACACAACTTAAAGAAAAAAATTTCTACAAAGAAAAGAACCCAACAGATTGCACTCCCCACCAGCTAGAGACAATACAAAGAAGGTCAGGATGTCTCTACAGAATTCACTGTTTTTAACAATATCCTCATATCAACCAAACAGTAAAACTTCCTCAGTACACAAGGAGTCCTAAATCTGCCTCCAATTCCCAAAACAACCCAAATAACTTAACATTGAATTTAACACCTACACTCAGCAGAAATTGGAACGTTCTCAGGACTACACTGTGAAAATGCTAACCTCTGGATTCAAAGCACCCAAAAAGGGTTACACAAGTAGACTATCTCTGCAAACTCTGGGCTAGTGAAATTTCCCTACATGTTACCAGGGCTGCCTCACACTTTGTAAGTGAGTGGCTCAATCAATACCCTGATCACAACAAAGACTGTGACATGTTTAAAACTGCCTTTCTGGAGAAATTCACCATAAAAGACTCCAACGTGGTGATCATGACAGAATTCAGAACCTTCAACATAGCAGGAACCATTGAGGAGTACATTGCAGCCTATGAAGACATATGTGATTGAGCTCCCAACACCATCACCTTTGATGAAGCTGGGCCACAACTGAACTTCTTCAATTGCCTCTTCACACACATTAGATGCCATTTTGACATGATATTCTGCAAAAACCTCCAAGACATATTCTGTGAAGGAAAACAAGCTTCTTAAAAACTGATGTCATACATGTAACAAATAAACAAACAAAAGGAAATTCCCACAGCAAAGAAAGACCCTCAACCTACCAAGAAGAACAACTGAGTCAATAACTCTCGTCTTTAAGACAGAAATTTTACTACTTAAGAAAATAAAATGAGCACTGATAACACCACTGAGGAGTCAAAGCTCAAGGGAGTGCTTAGGCAAGCCACCCCCTCCCTGTCAGGGAATTCTTCCCTGACTACAGCTACTTATCTTGTATTAATAAGGGACAATTTAAACTTATCAAATTTCCCTGAAGACAACCAATTATGGGGGGAATCATTGACTGGTTCAAACATTGACCAGGACAGGGATCAAACCCGGAACCCTAAAGTTGATTCAACGGTTAGTTTAAAGACTATAGTTCAAGTTAAATTACCTATTTATAATGATTCAATTCATTTAATAATGGTTTTCAACTTTGGGTTTGACTCTGCAAGTGTTAATAAATCACATATACACGTCATTTACCGCTCAAAAGATGAATGGCTGCCTTTATCCTTGTTGCCGCTCTTGGACCTGCTCCTTATACTTCAAATCCAAGCGCCGTACTTGATCTGCCCTCTTATTCCAAAAATTAACTGCTTAATTGCTAATAACCTTATAGATGTTTATTGGTGCTTTTTGTATAAGTTACTCATGTTATTCATTAAGTCTTGATATGAGGTTCAGTTAAGACAGGTAGCCACAATTATGATGATATTTTTGAAACCCATTTTGGAGATCCCTTAACATTTTAAGACCCTCTTAAAATTGCCCCACCTCACTTTGGGTATTTAAGTGAGAATTTCCTATTCTTTATACTTGTTCTAACAATAAAGACTTTATTCTACTCTACTCCTGCTCACACTTATCTTTTGATCTCTCATTTGAATCCATGAAAGGAATTTTATTCATTTTTGGTTTTTAGTCCTCCTGCTTACAGTTGTATTAGATCTTGAAAATCCTACTCCAACCACTGACTGGCACAACTCATCCCCAAATGATGCCCACCAGAAGGAGTCTCTGGCCAATATGTGGTTCAAGTATCCCTCTGGCCACTGGGAAAGAAAGTTATATTATGGTTGCAACACCACTCCTCCTCCAGTAGAACCCTCGCTGGTTAGACCCAATACATCTTTCTACCTGTTGACATACTTGGTAGGGTAATACCTATTGAGTTGTTCAGCTCCATGATAGATAGATTTGCTTATTTGGGCAACTTGGGCACTTTGCCATGGTCACAGTACCCATTGGTTTGGTCATTGCAGGATTTAACATAGGGGCCTTGGACTACCAGATTGGAGCTTGTTCCCCCTCAAGTGGGTCCCTGACACCCCCACTTTGAAAGACTTGTACAGGGACCAAGACGTGAACTCAATCACCATGATTCAAGTACTCTCCAGTATGACCGTATAATAGTCACTATTGAGTATTTAGCCAAATAAATGCTCCAAAATATAAAGTTATCTCTGTTTTCTGACTATTGCATGTAGATAGGTTGGATTGGAAGTCTTAAGGTCAAGATTCCTGAGAACTGGATATCTAGGTTCAATAAAAGAAAAGAAGGTAAGATTGGCCAAGTCAATCTGGGAGACAGGATGTCTTTAAAACGGTTTAATTAATTGGGAAGATTAATTAATAAATACACAGTAATATAATTAATGAGGATATAATTATACTGGTTAAATTGTCTTGACTGTGTCAAGAAGTTTAGTTAAGGTCAATATAAGTAAACCCCCAAATTTTGGTTTAAAAGCGCCGTTTTGGCAAATTCATTGGGTTATAAGCACTGCCTAATGGATTTGTGAAGCGCTGAGGCGCCGCCTAGTAAATTTTCCAGGCGCTGGGGCACCACCTGGGAAAATTTCTGGGTACTGCAGTGGCGCCTGGTTTGAGTTTTTAAGCATTTTAATGGGTTTTAAGGCAAAAACCTAATAAATGCAAAGATAACTCAATAAAGGCAAGGATGCCTAGGAATTTAGGGTTGATCAGCTGGTTCCAAGTTGGAACATCAATAGCTGATTTTTGGGAAGTTTAATACACAGGGTTTTGGCGCCAGGTGCTGAGGAAGCTCCATGCTGAATTGATGCATTGGGATGAATGGAGTCAGGTGACTTCTTCCTATTGTAGGCCAATTATCATAGGTTGAGAAATATTGGTGATATTTTAGGTAAAGATCTAGGTTTGGATTACTCAAATGTCATAGACCACGTGAGATGAATCTCAGGTTGATTCAGGAACCGGAGAGGTTTTCAGCCAAATATGCACCAAATGGTATATAAGCAAAAACAGCTAAACTTTAATAAAGATATATTGTCAGTTTTGAGGTTATCCCCTCAATTACCTTTTCAATTATTATGTCTTCTTTGTTAAATTTTGAAAGGACCAAATTTGGAGTACTTTGCATGGAAACCACTGCTGCTAGGAAGGAAGTCCCTACCAGTTCACTTGAAGAAGCTTGGACAAAATTGGAGGTCACCAAGACTGTGCCTGGGGAGTCCTTGGTGAAAGTAAAGGCTGCATTTGAAGAGTTATACTCCAATTACTTTGCAAAAGAAGGGACTCCCACCCAAGGAAACCAAATTTATGCATGGGATTCCTGGAACCTGTTTGTAGGATGGGACAAAATCTTACAGAAAGTGAAAGCAAAGGCAAATTGTGAAATTGAGGCTTTAAGGGCAAGAGAGGAAAAGAGTGTTGAGATCATGGCCTGTTGGTGGGATGATAACAAAGTGTTATCCCATAAAATTACCTCCCTGGAGCTTAAGCTCCTTGAAGCTTTTTCAAAGGAAGATAATGATAATAAGAGTCAAGGGCAGGATAATGGTGGGATGGACTGATTGGATCTGGATTGGTCACAGAGCCCAATGTGGGGGCAGAAAAAACCCATTATGAAAGGAGTCCAGTATATGCTTGCCAAAATGTCACCATTTTATGGAAATCCAAAGGAAGGAAACACTTTCCTAGAGGGTTTTCTTATCCAAGCCTCTGGTCTGTAGGATATTGAGAAACATCATTGATTGTAAGTTCTTGCAGGTTCTGCCTACTTCAAGTGGTTTGAAAGATGTAAAGGCAACAATTGGACCACGTTGTTGGAGGAATTTTGAGCCAGTTATACGGTAACCCTCAGACCTGGTAATGCTCTGCAGAAAGCCTGAGATGTCACTCAAGCTGGTCATGAAACAGTGTCAATGTATCTTTCATAAATGGAAGAGTTCCTAGCTTTTATGGATGTGGAACACAATCAGGATCTGGTGGAGGATGCTTTCTTCACTGGAATGTGGCCTGGGTTGAGGACTCAGGCTTCTATGCTGCGTTGTGAGAAGTTATCATGGTCAAAACTTGTTCAAAAGGTCATTCAAATGGAATACAATCTTGGTGGTCCTCCACACAGTGCTCCACACTCAAGAGTAGGAGCTCATGTGGCTGCAGGGGAAGGGTCTTCTGAGAGAACCAGACGTCCTAGAAGTCCCTCAGATAAGGATCACATGTCTAGATTTAAACAGGCATGTAAGTTTCCCATGGCAAAGGGATGCTGGATCTGCGGGAAAGATGGCCATTTTGCTGGCAAATGTCCTGATTTTGAGGAATTTGACAAGGAAAATCCTGACCTTATGTTTAAGGACTTGGGAAAAGAAAGGCAGGATTAGGTGTCTTCCAAACTGAGCTCAGTAATTCAGAGAATAATGGGAGAATGAGACTTAATCTGGAAAGGCCTTGAAGGAGTACGGTAAAAGCGCCAGCAAACCAGTGGAGCCACTGGTACAGGAAATTGATGTCTCTTGTTCAACTCTGCCTGAGGAAAGTCCAGACGCCTCTCCAGATGAGTGGATATTGTTTGTGCGCTTGGTTATGAAGGAAGACAGGGAGATTACGTGGCAGCCTGTGCGGGTTCAGTTGAGTATGGATTGGCTCAAAGAAGTGGAATGGCGTAAGAAGGTGGCCTAAAGCATGCCAGCATTATTGATTGCAAAACCTTTTGTGTGGGAATTACAAGGGGTTATACTCCTGGATATTTCACTTGATGGTATCCCAGAAAAGGCAGTATTCAATCCAGGTTGTGCTGGGGTAGCAGTATCAAAGAACTTTGTCTGTAAACATGGTATGGACCCATCAAGATTGATCACTTTGACTTTATCTTCCGCAGATGGGGTTATCACTATTGAACAAGATGTGTTTGATGAGGTGGTAATAAAATGGAGAAATACTATGGTCAAGACTTCCGCTCTAGTGTTACCAGGAGCAGGATTTGATGTTCTGCTTGGTATGACTTGGATTGTTGAGGAAAGGGTGAGCCTGGACGCTGTCAAGAATGTCTTGGTCCATGATGGGGTTGAGTACGCTTATCAACAGCTGAAAAGTCTGCCATCTCCAGATGATGTTCAGTCAGTGGTTATCTATGCCAAGGAACATTTCTCCATTCCACCAAAGAGAATCACCTGGTTGAAACTGGTAGCTTTCAATTGTGGAACACAGGAAGGACAAGTTATCCCATAATTGTCCTGTCATATATCCTCAAATGTGGCAATATTTGAGAATGGATCAAATGGCAAGCTCCTCAAGTCCTGGAAACTGTTTAACACTTGTGCAGTTCCTGTGGACATTCAGCAAGATCAGCGTATTGGAGTTTGGATGCCTGTAGTTGGAGAAGTCACAACAAATAAACCTACTAACTCTTATGTTTGTGTGTCCTTCAATGATTTAACCCGTATACTATGTCCAAGTGAAGCATCAGGTACCCTGTTGTATACTCTGGTGTGGAAATAGAGTAGTTGTTTTTTGTTGGAAAAATATGAAGTGAGGAAAACTGGTTCATCCTATGCCATAAAAACGTTGACTGGGAAGCCGCACAAAGGAAATATACCCCGTCATAGTCCTACTGCAGTTGCTACAATTAGAGAAGAGGTGGAGAAAATGCAAAGGGCCAATCTAATTGAGGAAAGTATCAGTCCTTACTTGGCTCCAATGGTTTGTGTTCCAAAGCCAGATGGGAATATACATGTTTGTATCGATTTCCAAATGGTGAATAAGGATATTGTAAATGATGCCTACCCAATGCACTGTATTTAAGACCAGCTGGACGCTATGTCTGGATCTTCCTGGTTCACCACTTTGGATCTGACTAAGGGTTATCACCAATTGTTAATTGATGAGAAGTCTAAGGAGGTTACAGAGTTCTCTACACCTGATGGTCTGTATCAATGTAAAGTTTTGCCATTGGGAATGAAGACAGCAGATGCTGTGTTTCAGCAGGTAATGGACCAGATTATGACAGGACTTCAGCCTAGATGTGTTTGGGTATATATAGACGACATTACTGTATATAGCCCTTCCTGGGAACAACATCTAGAGGATCTTGATCAAGTATTTCACTGGATTGAGAAAGCAAAGTTGAAGATTAGTGTATCTAAGACTAAGCTGGCCTGTCAAGAAGTCAAGGTATTAGGGCATGTTGTGAATTCTCAAGGTATTAAACCAAGTCCTGAGAGAGTTACTATTTTGTTAAGTATGAGGTTGCTGCAGTCAGTCTGAGAGGATTGGGGTTTTATGGGGCCAGTGAATTTCTACCAGAGATTCATACCTAATTGCTCTGCACTTGGAGAGTCATTGTTTGCGTTAACAAGGAAGAACACCCAATTTTTTTGGGGACAAGTGCAAGAGTCAAGCTTCTTAGAGCTAAATAAGAAACTCTCCAAGGCCCCCATATTAAGATTCTCCAATTGATTAAAGTTGTTCTACATTGAGACAGATGTGAGTTCAACTGTTCTTGGTGCTGTTCTTAATCAAGAAGAAGAGTCAAAGTTATCCCAACATCCTGTTATGTATGGTTCTAAGACTTTGGGAACCACTCAAAGGAAATACTTGGCTACTGAGCATGAAGGATTGGCAATAGTATTGGCAGTGAAACATTTTAGGATGTATATTCTAGGAATGCCGTTTATTATTGTCACTGACCACACAGCTTTGAGAGCAATTTGACCAAGGAGGACTTACAAGGCCAAATGCAATTGTATGCAGAGAAGCTCTCTGGGTATGATTATGATATCATCTACCGTCCAGGGTTAGAAAATCAGATTCCTGACTTATTGTCCTGAGCACTGTTAGCCTGTGTGTTATTGAGATGCAAGAAGCCCGGGAAGCTCTATCAAGAAATAGGATTTATGTAGAGAAATCCAAGAGTCTACAAGTAGTCAGAGATCTCCATGTGAAATGAGGAGGTCACCTCAGATATGAATAGCTATGGCAAGCAGTGAAAGCTCAGTACTGGTGGTCAGAGATGAGAGCTATGGTCCTTCAGATTTTGAGAGAATGTGATATTTGCTCTAAGTTCTCAGCAGCAAAATCCAAGGTGCAGCTCAAGTCAGTGATGTTGCATTATCCTTTTGAGTTGTTCTCAATGGATACAGGTCATATTACAAAAGCAAGTGGTTGGAAAGAATACTTTGTGGTGGCTGTTGATTCTTTTACAAAATGGGTAGAATTTTGAGCACTGACTAAGGAAACAAGTGTTGCAATTGCTAAGTTTCTCCAAGAAGAAATAATAGCACAGCGTGGATGTCCTGAGAAAGTTCTCACCAATAACAGACCGCCTTATGTAGGACCAGCGCTAACTAAGGAATGCTTGAAATGGGGCATTTATAAGTTAACCTCAGCTCTATATCATCCCAAGACAAATGGTTTAGCCAAGAGAACCATTGGAACCCTGAAGCGCATTATGAAAAAGTTGGCTGATGGAGCCACAGCCCATTGGAAAGATCACCTGGCAATGAGTGTCATGGCATACTGTACAATGCCTCATGATGCTACTGGGGTTTCTCTGTTTCAGATGCTATATGGCCAGGAGACTACCACAAGCACTGAGGTTGGTCAATGGGAGTTTGTGGAAAAGAATTCCTATGAAGACGCTGCAGAGGAACATGCAGCCAAGATGCAGAAGTTATTTACAAAGGCAAGAAGTAAAGGGGAGCAGGTTTGAGAGAGACATGCCGCCAAGTGGAACTCAAAGCCTGGAGTACTTCCCCGTGATCATTTCCAGGTTGGTAATCTGGTATGGTTTGATCAAAGGCGCCAAGAAAAGCACCCAAGAAGAGGTCTTCAGCAATGGGTAGTGCCAATGAAGATTATCTTGATTAGTCCAGGGCCAAACTACCTAATTCAGGGGGTTGGAGCTGCCATAGGAGAAGAATTTTCCCTTGTTCATCCTTAATTCCTTAAGCTGTTCCTTGGGTAATTGGAGCTAATAAAAGTACAGAAAGATGAGGCCAATTCCCCTGAAGAGAAAGAAGGGGCCTTGTGACGTACAACAGTCACTATTGAGTATTTAGACAAATAAATGCTCCAAAATATAAAGTTATCTCTGTTTTCTGACTATTGTATGTAGATAGGTTGGATTGGAAGTCTTAAGGTCAAGATTCCTGAAAACTGGATATCTAGGTTCAATAAAAGAAAAGAAGGTAAGATTGGCCAAGTCAATCTGGGAGACAGGATGTCTTTAAAACGGTTTAATTAATTGGGAAGATTAATTAATAAATACACAGTAATATAATTAATGAGGATATAATTATACTGGTTAAATTGTCTTGACTGTGTCAAGAATTTTAGTTAAGGTCAATATAAGTAAACCCCCAAATTTTGGTTTAAAAGCGCCGTTTTGGCAAATTCATTGGGTTATAAGCACTGCCTAATGGATTTGTGAAGCGCTGAGGCGCCGCCTAGTAAATTTTCCAGGCGCTGGGGCACCACCTGGGAAAATTTCTGGGTACTGCAGTGGCGCCTGGTTTGAGTTTTTAAGCATTTTAATGGGTTTTAAGGCAAAAACCTAATAAATGCAAAGATAACTGAATAAAGGCAAGGATGCCTAGGAATTTAGGGTTGATCAGCTGGTTCCAAGTTGGAACATCAATAGCTGATTTTTGGGAAGTTTAATACACAGGGTTTTGGCGCCAGGTGCTGAGGAAGCTCCATGCTGAATTGATGCATTGGGATGAATGGAGTCAGGTGACTTCTTCCCATTGTAGGCCAATTATCATAGGTTGAGAAATATTGGTGATCTTTTAGGTAAAGATCTAGGTTTGGATGACTCAAATGTCATAGATCACATGAGATGAATCATAGGTTGATTCAGGAACTGGAGGGGTTTTCAGCCAAATATGCACCAAATGGTATATAAGCAAAAACAGCTAAACTTTAATAAAGATATATTGTTGGTTTTGACACTTTCCCCTCAACTACCTTTTCAATTTTCATGTATTCTTTACTACCATTTGAAAGAGAAAAATTTGGGGTGCTTTGTGTAGAAAATTCTGTTGCTAGGAAGGAAGTCCCTACCAGTTCACTTGAAGAAGCTTGGGCAAGCTTGGAGGTCACCAAGACTGTGCCTGAGGAGTCCTTGGTGGTTGTAAAGGCTGTGTTTGAAGAGTTATACTCTGATTACTTTGCAAAAGAAGGGACTCCCGCCCAAGGAAACCAAATTTATGTGTAGGATATCTGGAACCTGTTAGTAGGATGGGAAAAAATATTACAGCAAGCGAAATCAAAGGCAAATTATGAAATTGAGGCTTTAAGGGCAAGAGAAGAACAAAGAATTGAGATCATGGCCTGTTGGCGGGATGATAACAAAGTGTTATCCCATAAAATTGCCTCCCTGGAGACAAAGCTTCTCAAAGCTTTGTCAAAGGAAGGTAATGGCAATAAAATTCAAGGGCAGAATAATGGCGGAATGGACTGGTTAGACCTGGATCTGTCACATCCAGAAATCACATACTGTTTGATACCCAGACTGGAAATAAACTCCTCACTTATCCTTTCTGCTTTTGCAGATATCAAGGAACAGCACTATAAAACACTGGATCCAACCAATCCCTTGTTGAAGAAATATTTTCCAACTTCATGAAACTACCCACAATACAAAGTAGTTTCAAAAATGTTAGCATGGCAGATAATAGAAGCACACCAGTCACTAAAGAAGCAAAATCCTTCTGCGCTCAAATTAGGACATGCAGAAAAAACTCAGTGGCCTAATAATACCAGTCCCCAAGTATGATGTAGTACTTGGTCTGGATTAATAAAGAAAGACCAAACCTCACATTGACTGGGACAGCGCTACCCTCACCATACAACAAGGTAATGTATATCACCATGTCTACCTAACTCATCTTAATATGCTCATGAAGGACTGTGTATTTGTGAAAATTATGGAAAAAGAAGAGGAAACCAATTCTAGAAAAATAAATTGGAATACCCGCACATATGAAGTTATCCACTTTAAAATCACAGAAACTAGACATGAAAGAGACCCAATCTGAGATCAGCTAATCCAAGAGATCTCTTCTTTTTTCCAAGAAAATTTACCAGGACTACTGCCCAACCAGAGTATCCAACATAAAAGTGACCTCAAAGGGAGTTTACCAAAAAAAACACCCTATCTATCACCTAACACCACAAGAAGACAACACCCTGAAAGCCTACCTTGAAAAAGCCCTTGAAAAAAGGACTCATACAACCATTCAAATCTCCTTTTGACGCAGCTGTCTTTTTGTGTGGCAAAGAAAGATGGATGACTACAACTGGTCACTGATTACAGGTTGCTCAAAAAGTTCACAATTAAGAGAAAGTATCCCATGCCCCTTATTGATGACCTTTTTGACGCCCTGAGGGGTCCCAAGTCTTCACAAAAAATTAATTGACAGCAGGATAATACTAAATCTGTGCTAACCCTAGAGTTATCCTCAAAACAGTGTTTCAAACTATGATCTGTTGTGGAGGATCCAGGTCCAACCAGTCAAACTTGCTGTTATCTTGCCCTTGCTCTTATTACTGTTACCTTCCTGTGACAAAGCTTCAAGAAGCTTTGCCTCCAGGGAGGCAATTTTGTGAGACAACACTTTATTGTCATCTTTCCAACAAGCCATAATTTTGATACTCTTTACTCCCTATTTATTAACGCCTCAACTTCACAATTGGCTCTGTCTTTCACCTGTTGTGAAATTTCATTGAAACCTAACAGCAAGTTCCAAGAATCCCACACATAGATTTTGTTTCCTTGGGCGGGAGTCCCTTCTTTTGCAAAGTTAATAGAGTATAACTCTTCAAACACAGCCTTTACTTTCACCAAGGACTCATCAGGCACAGTCTTGGTGACCTCCAAGCTTGCCCAAGCTTCCTCAAGTGAACTGGTAGGGACTTCCTTCCTAGCAGCAGCATTTTCTACACAAAGCACCCCAAATTTTGCTCTTTCAAATGATAGTAAAGAAGACATGATAATTGAAAAGGTAGTTCAGGGGAAAGCGTCAAAACAGACAATATATCTTTATTAAATTTTAGCTGTCTTTGCTTATATACCATTTGGTGCATATTTGGCTGAAAACCCCTCCAGTTCCTGAATCAACCTATGATTCATCTCACGTGATCTATGACATTTGAGTCATCCAAACCTAGATCTTTACCTAAAAGATCACCAATATTTCTCAACCTATGAGAATTGACCTACAATGGGAAGAAGTCACCTGACTTCATTCATCCCAATGTACCAATTCAGCATGGAGCTTCCTCAGCTTCTGATACCAAAACCCTGTGGATTTCACATCCCAAAACTCAGCTATTGATGTTCTAACTGGGAACTAGCTAATCAAACCTGAATTCCTAGGCATCATTACCCTTATTTAGTTATCTTTGCATTTAATGGTTTTTTGCCTTAAAACTCATTAAAACGCTTCAAAACTTGAACCAGCGCCACCACAGCGCCCATCAATTTTCCCAGATGGCGCCTAGGCACCCCAGTGCCTCAGCGCCCAAAAACTTCACTGGGCAGCGCTTCTAACTTAATGAATTTGCTAAAACTGCGCTTTTAACCCAGAATTAGGGGGTTCACTTTTGATTAACCTTAACCAAACTTCTTGACACAGTTAAGGCAATTAACCATTATAATTAAATCCTCATTAATTATATTGCAATGTATTTATTAATCAACTTTCCCAGTCAATTAAATCATTTTTGAGACGCCTAGTCTCCACATTTGGTTTGGTCAATCTTACCTTAGTTTTGTTGATTAGTACGGCTTAACTAACAAAACTACCTTCTGTTCTTTTATTAAATTTATATACTAAGTTTCCAGGAATCCTTTTCTGAAGAATTCCAGCCAAACCTATCCACATAAAATAAACAGCAAATCCAGAGCAACTTTATATTTTGGAGTATTTATCTGGCTAAATACTCAACAGTGACTGTTGTATGGTCACACCCGTTTGAATTGGTTGTCCTCAACTTTGGCATGGCAAACGTTCTAAGTTCCTTTATGACCTTTATTAATGAAGTATTTAAAGATCATATTGGAAAAAGGACTATTTTCTACCTTGACAGCTTAATAATATACAGCCTTATTAAGGAACAACATTGGAAAGATGGCTGCCTGGTTCTCCACACCCTTCAAGATAATTAACTCATAGCCAAAACCTCTAAATGCAACTTCTTTTAAACAGAACTCCCATTTTTAGGACACATTATCAGCAAAGACAGAATCAAGCCAGACCCAGATAATTATACCATCCATAAACAATATGACAGTGCCACAAAATAAAAGTGTTCTCTGTACGCTCCTAGGCATGGTAGTCTATGTTAAGAGATTCATCCCTGACTGGGGCGCCTTGACCGCCCCCTTATCTGCAGTTACAGGCAAGACACCCAAATTCACATGGACATCATTAAGAGATCAACATTTCCAACAGCTGAAAGTACACATAGTCACCACCTCTATCTTACAATACCCAAATCATGAAATAGTATATGGACTAGAGACTGACGCCTCTAATTATGCAGTAGAAGGAGTACTCTTGATTCAAACTGCAGAAAAGGACTTCCTCCTTGTAGCATATGAATAAAGAAAGCTGTCAGATGACGTGCAAATATATCCAATACATGACAAAGAGCTGGTAGCTATTGTCTACTGCTTAATGAAGTGGCAATGTTACCTGAAAGGTGCACATATATTCAAAGTGCTAACCAGCCACAAGTCATTGGTTTTTAAGACGCAGCAGAATTTATCAAGACAACAAACTGAATGGATGCATCTCATACAGAGGAACCTCATGATAATTGAATACAAACCAGGTAAAGAAATGCTTACTGCAGAGCCCTATCAAGGTTATACTGTAAGCATCTCCTATGCACTGATGGAGATCCTAATGGGCCCATGTTAATCATGGAGGATCTCCAAGAGGGTTATTCCCATCTGTTAAACTATGGGACATCCAATTAAAAAGTCTTCAAGAACAAACACATGTTAAAAAACAACTATATACCCTAAATTGAATATTACCAAGCGCAATACTGTATCCTATATACCGTCAACATAAACTATTGGCACCATCCTTTGCTACCACAGAGATTTGGACCACACACATAGCAGAAACTTACATGGATATATTAAGAATTGCTACTGGTGGATATATGATGAACAACATAAAGGAATAACTAGATCAATGTGAGTCTATGAAAAGTATGCCTACTCCAAGGCATCCCCCAAGTTAGTATACCAGTATCAATCACACAGCCCTTCAAAGTGTGGTCACTGAATATTGTGAGTCCAATGCCCAGCAAAAACAAAGGCAAAAAGTACATTATAACCACTATCAACCATGCAACCAGGTGGCCTGTAGCACAAGCTACAAAAGAACACAAAGGCAATGATGTGAGACAATTTATTAGCAAAGAAATCATAGCTAAGTTTTGGAAACCTATAATCCTGATCACAGATGGAGAAAATAAGCTTAAAGCCATTGACACCAATTTCTACCTTGCCAAAAATGGAATAAAACACACCATAGCCAGGCCCTATCACCTGCAAGCAAATGGAAGAGTTGAAAGACTAAATGGTTCCCTTGTAGAGGCCCTCAGTAAGTTATCTACCAACAATCCAAAAGCCTGGGTTAGTGTGTGTGGCAGGTCCAGGTCCAACTAGTCAAGCTTGCCGTTATCTTGCCCTTGATTCTTATTATTGTTACCTTCCTGTGACAAAGTTTCAAGGAGCTTTGACTCCAGAGAGGCAATTTTATGGGACAACACTTTATTGTCATCCCACCAACAAGCCATAATTTCAACACCCTTCTCCTCCCTACTTCTTAACGCCTCAACTTCACAATTGGCTCTGTCCTTCACCTGTTGCAAAATTTCATCAAACCCTAACAGCAAGTTCCAGGAGTTCCATGCATAAACTCTATTTCTTTGTACAGGGGTTCCCTCTTTGGAAAAATAGTTGGAATATAGTTCTTCAAAAACTGCTTTCACTTCTACCAAAGATTCCTCATGTGCTATCTTAAAAACCTCCAGACTTGCCCAAGCCTCCTTGAGTGAACTGGTAGGGACTTCCTTCCTAGCAACAGCAGTTTCTACATGAAGCACCCCAAATTTTGCTCTTTCAAATGATAGTAAAGAAGACATGATAATTAAAAATTAGTTGAGGGGAAAGCATCAAAATTGATAATATATCTTTATTTAAAATTTAGCTGTTTTTGCTTATATACCATTTGGGGCATATTTGGCTGAAAACCCCTCTGGTTCTTGAATCAACCTATGATTCATATCACGTGGTCTATGACATTTAAGTCATCCAAACCTAGATCTTTACCTAAAAATTCTCCTGTAATTCTCAGCCTATGATATTTAACCTATAATGAGAAGAAGTCACCTAATGCCATTCTTCTTGATGTATCAATTTGGCATGGAGCTTCCTCAGCTCCTGGTGCCAAAACCCTATGGAATATACACATTTCAAAACTCAGCTATCAAGGTTCCAACTGGGAGCCAGCTGATCAAACCTAAATCCCAAGACATCATTGCCTATATTTAGTTATCTTTGCATTTAATGGTTTTTTGCCTTAAAACTCATTAAAACACTTCAAAACTTGAACCAGGCGCCACCACAGCGCCCAGCAATTTTCCCAGACAGTGCCTTGGCACCCCAGTGCCTTGGCGCCCAAAAAAGTCACTGTGCGGCACTTCAAATTTAATGAATTTGCCAAAACGGCGCTTTTAACCCAGAATTTGGGGTTTACTTTTGATTAACCTTAACCAAACTTCTTGACACAGTTAAGGCAATTAACCATTATAATTAAATCCTCATTAAATTTAACCATGTATTTATTAATTAATCTTTCCAGTTAATTAAATTGTTTTTGAGATGTCAAGTCTCCAAAATTTGATTCAGCCAATATTGCCTTCTGTTCTTTTATTGAATATAGATGCTAAGTTTTCAGAAATCTTTATCTAAAGAATTTCAGCCAAACCTATCTACATAAAATAAACAGCAAAAACAGAGCCACTTTATATTTTGGAGTAATTATTTGGCTAAATACTCAACAGTGACTGTTGTATGGTCACAGCGTGATACCAACAGCACTTTTGGTGTGCAGAACACAAGTTAACCGCAATACAGGAAAAAGCCTGTATGAACTTGTCTAAGAACATAAACATGACATTGTTAGCACTAAGTCAGGACCACAGTTACCTCTACTCAAGAAAATACCAGACAATAGTGATCCTGATGTACAGCGTGTCAGGAAGGACCAAGCAAACAAGGAAAATGAAAGCGTCAAGAAAGAAGTAATCTCACTACAACAAGAACACTACAAAGTTGAGGACAAGATCTGGGACATTAATCACTAAATGCACAAGTTGAATCCAGGATTACAAGGACCAGGCATTATCATAGAAGTCAAGCCAAATAACACCTACCTCATCAAAGTCATTGGCGCTTGAACAGAGCTCAAGTGTATGCATCATGACCAACTCTGCCTATGCAAAGCAAGAACAGTACATATAATTCCTGACTTCCTTACCTAACGCAATTCTGGATTGATACCAAACCCAATTTACAACACTTTTAAGAAAATCCCCAAGGTTTCATCTTCTAGCACCTCAGGGGGAGATTTTGAAACATCTACAGTTAATCCCTCTTAGGAAAATAATTCCCCAAGTAACTCATTGAATGTTTTACTAACTAATTATTAAGTTGGTGCCACTGTTATCATTCAATCATCTATTATGGGGATCAAACATTTTGAGTCCTAAAAGAAACACTACTTGGACAAAACCTCATGACCTAAGAGGACAATTACTTGGGTAAGCCCTGTGACTACCATGAGATAAATGGATAGTATGTGGCTTCCCATGATACTATATAATACCCTAAACTAATATCAAATAAGGTATTGTCAATGCCTTAATTTTCCCCTTTATGTTATTTATTATACTTCCCATAAGTATATACTTGACAGTGAGCAATCATGACAGAGCTTTCAGATTAGATTCTAACAACCAAATACCATAAAATAATATTATAAAAGTTTTTATATATTCTATTGTCAGTATATTTTAGATTATAACTTCAGAATACATAATGATAAACTCTGCCATGCCAGCCTAATCATACATAAACTGCTGCTGCGCCACTCAAGAAAAGCTGAAGGAGCTGGATTGCAAATATTTTAAACGCCAGGGTGCCACATTGATTTTACATCAGGTGCTACTGCGGTGCCAGGTTCAAATCCTCAAAATGTGTTATCTCTTAATAAATCATATTTTCTAAGCACTAGTCACAAAAGAATAATATAAAAACTATATATGGGATCAGCAGTAGAATTATGATTGTTATGACAAAATATACCCAATAAAAAGCAGCACTGTGGTGACAAAAACATTTGCAAGCCAGTGCTGCAAAGCCTGGATTATTTCTAAAGGGCTGCTTATACTTGGGTGATTTTTCATAACAATCAATTTTTACTGCTGATCATATATATAATTTTTTATTAGTCTTTTGTGATGCTTGGTCATTGTAATTCTTATCTGTGGGTTTTGTCATGATTACCATCATTTCTTGGTCAATAAATACTGCCAAAGGTTTTTCAAGTATGAAATCACCTATACCCTAAAATGCTCCATCTAGAAAGACAACATCTAGAATCCATTAATTATTATACTTTTTGTGGTAAATCCAAGTCATTCCTTTATTAATTGAAAATAAAGTATGATATTAATTTAAGTCTCCATATAATAAATCAACCCAAATTAGCACCACTTTGATAGTACTACCCCCTGTAACACAACAATTTAAAAAATAACTTTGCATATACTAGCTTTATTCCTTATCTTAGATGGAACTTTGTTATTTGGGTTTCAACAAAAAAATGTTTTACTAGTGATTTTATATAGTAAAGAGGGTGTTTACATTATTGCAAAATACACCAATACAAAATCAACTAAGCTTCTAAGCGTCCAATAAAGAGGTGCCCACCAATATGGCACTAATAACTAACTTGTTTTTCATATGATGTCATAGGACACTATATAAAACACGACATCATAGATTGACTGTTTCTGCTTTTAAAAAGTACACTTTGACACCAAATTTATTTACTTTAAAAAATGTAAGAAAACATATGAAAATTTGCTTATATGTATTTTCTAATCTCTTTTAAACAACTGGGTACTTTTTAACCCCAGTTGTATAAGCTAGTCTTTTGAAAGATTCAAGTTTATTCTTTAGCCTGGTTGAGGTAGCTTCACCATGGAAATATTAAATTAAAATAAAAAATATGCAAAATCCCTAAGTTTTTGTCCAACACTATTGTAAAAATAGCTTCTTGGGTGATGAATTCTACAATTAGTTATTCTACTACTATTTTTCTTAATACTATACCTGTAGTTGGTATAGTGACAGCCTTGGTTAAGACAGAAGAATAAAAGTAAATAAGAAAAAACTGCTATTTTATTTGATAGTGATGTGTTAATATAGTATGGGGAAGTGAAATTGCCACCAGAGGGAAGGAGGCACTGACCAAAGGACTTTCCAAAAGGAGGAGAGGAAAAAGACACACCAGAAAGAGCCACACAGGAAAACAACTGGCTTCATGTGCCTTGCCTAATAGAGGCAAGTTGCGCTTATTGCGTCATCTCATTATTAACCTTGGAAGTAAGGTCTGTGCTTGATGCGCAATTCAAATACACTTTGAATACCCAATTTTTAGGTGTTTGAATGTATTTAATCTGTATAAATTCATGTTATAATAGAGCAATTGCACAGTCCTGCAATTGTTTTATTATATCAATTCCTAAGTGGATGTTCCTTTGTCTAATCCATTCAGGATCTGCAACAAACACCTTCTCAAAAACTCCATCTCAAAATATGGCATCTAGAATTGCAGCTGCAGCCAGGAAACTTTAAGTTTTGCAATACTTTGCTACTAATAAAAAACATTTTTAGACAAAAAATTCTCATTTCTTTGATAATAATATTTTGAGAGTTTTTCTACAAGAATATGTCAAAATATTTTAAGCTTTTATATTGTAATTGTTCTCATTTTTCACTTTGAAAATTGTCCCCAATTTTGAACTTTTATGATGCTAATTTACCCTTAGATGCCTCCCAAGCCTACCACCAACACTACCCCAAAGCTGCCAGAGCAAGGCCACTCCCTCCAAGGCAAGAAAGCCCAAGGCTACCCTCTCCAAGCAGTATCCTAAAGAAAACACACCTGTCAAGATCCCCACACCTTCCCCTGAGCCTGAGGTGATAGCCCTACCTATCCTCACTCTCTCTTTTTCTACTCCCCCTCTAATCCCCAGGTTAAGCACCTCAACTTCAATAATGAAGATGGGAATAAAGGAGGCTCTGATTAAATGTCTGAAGAGCATGGCTCAGCTTTATCAGAGGAGGAGCCCATCCTAGAGTGAGACTTTAATGCAGTATCCAACATCTGCAATGACAATAGAAATTTTAAAATCCTGGCTGTTTTTCCTGACCAATTTCCTATTATGACTAAGAAGAGGGCACTGGCTTTGTAAAGGATGGTTTCTGTTCCTGTGCAAAAATTAGAAGAAGAAAATAGTGCATCATCACTACCACTGTGATGGTCTAGACTGCCCTGCGCAATTAACAACAATTGGATTCACTAAGGTTAAGGAGAGCATCATTGAGCATGGCTGCTTGGGCTCTGATATGATGCTAAATTATCTCATGTGCTGGTACCTACGCCAAGAAATTCCATTCAACAAGGATATGCCTTTATCTGAGCTTATCACTCATTTCCTCCTCCACCTGAATGAGAATCAGAG
The DNA here is from genome assembly GCA_014839935.2 of Entomophthora muscae. Classification (NCBI taxonomy): domain Eukaryota; kingdom Fungi; phylum Entomophthoromycota; class Entomophthoromycetes; order Entomophthorales; family Entomophthoraceae; genus Entomophthora; species Entomophthora muscae. The sequence continues at coordinate 108,947 of QTSX02000157.1, forward strand.
AGAGGAAGTTGGAGATAAGACCAACCTCTAATGCTATGTCACCAACCAATGCTCAATTGAAGCAAATCTTGGTGTCTGCATCAGGAATATTGACAATATTGTGCTAACAGAAGAACAGAAAACCACTTTTCTTGGTAAAAAATTCCTCTTACACGATGATGGCCAAGGAGCATCAAGCCATATTTTGTGCTTTTTAATGAAAGAGTATCTTACACACCTCAAAATGTGACACTTGTTTCACCAATGGGACATTTTCATCTTTTCTAAAGCTATTTTACCAGCTTTGGGCTATCCATGACCAGGTAAACAAATATACTGTTCCATTTGTGTTATTTTTCTCCCTGATAAAAGAGAGTATACTTATATCCACGCTCTTACCATCCTCAAGCAAAATTTGGATGCCATATTGCTCACGCTTGATGATGAGCCAACTGAGATTAGGGCTGCAAGAGGAAGGTCAGGCCAGAGGCCACCCAGGAACAGGCCACAACCAAAAAGGCGCCAGAGTTTCTTCCCTATCATTCAACTCTTATGGTTGACTTTGAGGCTGCACAAAACAACACTTATATCAAGGTATTTAAAAGCAGGGCCCAAGGCTGATTCTTCCACTACTGCCAGGCTCTGTGCAAGAACCTGATGAAAAACCCAGCCCTTAATAATCTGGTATCAAACAATGGCACAAAGAAGGCCAAAAAATCTCCAATTGCTTTGTTGCTCTGGCCATGGTCAGAAAGGAAGAGGTTACCTTTTTTTACAATGAGCTACTCAAAGACAAGTATATTGTGGATCACCAAGAATTCTTTAATCCATTTATTCAATTCTTTGAACACCAGTAGGTGGGTGTATTCCAGGGGCATTGCCGCAGCCGCAAGGGGGGTGACTCCATTAATTAGAACTTCTACTGCTAATTCAGAACCTAAACATAAAAATTTGGGATTTTCAAACCCTTGGTCTGGATTTCAAATCACATTTTGGGCAACTCAGCTGAGTGAAAAATAAAATATTTTTAAAAAAGAACCATTTAATTTGACTTTTTTGATTTATTTGAATTTGCAATTTTTAAAATTCCTTGAGCAGATAACTCAAATAACTAAAGACAAAAAATAAATGTAGGATACATGAATCAGAAATTTGGGATTCTAATGTAAAATTTGAGATTTTCTGTATTTTAAATGAATCATAGAAATCACGTAAAAATTAACAAATCTGAAATTGCAGGATTGTCAAATCCAAGAACCAAATTTAAAATCAAAAATGAAGTAAATTTTAAATAAATCTAATTTATGGGTGTCTCAAAAAGAATTTCAAAGGATCTAGAGTGGATTTGTGCTGATTCTTTTAGGGATCACAGGCATTCTCAAAAATCACCCTATTCCATTTTGGGACAGCTAAAATTTAGATGCTTAATTACAGTAGATTTTAAAAAACACTAATAATAAATATAATTATATATTACAATCTATCTTATCACGTTGTATTTTCCTTGATGTGTTGATAGTTCATTTGCTGTTGATAATGTTCTTGCGTTTAATTGAATAGTTTCACCTCCAGTTTCCCTTGGTAATAGGAAATCAAGTCCCCTTCCTGAGACCAGCTGTGGTTGCAGAGGCAACTTGTTTTCTTATTGCCAAGGCAACTGGAGGTGAAACTATCCAATTAAATGCAAGTGCATTATCAACAAAAATGAACTATCAATACACCAAGGAAAAGGCAACTTGATAAAAATAGATTTTAATATATAATTATATTTATTATTGGTGAATTCTAAAATCTACTGTAATCAAGCATCCTTAATAGCAATACATAAACACATAGTGTATTAAACTGATGGTTTATCTTTCCCACCTCTCATTCCTTCCTCAAAAAAAAATTTTGACCCCTGGCTAGACCAAAAGCAAAAACCTTTTAAAAAATTACTGTGTTGTCAAGAGGGTGGCTTGTATATCATTGTATGATTTTGTGGTTGCTATATTAGTGATTTGGAGTGCATAATATTGTATTGTTTCCAGGTTTAGACAATTTTGAAGTTTGTTTAAGTTTCATGTCTAAACATGGGTATCAAAATTGAATTTTTCATTTGGTTTTATCCAGAGTGGAGCTTCTTGATTTGGATTAAATTTTCCCAGTTTCTTACTGTATATTTAATTTGGATTCCAAATCCCGCAATTATTAAAAGAGTTTACTAGTGGCATTCATTTTTTATTTGAAATTTGGTTCTTGGATTTGAAAATCCTGCAATTTCAAAAAACATAGTAAACTTTAATGAAAATGGTTGTAGGATTTGAACACTTCAAATCTGATTTATTTAATTCATTTTGTCTATTTGAAATATACAGCTTGACTTAGAAATTTGCAAAGTGTCTATGAGTTCCCGCAATTTAAAGTATTCAAATAAAAATACAATTAATTCAATTTAATTAAAAAAAGGCCATCCTGCAAATGCAATTTGAAATTTGAACCAAGGATTTGACACTCTTGCATTCTTAAATTTAGGTTTGTAATACCTGGATATTGCAGGTACTACTTGAAGAAGGTATGGCTGAAGGTTGGAGAATTGGAAACCAGTCAAGGCAGTGATGATTGGATAAATGATCATTAACCACTGGAAGACCTTGGCATAGATGTTATACCTCCCAAAGCTTCCCGCAAAGTAGGTCAGTACGTAATACAGGGAGTTATACACTTCAATAGACAGGGTGGAGTGTGGTGACACCAGAGGAGGCCAGGAATCCATGTGCAAAGAATTGAGTTGCCCAGGGTCATAGTGGTAATCATGACCTAACCCTTCTGGTGAAGTTCCAAAGAACTCTGGTTCCTGTTGATATCCTCCAATTCCAAGGCAAGCTGTAAGCACAGCTATGAAGATGAGGTGATTCATCTTCCTTGGATTGGAGGCTGCTGGCTGGGGCAAACTAACTAAGAGTTGGTTTGGAAGTTGAGAGTTGAATTTAGCTTTATTGAAGGTATTAAACTCAATAATAGCACAAGATATCCACTGTAAGGGATCATCATTTGTTCATGTTGTTGAATTTGGAAATCCAAGTTGACTTCCTAGTTTGTATTTGTGTGACTGGATAATCAGATTGCAGGTTGCAACCATGTTTACTTGGAACCTTGCTGGCGGGTTGAGTTTGCTGTTTTGACACCCCCTGGCTGAAGGTTGGCCTCCTCTGGTGGCAGGTTGTCAGGGAGGTTGTTGGGAGCCCAGGTGCCATATTGTACCATCTGTTGTTCTGTGGCGGGTAGGATAGTCTCACACTGCCTCTGTCTTTCTTTGCAGGGTCTCAGGCAATCATGGTGGAGTATTTTGTCTTGTTTACGTTTCTCAAGTTCTTGCACGAGGTAAGTGTTATTTTTGTTTACCTTTAGGACAATGGCAGAGCCCATTTTCTCTGGCAGTAATTTACTCTTGTTGATGTTCATTACCCAGACTTTGTTGCCAACCTCATGTCTGTTTTGGATGGAGAAAAAGGTATTCTGTAGGCGTTTTTCTTCTTTTTCTAGTTGATTGCTGTTGGCCTGTATGATTTGAGGGTCTAACTAGGGTGAAACTTTACTGGGCATTTCCAGCTTGGGTCCTGATAGCGCTTGGATAATATTGGGTTATGTGCCATAAACTAGCTTGAAGGGGCTTTCCCAGTGGATCTGTTCATGCAGGTTAGCATATAAGCAATGCAGCTGGTAGCTGCTTATACCAGTCCTCAGGTCTCCTGGCCGTGAGCTTGGCCGGGGCCTGCACTAGGCTGCTGTTCAGCTGCTCCACACATCCATTAGCCTGAGGGTTTTAAGGTGTTGTCACTGTGTGCTGGACCCCATTTTGGTGAGGTAAATATTGGTATCTTCAGAGGCCAATTCTTTGCCCCTGTCAGTTATCAGGAGTTCTGGCTTTCCAAACTTGCTGATGATCTTCTTTCCTATGAACTGTCATACAACATTGCCTGTGTGAGATCTTATTGCTTGTGCCACTGGCCAGCAAGTGGAAAATTTGATAGCAGTGATGATGTATTTCTTTTTTTGTTGTGCTTTCCTGGCATAGGTCCTACAATGTCTTTGGCCCACACTTTGAAGGACAGCTGTAAACAAATAGGCAGTACAGATTTAGGAGGGGTATTGCTTTTTGAAAAAAATTCACATACTTCACATTGCTCTAGGACTTTCTGGACATCCTTGTATAGGGTTGGTGTTATAACCAAGTTTACTGACTTGCCTGCCAATGTATCTTATGATACACAGGGGGCGCTCAATGAGCCACCCCTTGAAGTATCTAATGACATGGACCAATCTGATGGCAATATTGAATTGTGGGAACTTTCTCCTAATTAGGAGCGCTATCAATTTGACCTGCTGATCCCTGCGCAAGTTATTCCTTGGCTTGAATTCTTACATGGAACAAGCCACCATGCCACCCCTTATGGCAGTGTGGCTTTCCCCATATGGTATATTAATCACAATACTCCACAATAAATAATACCTTATTATTATTCTGTCCCTTCTATTGGACTGTTGTCTTCCCTAATTCCAAATACTGAACCCTCATTGGTTCAGTTGCAACATTTGCCACCATGCTTTGTGCTTAAGGAAATTGTAGAGATTATGGATTTTGGTATGTCCTAGGTCTCTGTGGTAACATAGGATGGTGTCTACACGTTGATGTGTGGGAAAATAAGGTATGGTGGTTCCATAAGTCATTTTACAGTGTAAGGTCCCATACACATCTGCAAATAGATGTTTGTTCTTGATGACTGTCTCTTTTGTAATATCAGTGATGCCAGGAGGGAAGACCTTGTCCTTTGTTTGGAGTACCAGGAGAGGCCAATCTGAGTTGAGCCCATTATTGCCTCTTGCAACTCTAACCTACTGGTGCAAGTGTGCATCTGCCATTGCAAGTTTTGTACCAGGTTTGTACTGTATGATCATATTGAACCTTTCCAGGAGTTCCATCTATTGTGCTTGTTGGCAGGAGAGGTTTGCCTGGTTTTAAAATATATGAACAACTTGTGGTTGTTCAGGGAAGTGAATTCCTCTTGTTTCTAAGTAACAACGCCATTTGACCAAGAAATGTATGATGGCCAGCAATTTTTTGTTGTGTATTGGGTATTGGAACTTTCCATCTGTCAGTTTGCATGATTTGTAGGCTATGGGCAGGAAGTCACTGTTGTTGTTATTGATTTGTAATACTCCCCCAATGGATGCATCAGAGGTGTTTGTCTCCATTTGGTATTTACCATCACACTTGGGGTATTGTAAGATGGGTGCAGTTGTAAGCTTCTCCTTAGAACTTCTGAAGCAAAGATTGTGTTGGGGGGTCCACACAAACTTAGACTTGGCGCCAGTTATGGCAGATAAGGGGGCAGTCAGGACGCCACAGTTGGGGATGAACCATTGCATGTAGGTAATCATTTCCAAGAATGTGTAGAGTTCTGACTTGTCTTATGGAGGTGGCATTTTACAGATAGCTTAAATTTTCTGGTTATCAGGTTTAATGCCATCCTTCAAAACTATGTTCCCCAAGAAGGGTAACTGCTTGCAGAAGAACTGGCATTTGGAGGTCTTGTATAGCAGCTTGTGTTGCACCAGGGTAGCAAAGACTGCCTCCAGATCCTTGTGATGCTGTTCTATCAAGAAGCTATAGATAATGATGTTGTCCAGGTATTCTAAGGAGTGTTTACCAATGTGGAAGGCAAACACCTTGTTATGAAAGTCACAAAGGTTGAAGGTGTGTTCATCATTCCAAAATTGAGCACCACACATTTGTATGCTCTGTACTTAGTGCAGAAGGCTGTTTTGAGTATATCTTCCTCCTGGATGTGGATTTGGTTGTAACCCGCGGTTAGGTCAATTTTGGAGAATTTGGTGGCACCACCCAGGGCATCAAAAAGGTTGTCTATCATTGGGAGCGGGTAGCAATTCTTGATAGTAACTTTGTTGAGGGCTTGGTAATCTGTGACCAATTGAAGGGTAATGTCTTTCTTTGCCACAAAGAATACAGCAGCGCCAAAAGGAAACTGTGAGGGGCGGATAAGTCCTTTCTCAAGTGCCTCCTTGAGGTAAACACATAGGGTGTTGTCTTCATTGGGGGTGAGTTGGTAGATGGGTTATGCCTTATGTACTGCTCCTTTTAGTTGGATATAGTGCTGTATGTGCTTCTCAGGCAGGAGCTGGTAGTGCCTCTTTGAAGATTTCAGGATGGCAGGCCACAATGTTGCGGTCCTGAGGAGTAGTGGTATCCTGGTGGTCCTTGAAATGTATGATCTTGTACTGGCAGGAGTTTCAATCAATTTCCTTGAGGCTTACCTTTTTGTCCAGGGGTTTAGTAATACGTAAAAAACATGATTACACAAGAGTTGATCCACTGAGTCAGGGTAGATCTGGTGATTGACACCTTCACACTTGATGGTTAATACTGAGGTTGCCCAGTCTATGTGGGGGCTATTCTTTTGTAGCCAGTCCACCCCAGTACAATATCAAACTTGGGAAAATCAATGACAGGTCCCTGGATGGTGGAGTGCAGGTTCTCTAGCATGACAGAAAAGGTGGCAGTTTCCTGTGTCACTGCAATGTGGTGTTTGTCAGCTTAACCCACATTCTTAATCTGAAAAGGATTAGTGGTCAGCTTGAACTTTTCTACAAAGCTGCTGTTGACTAGGGTTTGGTTGGCGCCTGAGTCCAGGAGTGCTGAGCCTGTGTAACTGCAAAAGTGGAAAGGATAGGACATCAGTTTATTGGGATGTCTGGCAATGGTGTAAAATACCAGGTCCTCCGAGGGTACTTGGATCATTGGACACTGGTCATGTCCTCAGGTTGGTATTCATCATTGGGCAAGTCAGGAGATGTGCAGGGAGAGCTTGGCTTGCTTAATGCTCTCTCTGGTCTTTTCCCTTGTCACAATTGTCCTGTGTGGCAGTGACACATAAATGGGTACAATTTGACTGTCCATTGTTCCTGTTTCTATGTCCATTTGAACCTGGGGGTTTATGGTTTGAGTTGAGTTGTTCCCAGGAGGTGGGTAGTTAGAACGTCCAGTTGGGTGAGAGACCTTGGGTTGCTCTATTTTCCCTGTATGTGCCTTATGAAGAGCATTGTATTTTTGTTCCCCTTTTTCTGCCTTGCAATACAGGCTTTGTAAGTTGATTACTTGGTCCAGGTTTACATGTCTCATTACATATGACTTGAGTGTGTTATAGTACATGAGATGGGTAACTGGGATGTCAAAGGCCATATATGAGGGGGCACATAGTCAGAGATCCTTGTATGCTCAGGTGAGCTCCTTCCCTGTGCCAGTCTGGGACAGGTTCTTTACTTAGCTTATGATCATAAGGGCGGTGTCCTTCAACAAAAATCTTGCCAGGAAGTCCTTCTTGGTGTGGTCCTCATGCCACTTGTTGCACCAGGTACCACCGTTGTATGTTAGTTGAATGGAGATTTCTGCAATCCAAAATTGTTGCAGGCATTCCATTTGGGCCAGCTTGATTTAAGCAGATTGAATCCATGCTGTGGTGTTATTGTTGTTGGCTCTGGAAAAAGTCTCCAATGCAGCGCTTTGAAGTCTCTGCGCTACATAGGCTGGCATGATGCTTTGTCAGTTGCTTGGGGAATGGCAGCAGATGCCTGAAAAAACCCTTGAGAAGACAGGGCATTGAACGCAGGAAGGGGTATCACCATGTTCTGGTAAATGACAAAAGCATCAGGTATTTTGGTACCAGGCGTGTACAGCACCCAGTCCAGAGGAAGGCCAGACATGATTCTATCAAGGATTTGTTGACTGCAGCAAGTACATGCAACAGGCAGAATTTTGCAAGATAAGGTAGGATGAAAACCTACCTGTGCTACCAAAGTTGTAACTGTGCTGTTTTAGCAGAGTTACAAGGGTAAAATATTTAGAAACTAGATACTATTCTTTATTGAGAGATAATTATTATATAGTTGATGTGATTCATAGATAACAGGAGCATGATTGTGTTGATCACATGGTGGGATGGTGAAGGGGGTGGTCTGATCCTGGTAATGAGCCAAGTACTAAAATGAGGTATCCACCATGAAGGATCATCATCTGTTCATGTTATTGGATTTGGAAATTTGAGTTGACTTTCTATTTTGGCTTTGAGTGGCTGGATAATTGGATTTCAGGTTGCAAACCTGTTTACTTGCAACTTTGCTGGCAGGTCAAGCCTGCTTTTGTGTTTGGCTCCTGGGGACAACATACAGGAGGACGCGGCGGGAAATCTTTATAACAAAAGATTTGAGGTTCAAAGCTAGCCTTGGGTTATCCTTCAGGGCAAAAGTAAGGGCAAATACCTTAATTTCCTGGAATACAAGATGTGAAAGAACTTTTGGCAAAAAAAAGAAAAAATCTTGAAGAATACTAAAGCCAATGCAAATGTGGATAAACTTTTCTTTATTAGGAGAAATGCTTATACTTAAATAGTAGACAAGGGTCAATGATCACTCATTAGGTAGACAGAGTGGCATAAGGAATCACATTGGGATGAGGTCATACCAGGATCAGTAAAGGACAGGTATGATATTCCTGAATGGGTGGATATTAAACCAGACCCATTTGAAGAAAGAGAGGAATTCCCAAAATCAAAAGCAAAACCAACCAAATCTTTGCACATATCAATATTCAAAGGCCATATCAAACTGGCATTAATGGCGCAATTTACAACATCTCCCCCCTCAAGATTGGATACAGTGAGTTGATATTTGCGGAGGGATTTGGAGTGTACCCTGGAAAAAGGGCAGCTGGAGGACAGTAGCTTCACAGTATACTTGACACCCTTCTTGTAGGTGACTTCACAAGGTCCAACCCAGAGGGAGTCTAGCTTATGAGCACAACCACCAGTACAATTTTGATAATAGAAGACTAGGTCAACCACTTTGTACTCAGGGAGGGGGGCTCTGGAAGCATTAGAGGGCAAGAGTTCCAGGGTTTTGACCTTGTAAGCGGTAGAATAGGCGGTAGCTTGGATGTTGATGATACAATTAGTCAAGTCTTTGACATGAGCTTCAGGATTAGCAGAGGCGTCAACTTCAATCAATGGGGGTTCCAAGATTGAGGGGGTAGTGGCTTCTTGTCCATACAGCATGGCAAAGGGGGATAGGCCAGTCACTTGATATCTGCTGAGTCTATATGCAAAGAGGGCAGCAGGGAGGAACATATCCCAATTGGCAGTGTCAGAGAGTGTGAGTTTCCACATTATGGACACAAGGGTGGAGTTTGCTTGCACCACAGTCCCATTAGTTGATGGGTTATACAGTGAAGAGAAGGATTGATGTGTACCCAAAGCTTCTACAATGGACGTTATGAGGCAAGAATTAAAGTCGGTCTCATTGTCAGAAAGCAGTACTTAAGGGCAGCCATGACAGTAGAAGATATCTTGCAACAGGAAATTATCTGTGGTCTTGATGGTTATATCTTTGGTTGCTCTGGCTTCAACCCATTTGCAAAAAGTGGTTGACAGCTACCAAGATTAATTGACACCCAGACCTAGAAAGAGGGAGAGGGCCAACAGCGTCAATACTTACAGTATGGAAGGCATGCTTAGCTGGGGATGAGATTGAACTGATGTTGTGAAGGTTGGGGTTGTTGGAGCTGACAAGAGTGACAGGAGGTGAGGACGTCAGGAATTAGAATTGCATATTTTCCCAATAGAAGTTTTTGCACAACCAGTCATGAGTCTTTGCTATGCCTCCATGTCCTATGTCAATGTGGTCTTAGAGAATGATGGCAATCCTCATACTGGGACGGATGTAGGGTAGATAAGCATTATTGAATTTCTTGATGAGTTGTCTATCTTGGATCACAGTATTCTTTGATAGGGCTTGCAGTGCCAGGAAAATGTTTTCTGGTTCAGTGGTCCAGGAGTCAGGATACCCTATCAAATTGTATAGGCAATTGGTGTCAGTAGGATGGATGGCTAGTATGGGCATCCTCAATAAACCATCAGCATTCTGATGTTGCGCACCAGGGCAATGTACTACAGTGAAATTGTATTCTTGCAAGCGCAGAGCTCAACGTGCTAAAAAACCTTCAGACTCCTTTAATTGTTGCAGCCACTTTAGGGAAGAGTGGTCTGTAACTAATGTGAAGTGAGTCCTGTAAATGTGGTGTCTGAACTGCTTTAATGCATGCAGAACAGCTAGACATTCCTTTTCTGTGATGCTATAGTTCTTCTCATGTTTGTTGAGGACTTGTGAAGAATAGACCACAGGTCAATCTACGCCTTCATTGTGAAGCTGGGCTAAGATGGCACCCACAGCTACTCTGCTTGCGTCAGTGTATAAGATAAACTCTTTATTATAATCAGGGTAGACAAGGATAGGAGCCTCTTTGAGATTGACCTTCAGCGCTTCAAAAGACTGTTGTTGGCTGTCAGTCCACTCAAAGGGTATGTTGCAAAGGAGTTGGAGGGCAGGTTTGCTTAACTCAGAAAAATCAGGGATGAACTGTCAATAGTACCCCATCATAACAAGACAGACTTGGACCTCTTGTAGGTTTGTGGGAGGCAGCATCTTGTTAATAGCTTCCACCTTATTCTTCCTAGGGTGTATTCCAGTTTGATTGACCTCATGGCCCAGGAATTCAAGTTGTTCCTTGAAAAAGAAGCATTTAGAGGGTTTGAGTTTCAAGCCTTTCTTCTGAATTTTGATGAAGACAGCTTTGAGGTGGTCTGAATGGTTGGTAAAGGTGGAGCTGAACACAGTAATATAATCAAGGTATACAAGGACACAGGAGAGCTTCAAATTTTGCAAGATGGATTCCATAGCCCTTTGAAATGTAGCAGGGGCATTGCAGAGTCCTTGGGGCACATGAGTGGGTTCAAAAAGACCTTCTGAGGTGATAAGTGAAGCCTTTTCTCTATTTTCAGGAGACAAATCAACCTGCCAGTATCCTGAGTCTAGATCCATAGCAGAGAAAAACTTTGATCCCTCTAATCTCCTAAGAGCATCATCAATTCTAGGCAGAGGATAAGGATCCTTTTTGATGAGCAAGTTCAGGTGGCAGTAATCCATAGCAATGTGGTGGCTTCCATCCTTTTTTTGAGGATCAACAATGGGGAGGCCTTAGGGCTCTGAGAGGTATCTAGTAGCCCAGCATCTAATATCTGTTTAAGCTCCTTAGAGACCTGATCATCTTCTACCCTGCTGTAACGGTAGGGTTTAGCACAAAAGGGTGGGGCATCACCCATATCTATCTGGTGGATAACCACCTTTGCTAGACCATAGTCAGTGGGTCCAGAGGCAAAAATATTGTTAAACTAGTCTAGCAGTTCCAGAACATCTTTTTGTTGAATGCACAACAGCTTAGGAAAGTCTGTGGCAGTGAACAGGGAAAGAACCTGAGGGTCTCCTTCAGGCAAGTTGAAATTACTAAACGTTCCAAAGGGGTAGAGGGAGACCACTTGCTCTGAGCTTAATATGCAACCATGCCCAACACCTGGCCCTTAATCACCTGTATAGACAGGGCGGTCAGGTTAGCCAACAACAGCTGTACAGGCTCCTTATGAGTCCGGTCCAAATTCCAGGGCATAACCAAGGGTCTTTACAACTTAAGGAATCAGGTGAATATAGCTCCAGGAATGACTTTTCTGGTAGTTTTTAGGATATCTGGGAGTCTATAATCACTTGGAAGCCTGGTAGGATGGTAATGGCTGCAGGGGCAAGAAGAGACACACCTTCCTTGGTGGGAAAGGAAGGAGGAGGGGAACACATATTGGAAGAATGAGTCCTGTACTTGAGTGAGAAAATACCAGTGGGATACTGTTGTAAAAGTTGCAGCAAAGGGTTAGTATTTTCTATGAACAGTTAGTCAGTGACCTATTTCTTAGTACTATACCTGTTGATGGTATAGTGACAGCCTATGAAGGACAGAAGAATAATAAGGTGTATAGACAAAACTGGTATTTATTTATATAGTATCACACTTATATAGTGTGAGGCGGGGGAATTGCCACCAAAGGCAGGAGGCACAGACAGAAGAACTTTCCAAATGGAGAGAGTGGGTTGACACAGCTAAAATTCCTGCGCGGGGGAACAGCCACTTTCTTGCGGCTTTCCTTAAGGAGTTAGATATAAATAACTTTGTCATTCTATTTATAATCCCGGAAGTGAAGCCTGTGCCTTGTGCACATTCAAAAGGCAAATTGAACACCTGTTTTAGGGGCGTTTTAAACGTCTTTATCACTAGTAGAATCAGGATACAATAGCGCAACTGCATAATTGTTCCATTGCTTAATCCCTAGATGGACAACTTTTTGTCTAATCTATTCAGGATCTACAACAGATACTCAAGCACACAAGTCTTAAGACATTTACCCGGGAGATGTGGGGGTTCTTCAAAGATTAGAGTGATCTCATACCCTAAGAGCAATAGGTACCCATCTCAAAGATTCACAATCAAGTTTTATTCTCAAAGGAATTGTGTACCAATCAGGAGATTGTAACTTTTGTTTTCTAGGACAACAGCAGGGGATGCAATAAGAAGCTTCCCAAACCTCATTGGCAGGGCAGAGTAGCACCAATGGCTGGAGTTTGTGCCATGCCAGCTGTACCATAAGATTGAGTGTAGTTGAGGTCAGGAGCCAGCTTAAGTTTTTTTCATTAACTTGGACAATACCACATTGACTGGAGAGCCCATGTCCAAGATAGCCTTGATTTTAACCTTTTGGATCAATACTTCCACATGAGTAGTATCTTTCCCAAAGGGGGGTAAGACAGCCAGCACTTCTTGATCTGCCTTCAATTCTTTCAACCATTTGGCCAGCATGCATTGTAAGGCAGGAATTCCCTTATACACAGTCTCAAGGGGAGAGATACAGTCACATTCTGGAATAGGGCTTCAGCTACCTTGAAAGCTTCTTCAGAAGAGTCTACCAATACAGGTGGTCAATGAGCCTGGGCCAGGTAGGGACAAGCCACCACAGCCTTGGCTTTGACTGAAGGTGTGTGAGAGGTAGTGGTGGTTTTCCCTGAATGTAGCTTGTAAGGGATGAAGACTGTCTCTGGGACTGCCAGCACAGAGTAGCCATAACCATCAGACTCATTGCAGTCAGGTTCTTTGGGTTCAGAATCACTGGAGAGGTTATGTAACAAGTGCAGGATAGTTGGGCCAGCTGAGGGGGAAGGTTCCTCATCAGAAGGGGGATCATGAGAAGACGGGGGAGATTGGTCAGCAGAGAGTGTCTCCGCCTCTAAACTGACCTCTCTTTTCCCACCTGCTCCTTTGGGTTACAACCCTCTACCCAAGGGTTGGTGCAGGTACGTGAGTGATGTCCTATTTGAACACAGTTATGACATCCTTGCCTCTTAGACTGCCCACTTGAGTCTAGGGTCATAATGTGCGGGGTGCAGGAGGTAGTTCCTGCATTGTTGGCCTTTTTTAATGTACAATAGTACCCCCATGGGTCAAGTGCATGTTCTGCAAGAGGGTTTTGATACTCTTCATCAAAGTAAGGGAAGCTTTGTGGGCCTTGAAGTGCAGATATAGGAGTTGGTTCACCTTCAAAGCGTTTGAACATGCTGTGTACACTTTCTGGGGAGTTAACTGACAACCAGTGATCAACTGTTGTCCTTCAATGTAGAAACAATTGACAAACAAAGCCAAGGTTTCTTTGGATTTGAATGTGATATGCATAAATGCATCCTTCTTGACTTCCAAGCTGAGATCCCCTCCAAATTCTTCAATTGGGAGTTGCTTCATGTCCTCCCAGGTGACAATAGAAGGGAGCTTGGGGACCACAACTTCTTGAAAAGTAGGATGCAGACAAATAAGAATATGCTTTTTCTTAAGCTTGTCAGTAGCCCTACACATTGCAGTCTCATAAATTGTCAGAAAGGCAGCAATGGTAGAGGTTTTAGGGTCAAATATCTGTTTTAACAAAGGCTTATAATTGGGGTCAATGGATGAGAAGGTGGATTGGCTGTTGTCACCTGGGTTGAGGATGTTAATGTGGGGATTTCCCTCAAACTCAGATTCAGCAGCAGGCTGTCTAGCCCAGAGGAGTCTAAGGCTTTCCTCTAGGGTATCCAAGGTAGAGCTGTTCTGTCCACTAATATCCCTAGCGGTGGAGGCAGCAGCTCCAAATTTGTCAATCTTAATCTGTTACACTGATAGAGTGCCAGCAATCCCATTGAGACAAGTGGTCAGGGAAGTGGTTTGAGCAACCAAAGGGATCACCTGTCCATCCAGTGCCTTGGTAAAGCAAGAGAGGGTTTGTCTCTCTCTTTCTAATGCGTCCCGCCTATCAGCAACATCATTTTTTACTTCTGCTAACTGATCCAGAGCAAGGGCGCAGTTAACACAGGGTTGGCCTTCCAAGCCAGGGCAACAACCATGATTGCCATGAGCAGGATTAATAGCAACTTCAGCTTCCTCTTCACCTTCAGATTCAGAAGACAACTCATCAGGCTTAGAGAGGTGTTGTCTTAAGTACTTGATTTCTCCTTGTAAGGTAGCTACTTGGTCAGTGAGTAAAGCAATTCAAGGGTCAGTCATAGGCTCTACTGGAGGAGGGTTTCAAACAGAAGATTGACGCTAAGTGGTAGCTTTAAGCTCAGCTATGGCTTCCCATACCTTGGCTTTGAAGTAAGACAGGACTTCAACAGGAGGAGCGGGAGGTGTCATCTTGATCAACGCTACTCTATCATCCATGTAATTTTGTACTTGATACAGAGTGCTGCCTAGTACAGCCTTATCTAGACCATATTGGTGTTGTAGGTGGCAGCCCCATGTATTGACATGAGTCCCAACCAATTCAATCTGGGAATTAATATGCTTTCAAAATTGGTTAAGTTCAATAACCAGAGTCTCAAAGTCCTGACAATGCTTTAGAAGAGAGGTCTCAATTTGTCCATGCCATGTTGCTTGATGCTCATCCAATTTGCACAGTTGATCTTTGAAATATCCAGGGAGCAAGTAATAAAGAGAATTTAGTGATGAGGTTAGGTACTTCTGGGAGGCCAGCGAGTCACACTGGTTATCCAAAATACACGCAAAGAGGCTGTGGGATCATTCTTGATATGCCATATTTTGAGCATGGTTGTTTGAGATAGCAGTGGCCACAGCATTTATAAGTTTTTTCTGGGGTCCTAATACAAGTTGATGGTGAGCCAGGGCTGGTTGGATAAACTAGTTGACTAACACACTAATAGTATTCATAGACTCCATAAGCGCGGGGGGAGACCAAAGTCCAAGAGGAAGGAGAAAAGGTCTTTGGAAGCATACCTGGGACAGAGGCCAGGGATAGTGTGCATTGCCAAAGTGCCAGAATGGAGGAGAGAGTGAGCAGCAGCACAAGCTTGCTTGTAGTTGAGAGAGAAAGTTGGAAGGGGGCCCACATAAGCCCAGGGGACATCACCAGTATCATGGGAGTTGAGGGGTCATTGGTGATGTCTTCTTCTAGAGGAGGACTAGAAACTTTAGGTTGTTCAGGTACTTCAGAAACAAAGGAAGAAGGACCAGAGAATGCGCGCAAGAACAGGGTAGCCAAGGGGCTTACATCCCCTGTAGTGAGCACCATTTTGTTGTGTTTGGCTCCTGGGGACAACATCTAGGAGGACACCGCAGGAAATCTTTATAACAAAAGATTTGAGGTTCAAAGCTAGCCTTGGGTTAGCCTTCAGGGCAAAATTAAGGGCACATACCTTAATTTCCTGGAATACAAGATGTGAAAGTCCTTTTGGCAAAAAAAAGGCTTGAAGAATACTAAAGCCAATGCAAATGTGGATAAACTTATCTTTATTAGGAGAAATGAGTATACTTAAATAGTATACAAGGGTCAATGATCACTCATTAGGTAGACAGAGTGGCATAAGGAATCACATTGGGATGAGGTCATACCAGGATCAGTAAAGGACAGGTATGATATTCTGGAATGGGTGGATATTAAACCAGACCCATTTTCAGAAGGAGACAAATTCCCAAAATCAAAAGCAAAAGCAACCAAATCTTTGCACATATCAATATTTAAAAAGCCATATCAAAATGGTAATAATGGCGCAATTTACAGCACTGCTGTTTTGACACTTGGTTAAGGCAAAAAGCCCAGAATCATTGTAATTATCAAAAAGCTGAAGATCTTGTATGTCAATGGGGACTAGATTCACCCTCAGGCCATAAAAAGCAAATATTTTGTATCCAAGCATGCAGACCATCAGGTCAAGTTTGCAAGTGTTACTAGAAGGTTTGGCCTATTACACCAGAGAAAGCCACCTTACCCATATCAAAGTCATTGCTAAGGCTCTTGGGGCTAAAGCCTGATCAATTCATTCTTCCATTAAATACTTTACTTCCAGATATCTAATTTTATTTTATTTTTAGTATATAGATGTAAACATAGGAGCAATTTTTAATATAAAAAATCACAGTTTTGGGGTATGTTGGTTTTGGAGCTTTTCACACAATAGTTTCTACTTGCTGACCCCAAATTTTTATTGCAAATTTATAATCCTTAGATAATTTTAAGTTTAGCCATAAGTTTTTTGTTATTTTAATAAATATATACATGTTTAATACAGGGTCAAAATTTATTATTGAAATATCATAGTTTTGGGTGTATTGACTTTGGAGCTTTAAAAACTATAGTTAATACAGCCAACCTCACAATTTTATTGAATATTTGGGATTCTTGGATGATTTTGTGTCTATCCATGTGCTTTTTATTGTTTTTTAAATGTTTTTGGGCTTTTATTAACATTTTAAGTTATCTGGTGCAGTTTAGCAGAAATTTGAGATAGGGTTTCTAAATGCCGTCTTTCTAGATGGCATTTTAGGACACATTTTCTAGATGGAGTCTTTCTAGATGGTGTTCTTTAGATAGCATTTTCTAGATGGTATCTTTCTAGATAGTGTATCCCATCTTTAATAGAACCCCTAATATATTTAGGTGCCTCTCCAAATAAGTAATACAAAAATTTATATGATCTAAAATTATTTCCATTATCAGTCCATACTTTTATATTATATATATTTTAAATCCATCTAATTTAAGAAGTTTTATAAAACAATCACTTGAAAATAAAGAATTGTTTGATAGTATTGGAGATAAAAATCATGATATGTAAATTTAATTTTATGTTTTCTTTAAATACTAATGCAAACTAGAATAAAGAGTAAGGCTTTTTAAATAAAAACAATTATTGGTCTCAATTGGGGGCACTTCTAATCTTTAAGTTTTCTTTATAATCTATAACTACAACACAAGAAACATCATCTAATCATTAAAACCTTTTTGTATTTCCTATTTTTATTAACATAAAAGTCTTGGTGCTGATTAATAGCTTTTAATTCATTACTACTAGATACAGTAGTTTTAAAACCTATGGTATAACCAAAAATACCTCAGATTTAAAAAAATGATTTCAGATTTGAACAAAATACAAGTTGCATAAGATTCAGGATTCAAATAATTTAAATATTTTTGGTTAATAAATGAACTGTCAAAACAGGACAAAATTTCACTAGCCCATTATACAAAATTATAGCAAATATCAAGCGGTGTTGTTTAAACCACAAAAAAATGAACTGACACAACAAGTGAGATGAATGGATGCTGTTCCGGAGTATATTATAATCCAATCAGGGTTCACAAGGCATCAACATAAGGACTAAAATAAAACAAAATTTGAGCAATCTAGAAGTAAGATTCTACAAGCACAAAACAAAATGAAGTCACACAAGATGTGTAGTATGAGCAGCCTAAAATAGAAGTATAACAGTTTAACAGCCAATCAACAGCTATCCAATTTAGGAACATAGGCATTTTATTCATTTTCATGGCTCCTGATTTGTGTAAAATGGTTTTGAGAGCTTTACAAATATGGGCTTGAGATTACAATAAAAATAAATCATGAAATTTTAAACTTCCACTTTTAGTGATTTTATCCTAGTTTTTTTACAATGGATGTTACTAGCAACATTTTTGACAGCACCAGCAACCAAGCAAGCAGCTTCTAGGCCAGCTTCAACAGAGGCATGGCTTAGAACATGGAGGCACCTGTTTAAGCCCAAGCCTTTTATGAGGGTAACAAGGAAGCTGACTTGTACTTGACCCCCGACCCATATGGCTTTGACTTGTTCAGTAGTCGCTTAGTGTCTAGCTCTGCCCCTTCTCCTGTACCCACCCCAGCACAAGCTGCCTGCCAACTAACCAATCAGGATGGCAACCTTGTTTTTGAATAAAATCCTACCACAAGCCAACCTGCCCCCTACAGCCAATCAGGCTTCAGCTCCTGCAGCCCAGTGCCCCAAGGGACAAATCATCACCACCCAAATTCTCCAGGAAATTGTGGCACTGAACCTACAGGGTCTGTCCTGGGATCAGATAGCCAGCCAATTGAAATTCACCTGAGCTACCATCATGCGGGAATTCAACAGCCAGATGAATAAGGGGACTCTGATTGGCACAGCCAAGAAGCCAAAGAAGGCCCCTGAGTCCCAAATCAGCAAGGCCTACCCAATCATGCTTGATCTCTTGCAGCAGGACCCCAAGCTTCTCTTGACCCAGGTCCAGAAGAAATTTGCACACCATGGTATTTGGGTGTCTGAGCGCATAGTGCAGCTCTGGATGCATGGAAAGGTGGCTTCAATATGGATTCTTACCTAGTTTGCCAATGACCAATGGGATGGCGCTGAAGATTCCCTGTATGATCCCATCATCAAATCCACCCTGGGCTGATGCCTGTCAAGCTTTTCAGGTGATGTCATGTTTGTCTCCTATTATAAGCTATTGATAGCTTTTGGTAATTTTGGCACCCAAGGAAGAGCTGCCACCCAAAAGGGAGGAAGAAGGTCAAGAAGGAGACATTCATTGGTGCGTTTCTGGCTGCTTCAGCCAAGGGTATTATCTACTATTGAACAAACCCAGATTTCATCAATGACCACAAGTATAGCCACATCCTTGATGGATTACTTGACTCCTGGGATAGCTTGAATTCCAAACACTGGGTTTTCTTGAGCCATCAGATGGAGGGTAGCTCCACTGCCATTGAGGCCATCCAGGGACGCAGGCACCAGGCCCCAGTCTACACTGCTAGTCACGCAGACATCCATCTGGCTGATGTTGTGTTCTTTAAATTTAGAGAAACACTCTGGGAGTGCCGCCCTCAGGCTTTCAACAATCTTTATCTTGGGGTCCTTGACCAAAATTCTCTCTTTGGCCACCAAATGATGACAGACTTTTTTGCACAAATGGTTTTCCATTTGAACATGGGCAACCAATCACACAAAGATAAGCACCTCCCACCCCGTGCCACAGCCACCTACCAGCTAATCAAGGCAATGACAGATGAGGAATATGACAAGCAGTATATGCCGGCCATCACGTGAATTCCTCCTACCCCTACCCCCGCCACCACCACCCCCCACCTTCCAGCCCACCCACCCAATCCCAGACCTCCCCAGGCCAGCACCATCTCTACGTCTTCTTTATTGTGCTATTCTGCATACTAGCCATTACTCTTCCCTGCTCCAATAAACCCCCTGTTGCCAAACATTTTCTATTTATATTATCTTTTTTTTGAATTTCTATTGTTCATGTTCTCTTTGTTTATAGTTGGTTTTATTTCTTATGTTCAGCTTATTTCTATAAAGCCATATATTTACTATACCATGTATCTAGATACAGAACACAGTTATTTTTAGCACTTAAATATAGCCCCTTGTGAAAATATTAACAACAATTTGGTGATCATAAAAATTTGAATTAGAAAATTATAGGCTGTGTTTAGATAAAGTTGTTACTGATCCAAATTCAAAACCTTAATGATAAACTTTAAGCCAATCAGGAGCCAAGTGATAAAGTGATTTTTTTGACATAACGGGTTATTCAATAATTCTTTATGTCAAAACAATCACTTTATCCCTCAGCTCCTGATTGACTTAAAGTTTATCATTAAGGTTTTGAATTTGGATCAGTAAAAACTTTATCTAAACACAATTAATCTATAATTTTCTAATTTGAATTATTACAACCACCAAATTGTTGTTAATATTTTTACAAGGGGCTGTGCAAAGTGCCAAAAATAATATGGCAATTAAGGAAACAATACCAACACAAAGCAAACAACGCATATTGAGTTGAGCGTAAAACATATACACAATGGGTAAAAATGGGATAATGTAGTAAATGGGAAAACAAACAGGAATAAACAAAGAGGCAATAGTATCAGAATAATACAGATTTTATTGGGATGAAAGCTATAAAAACATATGGAAATGTTAGTAAAAAAATCAAATGAGAGAATTGGAGAAGCTGCTAAAGGATCTTGACTCTGCAGTTACAAAAATAAAAGACATTGACTGCAAGGTCAAGGCTAAAGTCAAGTATTTTGTCCTTACTGGGGACAAAATTGACAAGGTGTCTGCCAAGGCACATTTGGCCATGATTTAGACACCCCCAAAACAACAATCAAACGCCTTTTAAATGTCCAGAAGACTGTTGTGGAAGGCCTTCAATTCAAGTCATTTGCCCTCTCTATGCCGTCTGTCTGGGTCAATGACCCTGAGATGTATGCACATCTCAAGCCAGCCAAGTAAGCCAGAACTGAGGACACAGAATTGCCAGTGCAATTGCTTGCACCAAGAATGACTAAGCCTGCTGAAGCTTCCAGCAAAGAAGAAAAATGTATAGGTAACATAAAAAATAAAATTACTAAAAAAATTTAAATACTTACCTGTTTTTTTAAAAAACATAGTTGGTGAAATCTGCCAGGTCCTTGTACCGTTTGTCCCCACCATGTTTTATGCAAACTACGCCAATCATGTGGCTAGGCAGCTGTTTTGTCCCCCCTATTGTGCAGGAGCTTGAAGACAGAATTCATGGGTCCTTCCCAATGACAAGGGACACACTAGCTGGGCTGATGCATGTTGAGGGATCATCTGAGTGGTCAGTTACTGCCTACAAGGATCCCCAACTGGTCTGCCTAGACCTGGTATTCCTCAATGAAGTTTATTGTATAAACTCCATTGAGCTTGTTTGGGACGTCCTCGTAATGCTTCCATTCAAGAATGTACTGGAGATGGGCCAGGCTCATGTGGCTGCTTGCTTCTGCTTCCTGTTGGAGCATACCATATCTTACCTTCTGGACAGCTTCAGGTGCACAGTGGGGAAATTGCTGTTGCAGACGCAACAGCTGTCAAGAAAACTAATATCCTCCTTGAGGACTTTGGGCTGGCCTGGAGTGCCAACAAGACGGGGGTCCCTCTGGCAATGGAGCTCATGTTTGCCAAGACAAAGCACAAGAAGAAGATTAGTGCTATGTATAATAAACTCTGTGAGTTTTCAGAATCCTTTGCTAGAAAAAGGCTTCATCTTGTTGTTTATCTCAGGCATCTCTTCTACTTTGGAATGGGCATCAGCGTGGAGGACCTAGATGGGGTCCTTCTTGGGATTGATAAGGCCTGGCTCTCATTGGACGGGAAGAAGGTCCCCCTGGGTACAACTTGGTCAACAGCGTAATCCGAGACGCCCTGGTCCTGCCGGGAATCTATGGGTTTGCAGCCCCACCAGAGAAGCTGCTCCTTCATTCTCACCTAACAATATTCCCTTTTATCAGTTGCCGCAAATATTTTAATCAGGGTGTATCCACTGTCTACAGTGTGGCAGTTGAGGTTGTGAGCCACTTCCATTGCCGGGCGGGCATATACCAAAGAGCTCACTACAGGGGCTCATAATAAACCCTAACTTCCAATAAATTTCATTACAATTAATATTATTTTTATTATAACAAATTTCTTTAATTCTTATTTTGGCAAACAAGTTTTGTAAATAAAGTAGGGATATGGTTTTCATAAAAGCATAATAATATATGTTAATAAAATATACTTCTAATTTGTACATTTTACATTTAATTTTTAATCCCATTTTTATATTTATTTGATAAGAGTGATATAAATATGCTCACATAATCAATTATCAAGTGTTTGAGATAGCCTCAGATGCCATAATAAAAAAAATATAAAAAAAATAAATTGCTAACCTTCATTGATGGTCCTTCTAAATGTGATTGTGGGCTTAGAAGCTTCTAAATATAAAATGATAATTAATAAATATTAAATAATAAATTATAGAATATAAAAAAGTTGGACACACTAAGCCTTTAATTGATTGGCTGTTTGGCAAGGCACACAGGGATAAACCAATCAGTGTGGCCATATTAGCCACAGTCTCAGCTGGGAGGGTGTGGATCATGGCCTGCAGCAAATCAAAGAGGTATTTGGTCCCAGTTGGGGTCCCTTGCTTTATAACTTGCTTGAGCCACCCAAAAACTTCTTCAATGGGATTTAGAAAGGGTGAATAAGCAGGGAGGAAGAGAAGGCACAAATTTGCTGTGGCCATATGCTGGGGGCCCACTGCAATTCTGGTGTCAATCATTGGGAATTCTTTGAGAATATTGGCCACCTTGTGGAGACCAACGTTATCCAGTACAATTAAATTGATGAAGCCCGGGCTTGTACATCTCAGGTGCTCCTGTATCAATCAGAGGAATGCTAGAAAGCTACAGCTGTTGTGGGAGCCTAGTATCATTTGATAGATCTTGACCCCCTTTGGACTGAGGAGAGCCACCATTGAATATGCTATGGCGTGGACTGCAGCACACCAAGCTACCCCGTCATTTGAGCCTTTTGGGACATACCCATATGCATTCCGCATAGATGAGGCAAATGCTGATTTGATAACATAGTAAAATTTGACTGTCCCATGGCTTTGATGGCAGTGTACACATCTGCGTATTTTTCCAGATGTCAATGTTGGAAGGACTGTTTGTATTGTAGGGGGATACCCCAAGCTTTTTCCATGAAAAGCACATTCCCTTTACCAGATGGTAGTAAAAGGATATCAATGTCTCAAACCCAAAAGTAGATTTAACCATTGACTGTATAATTTTCCAGTTCAAGATGGCAGTCCTGGGTAATTCACTAGCAGATTGCCCATTTGTGCTCCTAGGTGAGCATGGTGGACACACACAGGGATTTATATGTGGCAAGGACATGACCAGTATTGATGAATTTGTTGAAGGTCTTGGAGGCATACTTGGGATCCACCCCAATAATAGCTGTGGCCGCCTTGTAGTCACCAGATTCCTGCATAAGTCTGAGCAGGGTGATGCACTTGATATCAGGTTTGCGCTTCTGGGCGGGCTTAGTGGGAGTAGTTAAATTGGGATCCTGCTCAGGGACTGGCTTGCAAGGCATGGGTACCTTGTTGTAGAAGGCTGCAACTTTTTTTAGCACCAACTGTCCCTCATCAGTTCTGAAGAACTCAGGCTCCTTGTCCTCTTACTGGTTGCCATCACTGACGTAAGGCTTATAGCTAGTGTCAAGAACAGGCTTAACTTTCTCCAGAATGGCTGTCAGGACCAACTCTTGGAATTTCATAAAATCAAACACATAAAAAGTAAGTTCTATCTCCTTGTTTCTAACTGTTTTGGTAGTGGTAACCTTGGTGGGCTTCTGGGTCAGCTTGGGGACCAAAGGGTTGATGCTCTGCACCCTAGAAGCTTGTGCTCCTTGAACCAGCTGTGTCAGTGCAACTTCACTATTGAACTCTCCTCTCCCATCTCTTTCCTGAGTAGGCACTTGGGTTGCACTAACTCTGTTCTTTGACCCGTGGGGGCAACTGCAACTGCTGCGTACAATGAGTACAGAAGGTACTCTGTTATTGTGTTCCTTCCATTTTGAGAATTTAATAAAATATTAAATAACTTAATTAAGTTACTCCTTATTTTTAATTTTTACTTTTATCTGTTTATGGATATTCAATTAATATTTTTCCCACCCAATATCCCAATTATAGATTTTTTATTTCTTAATTAGTTGTTTTTGGTTTTACCACACCCATTTTAGAATACCCAAAATATTTTCCACCCTTTTCCCCAGATTTTATGCCAAATTAAACACCCAACACAATATTTTTAAAATTTGTGTCTTAAATTGTGTCTTATTTTTAGATACCTTGATAACATTCTTGAGTGCAATTCATTGCACACAAAATTTGGGTGATTTTGTTTACATAGTGAGTTGCTATTATGTTTCATTTTTGGGTTGGGTTTTGACTCGCCACACTTGGGTGTATTTTGTCACCAATTCACATAGTAAATGTATGTACACCAAAAGTCAACTCACACTATTTTGTTTGTGAATCAATGTATTTTGGATTATATTTTGAATAGTCTTGCTTGGCGCATGAGTACTTCTTTGCTGTGTTGTCCTATTTTGCCCATTAATGCCAAAAATCCCTGTTAATAGAGTATATATTTTAACCTGATAGTTGGATTTTGTTCAAATCTGAAATCATTTTGTTTAAATCTGAGATATTTTTGGTTGTCACCATAGCTTTAAAACTACTGTACTGGTAATGGTAAGTTTTTAATAACACACTCTTATTTTTTTAAAGATGATTTAAGCTACAAATATTGCACATGTCAGTTTGTTTTTTACTCTTTATTGTATTTTTTGGTATTAATTTATAATAAGTTGAGAGTGAATTTGAAATTTTTATTTTTTATCTTCATATTTTCATATATATTTTTGATAGAGAATATGTTATTTCAGTTGAATATTCATTCATTTCTTTTTCAATATCTTTATGAAAAAATTATGGTGCTTTTTTTGTTTACTGGCTTGTTTCAAAAGAATTTTCCAGTAGTTTTTTAATTATTTCTTTTTGTAATGAATAGTTATTATCTTTTTGGCTTTTTGTGTTTAAGCTTGCGTTTTTATTTTTATTTATTTTTCTTGGGTATTCAAACTCACTTTTTGTTATATTAAACCCCATATCAGTAAGTTCTTTCAGAGAGTAGCTAGAGATAACCAGATATTGAAGGGATGGGATATGCTTTTGGGGAGAAGATTTCAGTAGATCCTTTAATTTATCAATTATCCCATTTAATTTATGATTTTGGATAGCATTAAGGAGCTCTAGTTTCCAAATTAAGTTTGAGTAAGGAAGTGATTGATGAAGGCATTGAGATTGCCTCCATAAACAAAGAGGAATGCTTTCTTTAGTATAGTTATTCTTTCTCTTCTTGTTGACGCACCCAAGGAGAAAAAGAGCTGCATGGTAGAGGTGAAGTTAACAGATTCCATAATATTGGATTTATGATTGCTGATAATTAGATGATTTGTAGAGATGCCTTGCAAAAGAGTGCTGGTTGCAGGAATGAGATTCTTTTTGTATAGATGGTTTGAAGTAAACCTTAGGTGGTGCTTTAGCGCTTATATACCAAGCCTTATGACACCATTCTGAAAGAAATGATGTGGTAGCTTTTATTAAAATTTCAATTTAAATTTATATTTCTAGAATAAATGAAATCCCCAGTTTTCATACACAGGTGATATATGTGTAGCAGCTGAGCATCAAATTACATCATATCCTCTTTGTAATCTATGCAAATCAATTAAAATGATGTATTCACTTAATTTTAACTCTTCCAACTGTTTTTAAATGATAAAATATTAAAGAATTCTATTTAAAGTATGCTTAAACTTGATGTTTGAAGCTCACTTGACCTTAAAATTATTCTAAATAGTAATAAAAGCGCCCAAACTTCAAACTACCATAAAATCCTAAAAATTTGAGCTTTTTAAATAAAATAATGTTTGAAAATACTGCTCTTGGCCTTATCTTTAATTTCATAAAATAAAAAGTATATAATGATTAATGAAAGCTCAAGCTTTTTTAGCTTTAAAGAGATATACTTTTTTTTATTATCAAAATAATATAGTAAATCTGGATTATACTCTTTTAAATTTCTTTTGTTTTAATATTTTGTATAATATGCATATCAATATTTTAATTACATAAAAAGATAAGATTATTAGCTTCATTTTGATAGTTTATAGTATGAAAAAATATCAAATTTTTTGAGTTATTACTGTTTTAAATATAAACATGTGTGATTTGTTATTGTTTTAGAATTGAAATATGTTATGCTGCAACTTGGGCAGCATGTGTATTAGAAAATGACCTAATCACTAAAATAATGGTAGGACACGCCATTTCAAAAACAGCATCTCAATTTACGCTATCTCAAGTTTAATTTGAGATGGTGTTTTTTGCGTCAGTGATTTTGAATCACAAAAAAATAAAATAATTAATAAAATAGTTAAAATTCACATATACTTTTATAATATGGCATCTCAAATTTATGCCATCTTAATTTTATCACTTTGAGTCAGATTGATTAAATCTTTTTTTGCTAACTTTATTTACATATGAAATCACTTAGTATGGAGCGTGTATATTCCATCTCAACTTAATGCCATTTTGAATCACACTGTTTATCTTTATACTAAAATAAGCTTATTCCTGAACTAAAATAAAGCCTGCTGTATAGTGCCAGAAGATGTTCTTATAGTAATAATCCAAGACACTTATACTAAGAACACCCTAAAATAACGCCACTATGATAGTACTACTAGTGTTTATTATTGTAGGGCAAAAAAAACAAGTTTTGCTATATGTAATTTATAACTTTATTATACATGGATACAGTGATAAGGGATCTCTTAATAAAATATTTTAATAGTGATTTTAATATGGAAGGGGGTGATTATGTCATTCCAATTTACGTCACTTCAAGTTCCACCAAGTTTCATACAACCAGTTGATTTGATGCTCAAAATGGATAGGGGAAAATAATGAGAAATTACATATGACGCCAGGCTACGCTATATCAATCCCCCACTGCAATTCTTGCTTTCCACTTTTCAAAAGTACAATTTCACGTCTAAAATCAATTAAGTAAAAAATGTAAGAAAACATATGAAAGCTTGCATATATTTTTTAACCTCCTCTAAACAACTGGATACTTTTTTAAACCCAGTTGTATAAGTTAGTTTCTTTTAAATTCAAGTTTTACTCTTTGGCCTGGTTGAGGTAGCTCCACCAGAATTTTGTTAATTTAATAAAAAAAGATCAAAAACAATATGTTTTTAAGCTACAGCACCTCAATTATGTCACTTCAAAAAACGCCATTTGACTTCAAGTTTTCAGTCAAAACTTAAATTATTGCCTAATTGTTCTACTAATAAAAATTTATTTTTATAAGACAACAAACATTAAAATTTTGATATATATATTTCAAGACTGCTTCTACAAGAATATGTAAAAATAGTGACTACTTTTATATTAAAAACATTATCATTCTTCTCTTTAAAACAACCCCCAAATTGCTCATATTTTAATACCAATTCACTTTTAGATGCCTCCCAAGTCAATCAATAAAGCTGTGTCCAAGGCCATCAAGTCCAAGGTCACTCCTCTTAAGCCCAAAAAGGCCAAGACTACTTCAAAAAAGCAGCCTTCTAAGGCCAAAGCTCCCCCAAAACCCCAAATCCATCACCTGAACCAGAGGGAAACAGCCCTACCCCTCCTCACTCTCTATTTGTTTACTCTCCTTCAGATCCCCAAGAGAAGATATTCAACTTCAACTGCCACTCTAATCCCACCTTAGAGCCTGAAAAGGAAGAGGATCAGGAGCCTGAGCCTAGTGCTCCTGTTGATGAGCCAATTGAGCTCTGGGATCTTAACACTGTGCACAATATCTGCAATCAAAATGGCACCTTTGCTGTGCCCACCACATACCCTACCAGCTATTCAATTATGACCAAGAAGGGGGTGCTTGCTTTGTATATAAAGGGTTTAGCTTCAGCTGTAACAATAAGAAGAAAGCAATACGCCAGCATCACTATAAATGTGATAATGTTAGGTGCCCAGCAAGGCTCACCACTTATGGGTTTACAAGATTTAAGGCGTTAACTGTAGGCCATGAATGCACCAAGCCCTTTAATTCCTTGTATCAACTGATCCACTGGTTTCTTTGCCAAGTCATCCCAATCATCAAAGACCAAACCGCCAATGAGGTGTCAATGATGCCCTCCTCAATTTAAACAGCACCCAACTTACCACTGTTGGTGGTGCCACTAGATTTCAGAGATACCTCTCTGATCAGAGATATGCTCTGAGCACTGAAGGCGTCAGTGCTACATCAATTGACTAGTTGATCCTAACTAAGGAGCAGAAACTTTCATGCCATGAAGAGAGATTCCTCCTCTATAATGACAGCCAGCATGAACATGAGCAAATTATTTGCTTTGCTACCTCTCAGGTTTTTTAACTTTCTCAACTGCAAGACCTGGCTTGCAGATGGAACTTTTTCCACCTTCCCAAAGATATTTAGCTAGCTTTGGAACATCCATGGGCAGGTTGTGAATCTAGTTCTTCCCCTGGTCTTCTTTTTCCTCCCAAATAAGAAGCAGGAAACTTATGTCTGTTCTCTTTTGATTTTGAAGGCCAAATTGGATGAGTCATCCCAACCATTGAATAGGAGCCAAAGGAGACAAGAGGGCGCAAGAAGAAGGCCCAGTCACAGGAAGAGGAAGTCACCCCAACCAAGAAACAGGCAGAAAGCCTTCCCTACACAAATATCTGGTAGTGGATTTAAAACAGGCTCAGGAAAATGCCTTCATAAAATTCTTCAAGAGCTCCCCCCAGGGATGCTACTTTCACTTTTGGAAGGCACTCTGCCGCCGCCTTCAAAAATGCTCAGATCTGCATGAAATTATCAACACAGAAGGCTCAAAAGAGGCCAAGGATGTATTTAATTGCTTTGCTGCCCTTGCTCTGTTTAGAAAGGAGGAGACAAATGCCTTCTATGAAGCCCTCCTCTGTCACCCATATATCATAGCCAACCAGGCAGCATTTGCGCTTTTTATTGAGTATTTTGAACCTCAATGGGTTGGTATTTTTCAGGGAGCACACTGCATCAGAAAAGATTGCAACTCAATCCAGTGGAACTGCTATAAGCAGGTCAAAGACAGCCTCATCCAGACGACCTCTTCCCTTGAAAAGTGGCATAGCCAGTTTGCTACAAGGTTCATGATTCATAAGCCCAAATCCAACAAGATAATGGGCATCTTAAAACCCAGCAAGCCATCTCTGCCTGGCTCTTCAAGACTGGCATAAAGTCCAAGGGCACCCCCCCCAAGCAGACTAAGGCAGTTAAAAAGTACACAGATATTAGCAAGGTTGTTCTTGCATACTATACTAAGGGTAGAAAGCTTGAGCATCTGCATGCTATCTCAGTTGCTCTTTCTACCTATGTTTGAGCCATTTTCCAATAAACACCACTCTATCTTCTCTCTTCTTTCCTTTACTTTTACTTTAAATTCAGAACCTAAACGTAAAAATGTGGGATTGTCAAATCCTTGGTCCAAATTTCAAATCACTTTTGCGGGCAACTCAGCTGAGTATAAATTAAAATATTTAATAAAATCAACTATTTAATTTGACTTTTTTTGGTTTATTTAAACTGGCAAATTTCAAATCCCTTGAGCAGATAACACAACTAACAAAAGACAAAACACAGCAAACAAATGTGGGATATATGAATCAGAATGCAGGATTCTAATGTACAATTTGAGATTTCCTGTATTTCAAACAAATCATAGACATCATGTAAAAATTAACAAATATGAAATTGCGGGATTGTCAAATCTAAGAAGCAAATTTCATATCAAAAATGAGGTGAATTTGAAATAAATCTAATATATGGGTGTCTTAAACAGGAATTCAGAGGCTCTAGAGTGGATTTGTGCTGGTTATTTTAGGAATTTTAGAAATTCTCAAAAATGCCCCAATCCCAATTTTAGGACGGCTAAAACTTAGATCCTACTATTCACCAGACTAACATGCTTAACAATAAAATTTACTAAAATATACACTCCTCTTATCAAGTTTAGTTTTTTAATAAAAATTTATTATGCCTTATTTTAATAACAACCAAATAAATAAGCTGTTCCCTGGACTTGACAAAATTATGCAGGGCTACTCTGGGTCTTCCAATAGTGAAGCCTATGTATATGGTCACTCCCAACCTGCAGGTCCCTCTGCAAGCACTACCCAGTATATGTGTTCTTTCTCCCGCGTCCTCAAGCATGGCCCTGTTTGCCCATCACGCACAGGCAGCTGCTAACCCAGATCATACAGCAACACTAGCATCTGGAATCAACCAAGTGAGCCATGGGGCCACCAATAGAAGCCAGAATCCAGAAACAGCTAATCAGATGGCACAGTCTGGTTCTCAAGGCAGACACACCCCACCTCCAGCCAATCAGCCTGCAAGACGCAGAAGAAAATTAATTACCCCCGGAGATTTTTCTTGAAATGGTTGCAAAGCAAGGGATGCTTATGTCCCTCAGGGAAATTGCGGCTGCAAAGGGTTTTGCAAAGTCCACTGTGGCTGCAACCCTGCAAGCCCACACCAATTGTGTCCCCCCTCCCAAGAAGACCCCAACTGGTGCTTGTACTTCAACTGAAGGTGAAAAGCCCATCCTCTTATGATGGCTATCATGGAATGTGACCTGCAGATGCCCTTGTCTAGGTTTGTCTCCAACTGGAACCTCATAGTATTTTCACAAATAAATTAACAGTCAATTTGTGGATGCATGGAGCTGTGGTTGCTGCTAGAATCTTGTCCAATAAAGTTCTCATTGGTCCCAGTTTGGTGGATACTGACCTCTACAATTCAACCATAAGTGATTTTATAAAAGGGAGGGCAACAAGGGCCCGTAATGACGTCATCTTCTTATGTATGCTGTGGTGCTCAAGGGTTGGAGGGATGGTTTGACAGTAGCTGAGCAACTGGAAACACAACATGACTATTATCTTCTTACTCAACAGAACCTCTATTTTTGGGCTCTGCAAGTAGTCCAAGATTTGTAAGTCAATTTTTTTGTATGTGTATATTTCTTCTTTATTGGGGACTCATGGGGGTATTTTTATACTTGGAGGGGAGGAGGGGAAAGAAAGGGTGAGTCATGCTGACTAGGGTCTAGACTGTTAGGCAATGAGCTTATTCTTGAAGGGCTGAAACATACTAGGGAATATTCAGAAAGAAAAGGGTTGGATTGGGCAAGAAATGAACATTTGGGCATGTGATATGAGGTCAGGTGGTTGCAGCACAGTAGGGCTGTCTCTGGGGAATTGAGTGTAGAATAAGGTTTCAGGCTACTCTCTTTCAGGGTTCCCACTTTGGCAAAAAGAGGGGCAGAAGATCACTATACCAATTTACATAGTGGGCACAAGCAATGGGTTGATAATCAATGCATCTGCGCTAGCCACAGATGCTCTTATTGGTCACTAATTGCCATATGAAAACCCATTCCAATGAGTCACTCTCTGACGCATCTGCGGCTAGCCGCAGGTGCGTCAATTGGTCTATAATCAGAGACAACGCTATGTAATTTGGAGGGTTATCTTCCGATGATAATAAAAAAAGGGCAGCAGTTCCCCTCATACTTTTCCAAATAAGGAAGCATTCCAAATAAGGCAATACTAGTGGGTGGCACCCAGCACCACATATGCCAAAATTTCTGCAAGCATCCAAGATTATGGAGAAAAGTGTATCTTTAAAGGACCCACTTGATAGGAAATAAGTTCCCTACCTGGTGGACCAAAACCACTAAGTTGAGCCCTGCAATTACTGATCCAATAGGTACTGTGATCATGGCATGATGGCCCAAGTGGCCCAAATAAGCAAATCTATCCATCATGGAGCTGAACAACTCAATAGGTATTACCCTACCAAGTATGTCAACAGGTAGAAAGATGTATTGGGTCTAACCAGCGAGGGTTCTACTGAAGGAGGAGTGGTGTTACAACCATAATGTAACTTTCTTCCCCAGTGGCCAGAGGGATACTTGAACCACCCATTGGCCAGAGACTCCTTCTGGTGGGCGTCATTGGGGGAGGAGTTATGCCAGTCAGTGGTGGGAGTAGGGTTTTCAAGACCTAGTACAATTGTAAGCAGGAGGACTAGAAACCAGAACAGGAATAAAATTCCTTTCATGGATTCAAATGAGAGATCAAGAGATGAGTGTGAGCAGGAGTAGAGTAAGTCTTTATTGTTGGAAGAAGTATAAAGGATAAAAAGCTGATAGCTTAAATACTCAAACTATCTGGAACAATTTAAGAGGGTTATGAAATGTGAGAGGATTTTCCAATGATTTTCATGAAGATAATGTTTGAGATTAATACCTTTAGCATATGTGATTTGATTTGGGACTGGAGGATTTGTATAATTTCATAATTCAAAGAGAAGAAGAAGAAAAAACCAGCCACAAGATCAAGGACAATTAAGCAGTGTCTATCCTGGAACTTAATGAAGGTAAAGTACAGAGCTGTATCTGCCACTAATAACAGTGGATTAAAGAGTGGCAAGCAAACTGGAGGCAGCCAATCAGCTTTTGAGTGTATAGTGATGTTTCTTATTGAGTTAATCTCAAAAGCAGATGCAGAACCAAGGTCAGGGAGTCCGTTTGAAATCTTGAATTCAATATAAAAAGGTACTATAAGTTGATCTGCTGACTGTAAGTTAATGTTTGGCTTGTTTTTAGGGTTCTGGGTTCAATCCCTGTCCTGATTAATAACCATGTTAACCATATTATTCAAATAATTGATTTCAACTGTTTGTGCTGAATAATAACCCTTTGAGTACTCCATATAATTAATGTAGTCAGGGGAAAATTCCTTGACAGTATCCAATCTGATGTTTATAAGTGCAGGCCAATTTTTTATTGATTTTTAGGTGTTTTGTTGGCAGTTTCCCTGTTGGTTGTCAATCATTACTCTGCAATATCAAACACTGCAGATGGGTATGCCTACCAGACAGAGCTCAAGGACATGCTGGAGGAGTGGGCTACCCAACAAGCTGTTCACACAGTTGTACTGAGTGTGGAGATGGAGCAGCAGGAATGGGCAATCAAGGAAATTAGGGCTGCAAGTCATACCTGTTGGTCCTATCCCACCAAGAATGCTGACTTGCATCTTGCAGATGTATTATCTTTACAATTTGGTCCAGCTCTCAGATGCTTAAAGACTGCCACCTACAATTAACTTTGCACCCAAATTGAGAAGGGGTATGAGCTTTTCCCTTCCATACTTTTCCAGGACTTATCAGATCTTGTCATCTTATATGCAAGTGATAGTGATAAGTCCAGAAAGGACTCCTGCCTCCCCTCACACTCATACATTTGTTGTGTCAAGCCTGAATATGTGACAGAAGAATAATTTGAACAATTGCCGCAATCAGCTCTTTCTGCCTTTTTCCAGTCAACAAACCCTGCCTCCCCACCCCCCATCAAGATCAAGCCACCTGTCTTCTAACCCTGACTCCCAAACCACCACCCATTCTCTCCCCACTATCTCTGATGCCGTCCCTTTCACAGGTGCAGATGATGGTGATGTACATTCTGCCCATTCCCTCCCCTTCTTGTCCTTTGATGAGTAAAATAAAACTTTTCTTTATGACAACTTATTAAAGTTGATATTATTTCTTCCAATTCATAATTAATAAAATATTTTTTAATAACATTGTCATTCCCCATAATTAATACAATGTTGTACATTTTATGAATAACATAAAATTATTTTCATGAATATTTTTCATTATCAATAATAAATTAAGGAGTACAAATGTAAATGTTATATTAGAATATTGCAGGTATGAGTTAAAACCAATATTTAGATGTTATGTATATAACTAAATGCATTCTGTATAATAAAATTCATTGTAAATGAGACCTTTTTCATTGTAATTAATATAATTAGACTGTGTTTACATTAGAGAGCCATTAAGGCTTAGTACAAATATTAATACATAGTGCAATTTACATCTTGTATGTTTGCCTATTAATAACAATTCTGTAAACTTTCTAGTCATATTTTGTGAGTAATAGTATTGTAATGGATCAATAAATTACTTTTAATACCATTAATTGGTTGATTTTCTTTGCTGTGGCAATTGTGAATTTTCTGATACTTATGCACTGGTGTCTAATTGGTACGCTTCACATCCAATTGCACATGCAATAGGAAACATAGTTGCCACCCTGAGACCAAATATGGTTGGGGTGGCAACCACATTTTCTACCACCTGTGCAATTGGATGTGAAACGTACCAATTAGACACCAGTGTGTAAATATCAGAAAATTCACAATTACCACAGCAAAGAAAATCAACCAATTAATGGTATTAAAAGTAATTTATTGATCCATTACAATATTATTACTCACAAAATTGACTAGAAAGTTTACAGAATTGTTATCAATAGGCAAATATACAAGATTTCAATTGCACTATGTATTAATATTTGTAATAAGTGTTAATGGCACCCTAATATAAACACAGTCCATTTATAAAAATTACAATGAAAAAGGCCTTGTTTACAATGAATTTTATTATACAGAATGCATTGAGTTATGCATTTAATATCTAAATATCAAGATTCAGCACATACATGCAATATTCTAATGTAGTTTATACATTTGTGGTCCTTAATTAAGTATTGATCTTTAAAAATATTCAGGTGTTGTGGTAGTATTATAAAAACAGGTTTTTTGATGTTCTATCATCAATATGTCAAATATCTACAACTTGATAAATGAATTAGAAGCGCACCTGCAAAAGGTTGTTGAAATAGAAAAAATATATCAGGGAACTAGTAACAGGAAAGCTGTGCAATGAAGGACAGCCACTAATTCAGTCAAAAGAAAATGCTCTGAATAAATTGGGAAATGTTATATATGAAAAGAACAAAGAAGCGTTACTTAATCTACAG
The DNA here is from genome assembly GCA_014839935.2 of Entomophthora muscae. Lineage (NCBI taxonomy): Eukaryota > Fungi > Entomophthoromycota > Entomophthoromycetes > Entomophthorales > Entomophthoraceae > Entomophthora > Entomophthora muscae. The sequence continues at coordinate 143,565 of QTSX02000157.1, forward strand.
GGAACAATTCTATCAAGTCAGAAGTTCAATGATGTAGCCTACAATTTGTGGGAGTTCTGGCAAGGGGCCAAAGAAAACAATAAGAAAATCAAATTAATTGAAGGAACTGAAATTTAAAAGGAAATCAACACAAATGAAGAGGAAACTGACCAAATGGAAACAGATGAAAATGAAGCACAGTCAAGAAGCAGAAGCGCCACAAGAAACAATGAAAATTCCTCAAATAAAAATCAAGAGTAAACACAAGTAACACAGAAAATAAGGAAGATCAAGCCCAAGAACTCAAACAAAGAGCAACCAACACCCATGAAGTTTGCTGAAGGGGCGCTGGTGGCTGAGGGGGCCACAGGGGAAACAATAAGTAAGTTTTTTATGTTTTTCTTATATTTACTTTAGCTATAACTAGGAATGGGTACAAGGTTGCTGAAGTGGCGGCCTTTACGCCCAGTTGGTTTTACAGGGTTACAAATCACTGGTAGCCCCTTGTGACCGTACAACAGTCACTGCTGAGTATTTAGCCAAAATAAATACTCCAAAATATAAAGTTGCTCTGTTTTTGCTGTTTATTTTATGTAGATAGGTTTGGCTGGAATTCTTCATATAAAGATTCCTCAAAACTTAGTATCTATATTTAAATAAAAGAACAGAAGGTACTTTTGTTAGTTAGGCCGTACTAACCCACAAAACTAAGGCAAGATTGGCCCAATCAATATTGGAGACTAGGCGTCTAAAATCAAGTTAGCTGACTGGGAAGGTTAATTAATAAATACATTGCAATATAATTAATGAGTATTTAATTATATTGGGTATATTGCCTTGATTGTGTTAAGAAGTTGGGTTAAGGTTAACCATAGATAAACCCCTGAATTTGGGTTTAGAAACACTGTGGTGGTGTTTTTTTCAAGGTTTAAAGTGTTTTAACGGTTTTTTAAAATGCAAGAAAACCATTAAATGTAACAATAACTGAATAAAAGTAATAATGCCTAGGAATTCAGGTTTGATCAGCTGGTTCCCATTTGGAACATCAATAACTGAGTTTTGGGATGTGTAATTCACAGGGTTTTGACGCCAGGAGCTGGGGAAGCTCCATGCTGAATTGATACATTGGGATGAATGGAGCCTGGTGACTTCTTCCCATTGTAGGTTGGTTATCATAGGTTGAGAAATATCAGTGATTTTTTAGGTAAAGATCTAGGTTTGGATGACTCAAATTTCATAGACCATGTGATATAAATCATAGGTTGAACTAGGAACTGGAGGGGTTTTTAGCCAAATATGCCCCAAATGTATATAAGCAAAAACAGCTAAACTTTAATAAAGATATATTGTTGGTTTCAACGCTTTCCCCTCAACTACCTTTTCAATTATTATGTCTTCTTTGTTAAATTTTGAAAGAACCAAATTTGGAGTACTTTGCGTGGAGACTGCTGCTGCTAGGAAGGAAGTTCCCACCAGTTTGCTCAAGGAGGCTTGGGCAAGTCTGGAGGTTTCTAAAATAGTACCTGAAGAAACTTTGGTAGAAGTGAAAGCAGCCTTTGAAGAGCTGTATACTAATTATTTTTCAAAAGAGGGAACCCCTGCACAAGGAGGCTTGGGCAAGTCTGGAGATTTCTAAAATAGTACCTGAAGAAACTTTGGTAGAAGTGAAAGCAGCCTTTGAAGAGCTTTATACTAATTATTTTTCAAAAGAGGGAACCCCTGCACAAGGAAATAGAATTTATTCATGTGATTCCTGGAACTTGCTGTTAGGGTTCAAAAAAATTTACAACAAGTGAAGGAGAGAGCCAATTGTGAAATTGAGGCATTAAGAAGTAGGGAAGAAAAGAGTGTTGAAAATATGGATCATTGGTGGGATGACAATAAGGTGTTGTCTTGTAAAATTGCCTCCCTGGAGGCAAAGCTCCTCAAAGCTTTGTCACAGGAAGTTAACAGTAATAAGAGCCAAGGGCAAGATAATGGTAAGTTTGGCTGGTTGGACCTGGATCTGTCACATCCCTGTAATTCAAATAAATAAAAATGAAATAAATAAAATAATTCAAATTAACATGAATCAATATGGAAATAGGGAAGCAAAAAACAAGGAATATTGACCATCTGTGGGGTGCTTGCTGTGGATTAGAGAAGCATATGAAATAGGAGCAAATATCAATTTCAAAGAGATTAATTAAATTTCTAGGGGATATAAAGTTAAATTTTTATTAATATATTTATAGAACTATTCAAAGATTTCTGTTTTCAAGCATAAATTAATATGAAAAAAATTAATAAAAACAGACTTTCAGATAGGACCAGAATATCTTAAAACTGAAATTTTCAACAAAGTGCTCAAAGCATTATCAAATAAAGTTGGGGACACAGTCCTTGTGAATAAGTTCAAGCCTTTATTATTTTTTTTTTGCCAAGGCATGGGGGGCAGATACAAGCTGGGCGCCCCAGAACTATCTTCAAGTTCAGTCAAACATCCTATATGAACATATTAGTTCAAGTGTACAAGAAATTGTGCATGTTCTCCAAAAAATATACCTCACAAAAGATTCACGTCACAGTATACCTAGAAATCCTATTACATTGCATATTAAAAATAAACATCAAAAAGTTGGAGGATGTACCTATACAAATCAATATATGCCAATTAGCACTAGAACGCCAGAAGACACCACGGGGGTTTAGGACAGTTGAGCACTTCCTGTATGACTCCTTTGCACTGGTATCACTTTTTGGGTTATATGTGCCCCCAAAATAGAACCTATTAATTGATTTGCTTACCTAATTGCCTTTTATTAAGCGTTCAGCAACCACTGCGGTGCTGAGCGCCACCCTTCTAGCAATTGCATCCAAAGTTGTCCACCACGTACAGAAGAGTATGTGGTCCCATTTAGATTCATTGGCTGAAAATTTAATTTTGGAGTATAATTCCCCGGAATAATCACATTCCCCTTTGCAATTTGCATCCCCCTAATAAATCATCTTCCTTTGCAACTTATCTTTTATTTTTTTCTTAAATTTTTATTTTATATATAACTTAAATATTATAATTAAAATATTTAAAATTATAATAGTAATATATTTAAATATAGTATAATACAGTATCTATAGTAAGAAAACAAGTAAAATAAAAAATATGACTTAAAAATTTGTTTATTTAGTTGCTTGTTGAGTACGAGTTCATATATTATGTAGTTAAACAACACAAGCTATATTTATCCGCATTGAGCTGCCTGCTCCACTTATGTTTAAACAATTGATTGTTTAGAACTCAAATTACTTTTCCCTTTTAATATGATTTGATGAATAGATTTGCTATGCTTAACCTGCCGCATATGTACTAATTAGTTTGGTATACATGAAAAACAATGGTTTTCATGCCAGGTGGCTCTGGTGGCACTGGATTAATAAGGATCAGGTGATGACTCACAAGGTCAACTATGTGGCTTTTAAAATAAAAGTCAATGATACCAAAAAGGGTTTACAATTATTTAAATAAAATTAATATATTTATATATTTTTTAATTTTTTTATTTGTTAACTCTACAGTAAATACACTATTTGGTGGATTATAATAAAAAATACATATCTCTATATCTAGAATAATTAATTTTAATTCTCTTTTGTACAAATTCTTATATGTCTAAAATACAATCCAATGCCATATCATTATATATAAATAATAATTTTTGCGTCCTAATAAAAACAAAAAAAAATAAAACTGAAAACAATAGATATCTGGAGCACCCATTTCTCTGATTGGCTCAGATACAAGGGCTTTAGGGATGAATGACTTGGAAAGCTTGTAAAAAGCTGCCACCACATCAAGTGGCATCTCAAATTGACTGACCTTAAGGATGTTAAAGAGATCTTTGGTGTCCTGTGGGAGGCTTTTCTTCACCTTATTCTTGATCCAACCAAACACCTCCTCAATTGGATTCATAAATGGAAAATATGGTGGGAGGAAGAGGAGTCTCATTGGACAATCATCAAGGTGGTGATTGGCAGAATGGCTATTCTTGTCAATGGGTGGGAACTTGCAAACAACTAGATCCACTTTGTGGAGCCCATCATTATCATGCACAACAATGTTGGTTGTACCATGGTAATTAATCCAAAGGTACTCCTTGACAGTTCAGAGAAAATCAAGAATTGTCCCGCTATTATGAGAACCCTTGATCTTTTGATATTGGTCCAAACTGCAAGGACCAAGAAGCGCTATCATTGAATATTTTTGGGAACAAACAGCTGCACAATGTGCTACACCATCCTTGGACCCCTTCTCAACCCACCCATGCCTAGATCTGAGTGAGGTGGAGAACACACTTTTTTGTTGATAGAAAGAATTGGACATTTCTGGTCTTCTTGAGAGCCACATAGGTCTTGGCATAAATGTGTCAATCCTCAATTGTTTTGTTGCTGTCCCTATTGTGCGGCAAAACTCCCAGTACTTTCCAGGGGAAGCCCAAACTAACCATGGTTTTATAAACAAGGGTTTTAGAAACAGAAAGCCTAAACTCTGTGGCCAGTATTGATTGGACAGCAAGTGTGTCCAGGTGGCAATCCTTGGTAACACACTGCTTGATTGTGTCAATGTTCAAAGGCTGGAGGAGTTTTGGCTGCTGCATAGCCTTGGCAGATTTTGAAATTTTTCTGGTTTTGCCATATTAGGCATTGAGGTTGTCAATATATCTGGCTGTGACACCAAATTGGGATGCAATATCCCAAACTGCCATTCCCCCATTCAATCAGTTGAATATAGCTTCATACTCACTATCCAATAACCAACACCGGTCCTTGACAGGTACTGCAGCATCCTGGCTAGCAGGTTCAACACACAGGATAGGAATCTTTGTGTAAAAGGTGGGATCACTCTTGCTTGGCGTGGCACCATCAATGGTGCAATACATCACAGGCGCAGATTGCTCTTTGGTGGTAGCCAATGGCTCATATGATGTATCAAAAATGCAGGGGCATGCAGTGGCAACTCTTGGATCCAGGATGCGGGGCCAGATGACTACTGGGTACACAGTGGAGATGTAAGTAACCTAATTGTTACCAGTGACCCTGGTATAGAAGACTTTGATGGCAGGCCTTGAGAGCAGCTTCTGTCTGGGATTCAGGCTGTGTGCTCTGGCTTGGGATACAGGAGGTGGTTGACTGGTGCTGACGCCTTGGGAGGCCTGTGTGTTGGCATTACTCCCCTTGATTCATGTTCTGGGTCTGTTCTTGGACCCTCTAGGACGCCTTTGTGGACAGGCTGTCCCACAGGCTGGTGCAGGAGCTGGTTGGGAATGCAATTTTTGGTCCATAAAAATGAAATAAAAAGTATATTTTAGATTAAATATTATTTATATAGGTTTTTGGTTTAGTTATGGGTAGTTTTTTTTCTCTTGATTTAGCCTTGAATAGTAACAGAATTTATATATCTGTGATTTGAAGTGTATAATATTGTATACTTTCTGGGTTTGGATAATTTTAAAGTTTAATCACTTTTTATGTCTAAACATGGTTATTGAGATTGAATTTTTTATTTTTATTTTAGTTGTGACAGAGCTTCTTGATTTGGGTTGGTGTTTCCTAGTATGATTACTGTATATTAAATTTGGATTCCAGTTCCCGCAATTATTATTTGAGTTTACTAGTGACATTCAAAGTGATTTGAAATTCAGTTCATGGATTTGACAATCCTGCAATTTCAAAAAACATAGTAAACTTGATGAAAATGGTTGATGGATTTGAATGCTTCAAATCTGATTCCATTTAATTCATTTTTTCTGTTGGAAATATGCAGTTTGACTTGAAATTTGCAAAGTGTCTATGAGTTCCTGCATTTCTAAAAATTCAAATAAAAATACAAAAAAATCAATTTAATTAAAAAAGGGCCATCTCGCAAAAGAGATTCAAAATTTGGACCAAGGATTTGACAATCCCGCATTTGTATGTTTAGGTTCTGAATTTACAGTATCATTATTTTAATTTTATTTAGTATTTGGTACAAATATCTGCTTATTTAAAGTATAGATCATAGTTTTAATAGATGAAAATGGTTGTTTTTGTGTATATTTTGCTTTTGGGCTTTACACAGCCTTGTTGCTACTAACTGGCCCCATTTTTTATTGTAGATTTGGAATTCCAAGGTTTTTTATAGCCTGAAAGGTTTTTTAACTTTTATTTTTTGAGATTTTTTTGGGTTTTTTTGGAGTTTAAAAAAATCTAAAATTTTAAAACCAGTTTTTTTAGTCGCAATGCCGTAAATTGAAATGGTGTTTTTACTATAAAATTGAGATAGCTGAAAATCAAGATGCTGTATTTTGAGATAGCGTAAATTGAGATGCTGTTTTCAAAATGGCGTGTCCTACCAAAAATAATGACCCATATGTACAATGAAGATCAAATCAGACCATTTTGTTTAAATATGAAGTATTTTTGCTTGTTGCCATAGCTCTTAAAACTACGGTACATGGATCAAACCTTTTGAGTTCTAAGCAGAACATTACTTGGACAAGCCCCATGACTGTCATGATGTACATAGACAGTATGTGGCTTTCATGATACTATATAATACTCTAAAATCATATCAAGAAAGTATAATTCTCTTCTTAATTTCCCCATTTATTTTGCTTATTATACTTCTCAGAAGTATATACTCAACAGTGGTAGCACAGGTAGGTTATCCATACCTACACAACTTAAAGAAAAATTCTTCCCAAGAAAAGAACCTAGTAGATGACACTCTCACCAACTGGAGACAATATAAAGAAGATCAGGATGGCCTTAAGGATATACTATCTTCAACAATATCCTTGTACCAACCAAACAATACAACTTCCTCAGCACACAAGGAGTCCTTAAACCTCCTGCAATCCAGGACATTTCTAAAACACCCAACATTGTTGTAGAGGATCCAGGAAATTTATGCTTGATATTTCATTATACTGGTCTGACTCTTTTACAGTTTGATAGTGAATCCTTTACTTAAGAATTGATGAACTTGGATTCCAAGCAAGCAATCTTGGTGTTAAACTTGTCACCATCTGGTGATCACTTCCACATTTTTTTCACTCCCATGATCTTAGCTGCAGACCATCTCTTTCAGTTAAAAGCCAAAACAAACTTAAAGCATAAAATGATTGAGGAGAAAGCAAACATTGTCACAAATAAGCATATTTTTATTAAATATTATGATGTTTCCATATATATCAATCAGGGTATATTTGGCTGAAAACCCCTCTGGTTCTGGAATCACATCTGGATTCCTATCACATGGTTTATGACATAACAGTGTCATTCAATCCAGATCTTTGCCAAAAAAATCTTCACACTCTTAACCTATAATAATGTGCCCTAATACATTACAGAATCACCTGATTCCTTCTGTGGAAATGTATTGCTTTGGCTTGAAGCATTCCAGACTTCTGATGCCAAACCCATGTGGTATATATGTATTCCTGATCCAAGCTATCCTTGTTCCAGCTGGGAACCAGCTGATTAATCCTGAATACATAGACATCATTGTCTACATTTAGTTATTTTTGTATTTAATGGGTTTTCACATTAAACCCCCATTACAACACTTTGAAACTTGAATCAGGCGGCGCCACAGTGCCTGAAACATTCACTGGGTAGTGCCTTGGCATTTTAAAAATCAATTAGGCAGCAGGGCAGCGTTTCTAACCTAATAAATTTTCCAAAATGGTGATTTTGAACCACAATTTGGGGGTTTACTTTTGGTTAACCTTAATCAAACTTCTTGACACAGTCAAGGCAATTAAAAACATAATTAAATCCTCATTGGTTATATTCCCAGTATATATTAATTAACCTTCCCAGTTAATTAATTTGTTTGAAGACAACAAGTCTTTACTTGACACAGTCAAGTCCATTTTGGCAATGATTGAATCCTCATTAATCATATTCAAGGGTATCAATTAATTAATCTTCCCAGTTAATAAATTTTGTTTTGAGACACCTAGTTTCATAATCTGAATTGTTCAGATTATTTATTTTGGCCCTCAATTAGTACAGCCTAATTGATTCCTGGGTAATCCATTACTACACTGTAAAATCTCTCCAAGGTTAATCATATTGTTTTAGATTTCAACCTATAAAATTCATTGCATTTCAACATCTTTGTGAAACCACAGCCCAACGTGACTGTAGTATGGTCACAGTAGTACTATCCCAGATAATGTGAAGTTTTGTCTTTATCATTAAATCTAAATCAAGTACTCTTGTAACTGTGCTTTTTTAGCAGAGTTACAATGTGGGAATATTTTTAAACATGATAATATTCTTTATTGAGAGATAATGATTATATACTTATTGTGAGTCATGGATGATAGGAACATGATAGCGTTGATCACACAGTGAGATGATGAAGGGGGTGGCCTGATCCTGTTAATGAGTCAAGTGGTAAAACAAAGTATCCACTGTAAGTGATCATCATTTGTTCATGTTGTTGGATTTGGAAATTTGAGTTGACTTCATAGTTTGTCTTTGAGTGACTGGATAATTGGATTGTAGGTCACAACCTGCTTACTCTGAACCTTGCTGGCGGGTTGAGCCTGCTGTTTCAACACCCCCAACTGAAGGTCAGCCTCCTATGGGGACAGGTTGTCAGAGGGGTGTAAAGACCCAACAATTAGGGAAGTATTTTAGCTAAGTAAGGCGCCAAGTTGGCCACTTGGAACCCAGTGAGCGCAGCCATAATGGGATATTGTCCTCATTCATTAAAAGACCTTTGTGTGTATGTTATAACGTCCAAAATCATCAGCAAAATATGTGAGTGCATAGTATACTAGGGTGTATATAGTTATAGACTGAGTGGAGTGGGGCAAAACCAGTGTGGGCCAGGAGTACTTATTGGAGGAGTTGAGCTGTGCTGGCTCGTTGTAAAAGTACTCACCAGTTGGGTTATTGAATGGCCCTGCAGTTGATAGTATTGGTGGCCCCCAATCTCAAGGCAGGCTATAAGGACAGCCAAGAATATAAAGTGGTTCATCCTCTAGTCCTGGGGAAGGGCAGACAACTCTTAGTGTCTTTAACTTTCTGAAGTGTGAAAAACTTGGTTGATTAATGCAATAACAATTGAGGGGTAATTTGCTCAATGATAGCACAAACTATCATCAAGTGATTGAGCTTTTTTATATGCTATCATCCTGGGTGGGGCATTAATAGTGAAAAACATTGAACAAAGAACCCCCAAACACTTGGTGCTGTCTGGAATTTCCTTTTGGGAGTGGGATTGGAGGGGATTTGCAAGCAATAAATTGTTAATCTCTGACTTGCATTGGTTAAGTGCTTCTTCAGGCACTTTCATGCACCCAAATTCCACTTCTGCAATTACTGCATTGGTTGATTTACAGGGCAGCCTGTCATCCCCATCCAAATTTGGTAGATTCCAAATTTGGGCATCACTTTACCCTAAATTTGGGTTTGGGTAAATGCCTTTTTTGGTTTCCCAATTTGGTAGTTTCTGCATCTAGAAGGGGTGGATGGTCCTACTGTGGGGGATGCGCTGCCTCCCGCTGGCAGGCTGGCAGCGGGTGTGTGCAAATGAGCCGCCAGGCTGGGCGTATAACCGGCAGGCGCCTGGCAGTTGACTGTGCAGTCTGCAGACAGCGTATAAAATCCAAATTTTAAAAAAAATTAGATCTCTAAAATCTTTATTAAAATCTTTTTGTTTTGCAACAGTTTCCCCAATTAGGGGAAACTGCTGCCATTTTTTGTCTTGACCTGTAGGACCCACTGTGACCAATATGTTATCTTGCAGAAGGTTGTTGTCAGTAATATTTCTGACAGAGGTTCTCAGGAGCCCAGGCACCATATTGTACTAACTCTTGTTTGGTGGTAGGTAGGACAGTCTCACACAGTTTTTGCCTTGCTTTACAGAGTCTTAGGCGGTTGTGATGAAGGATCTTGTCTTTTTTGTGTTTTCTGAGTCTTTACACAAGGTAAGTGTTGTTTTTTTACCTTTAGAGAAAAGGCAGGGCCCACTTTTTCTGTCTGTAGTTTGCTCTGGTTGGTATTCATTACCCAGACTTTGTCACTGACCTCAAGTCTATCTTTGATGGGGACAAAGGTATTCTGTAGGTGTTTTTCTTCCTTCTCTAACTGGTTACTACTGACCTGTATTACTTGAGGGTCCAAGTGGGGTGGAACCTTGCTGGGTATTTCCAGCTTGGGTCCTGACAGTGCTTGGATAATATTGGGCTGTGTGCCATAATTGAGCTCAAATGGGCTTTTCCTGGTGGATCTGTTCACACCAGTCTGGCATACAAGGAGTTCAGTTGATAGCTGCTTGTACCAATCCTCAGGTCTCCCGTTGGTGAGCTTGGCCAGGGCCTGTACTAAGCTGCCATTCAGCTGCTCCACACATCCATTGGCCTGGTGGTGATAAGGTGTTGTCACAGTGTGCTAAACCCCATTCTTGGTGAGGTATATGTTAGATTTTCAGAGGTCAATTCTTTGCCTCCATCTGTTATCAGGAGTTCTGGTTTTCTGAATCTGCTGATGATTTCTTTTCATATAAAGCATTGAATGTCATTGCTGATGTGAGTCTTCACTGCTTGCACCACTGGCCAAAGAGTGGTAAAGTCAATATTAGTGATGATTTATTTCTTTTTTTATGCTTTCCTGGCATTGATCCTGCAATATTTAGGGCCCACACTTTGAAGAATAGTTATGAACAAATAGGCAATACAAACTTAGGTGGGACATTGCTTTTTGCAAACTTTTCATATACTTCACATTGGTCAAGAACTTCCTGGACGTCCCAATATAGAGTTGGCCACCATGCTTTATGTTTGAGGAATTTGTAAAGGTTGCAGCTCTTTTTTTGTCCTATATCTCATTGGTAATGTAGGATGGTGTTGACTCATTGATGTGTAGGGATGTAAGGTATGGTGGTTCCATTGGTCATTTTGTGGTGTAATGTTCTGTATACGTCTATAAATAGGTGGCATTTTTAATGACTGTTTCTTTTGTTATATCAATTGTGAGGAGGGAAGCCTTTGTCCTTTTTTCTGAATACCAGGAAAGGCCATTCTGGGTTAATCTCATTCTCACCTCTTGTGGCCCTAACGTACAGGTGTGAGAGTGCATCTGCCATGGCAAGTTCCAGCCCAGGCTTGTACTGGACAATCATAATGAATCTTTCTAGAAGTTTGCTCCAACAGGCTTGTTGGCAGGAAAGGTTTGCCTGAATTTCAAGTATATGATAATTTGTGGCCGGTTAATGGAGTGAGTTCTTCATGTTGCTCCAATTAGCAATGTCACTTGATATGGCAGTGTACAATTGCCAATAATTCTTTGTCATGTATAGGGTATTGGCACTTGCCATCTGTCAGTTTGAGCAACTTGTAGGCTATGGGCAGGAAGTCACTATTGTTATTATTGATTTGTAATCCTCCCCCAATGGATGCATCAGAGGTGTCTGTCTCCATTTGGTATTCACCATCCCACTTGGGGTATTGTAAGATGGGCACAGTTGTGAGCTTCTTCTTAAGACTTCTGAAGCAAAGGTTGTTTTGGGGGTCCATACAAATTTAGATTTGGCGCCTGTTATGGCAGACAGAGGTGCAGTTAGGATGCCACAGCTGGGGATGAATCATTGTACATAGGAAACCATTTCCAGGAATGTGCAGAGTCCTGACTTGTCATTTGGAGGCGGCATCCTGCAGATGGCTTGTATTTTCTGGCTGTCAAGTTTAATGCCATTCTTTGAAACCATTTGTCCTAGGAAGGGCAGCTGTTTGTGGAAGAATTGGTATTTGGAGGGCTTGGCTAGCAGTTTATGTTGTGCCAGGGTAGCAAAGACTGCCTCCAAGTCCTTATGGTGTTGTTCTACCAAAGGGCTGTAGACAATAATGTTGTCCAGGTACACCAGGGTGTGTCTACCAATGTGGGGCACAAACACTTTGTTCATAAAGGTCACAAAGGTTGAAGATGTGTTTTTCATTGCAAAATTGAGCACCACACGCTTGTATGATCCATACTTAGTGTGTAAGTCCATTTTCAAAACAGCAGGCTCAACTTGCCAGTAAGGTTCTAAGTAAGCAGGTTTTTGATCTGCAATCCAATTATCCAGTCACCTGAAGCCAGGTTAGGAAGTCAACTCAAATTTCCAAAAACAACAAAATGAACAAAATCTGAGCCCCCATATGGATACCTTGTTTTGGTGCTTGACTTGTTACAAGGATCAAGCCACCACCTTCACTATCCCACCATGTGATCAACACTATCATGTTCCTGCTATCCACAATTCACAATGACTATATAATGCCTATCTCTCAATAAATAATATTATTTTTTTCCAAATATTTTCCCCTTGTAACTCTGCTAAAACAGCACAGTTACAACATTGGTAGCAGAAGTAGGGTTTTCATCCTACTTTACCTCTTGAAATTCTGCCTGTTGCTGTACTTGCTGTGGTCATTAAATCCTTGATAGAATCATGTCTGGCCTTCTTCTGGACTGGGCGCTGTACATGCCTGGTACCAAAATACCTAATTGTTTTGTCCTGTACCAGAACATGGTGATCCCACTCTCTGCTTTTGACGCCCTGTTGGCACAAGGCTTCTTCCAACACCCGCCGCTACACCTTGGACAAAAGACAAAATCATCATGCCAGCCTACGTAGCCCAGAGACTTCAAAGTGCCTCTTTGGAGTCTTTTGTTGGAGCCAATGATAATAATGCCACAGCATTTATTCAATATTTCCAGATCAAGTTGACACAGAGTTGAATGCCCACAATGCTTCTGGATTGCAGAAATCTCCATTCAATTAACACATGACGCTGTTACCTGGTACAACAAGTGGCATGAAGAGCACACTGAGAAGAACTGGGACGCCTTCAATCAGGACTTCCTGGCAAAATTTGTGCTGAAGAACACCGCCCTCATGATCATAAGCCAAGTAAAGAACCTGACCCAGACTGGCAAAGTGAAGGAGCTCACCCAAGCTTACAAGGAACTCTGGATATATGCCCCCTCAGATTGGTTTTTGACACTCCAGCCACACATCTCATGTATTACGACACCCTTTAGTCACATGTGATGAGACACAACAACCTGGACCAAGTAACCAATCTGCAAAGCCTATATTGCAAAGCAGAGAAGGCAGAGCAGACATTCAACGCCCTCCACAAGGTGCAGACTGGGAAGAGAGAGAGACCCAAAGATTCCCACTCAACCAGGCATTCCAATTGACCACCCCCTGGGAACAACAGTAACAACGCAAATAATAAACCTGCAGGTTCAAATGGACACAGAAATGGGAACAATGGCCAATCAAACTGTGCTCATTTCTGTATCACTGCCACACAAGACAATCAAGACAAGGGAAAAGCCTGGGGAGAGCACTAAGCAAGCCAAGCTCTCCCTGCACAACTCCTGACTTGCCCAACAATGAATACCAACCCAAAGACATGGACCAGTGTCCAATGATCCAAGTGCCCTCGGAAGACCTGCTACTTTACACCATTGCTAGACATCCCAATAAACTGATGTCTTACCCTTTCTTCTTTTGCAGTTACACAGGCTCAGCACTCCTGAACTTGGGTGCAGATTGAACCCTAGTCAACAGCAGCTTTTTAGACAAGTTCAAGCTAGCCACTAATCCTTTGCGGATTAAAAACATGGTTTTAGCTGATGAACATCACATTATTGTGACAAGGGAAACTACCCCATTCTCCATCACACTAGAGAAACTGCATTCCACCATTCAGGGTCCAGTCATTGATTTTCCCAAGTTTGATATTGTGCTGGGACTGGACTGGTTGCAAAGGAACAACCCCCACATAGACTGGGCAACCTTGCTACTGATCATCAAACATGAAGGCTCAATCACCAGCTCTATCCCAACTCAATGGACCAGCTCCTACACAACCACATCTTTGTACGCATCACAGAGACCCTGGAAAAAAAGAGAACCTCAAGGAAATTGACTAGGACTCCTACCAGTACAAGATCATACACTTCAAATACCACCAAGATACTGCTACGCCCCAGGATTGCAAAATTATAGCCCATCATCCAGAAATCTTCAAAGAGGCTCTACCCGGGTTGCCACCAGAGAAACACATCTAACACTATATTCAAATTAAGGGAGCTGTACCTAAGGCGCAACCCATCTACCTCCTGACCCCAAACAAAAACAAAGCCCTACATGCTTACCTCAAGGAAGTGTTAGAGAAAGGACTTATCTGCCCCTCACAGTCTCCTTTTGGTGCTGCTGTATTCTTTGTAGCAAAAAAAGATGGTACTATATGCCTAGTCACAGACTACTGATCCCTAAACTAAGTTACTATCAATAATTGTTACCTACTGCCACTCATTGACAACCTCTTTGATGCCTTGGGCAGCGCCACAGTCTTCTCCAAGATTAGCCTAACTGACAGCTACAACCAGATCCACATTAGGGAAGAAGATATTCCTAAAAAAGCCTTTTGTACTAAATATGGATCATACAAGTGTGTGGTATTCAACTTTGGAATGACAAACACCCTGTCAACCTTTGTTACTTTCATGAACAAGATGTTTGCCCCCCCCCCACATTGGTAAACACGCCTTGGTATACCTGGACAACATCATTGTCTATAGTTCCTTATTAGAACAGTATCACAAGGATATGGAGGCAGTCTTTGCTACCCTGGTGCAACACAAGCTGCTATCCAAGCCCTCCAAATGCCAGTTCTTCTGTGAGCAGTTACCCTTCTTGGGACACATAGTTTTGAAGGATAGCATTAACCGTGATAACCAGAAAAATCAAGCTATCTGTAAAATGCCACCTCCAAAGGACAAGTCAGAACTCTGCACATTCCTGGAAATGGTTTCCTATATACAATGATTCATCCCCAGCTGTGGCATCCTAACTGCACCTCTGTCTGCCATAACAGGCGCCAAATCTAAATTTGTATGGACCCCCCAACGCAAACTTTGCTTCAGAAGTCTTAAGGAGAAGCTTACAACTGCGCCCATCTTACAATACCCCAAATGTGATGGTAAATACCAAATGGAGACAGACACCTCTGATGCATCCATTGGGGGAGTATTACAAATCAATAACAACAACAGTGACTTCCTGCCCATAGCCTACAAATCATGCAAACTGACAGATGGAAAGTGCCAATACCCTATACATGACAAAGAGTTGTTAGCAATTGTGCACTGCCTAAGTGAATGGCGTTGTTACCTAGAACAACAAGAGGAGTTCACAGCAATGACCAACCACAAGTTGCTTATATACGTCAAAACACAAGGAAACCTATCCTGTTGCCAAGCCCGCTGAATGGAACCCCTGGAGAGGTTCAATATGTGCATACAATATAAGCCTGGTCTAGAACTTGCCATGGCAGATGCACTCTTACACCTGTACGCCAGAGCCACAAGAGACAAGAATGGGCTCAACCCAGACTGGCCTCTCCTGGTGCTCTGTACAAAGGACAAAGGCTTTCCCCCTGGCACCACAAACATAACCAAAGAAACAGTTATTAATAACAAGCACTTATTTGGGCATGTATATGGGACCTTAAATCAGAAGATGACCAACAGAACCACCATCCCTTATATCCCCACACATCAGCAAGTTGACACAATCCTATGCTACTATAGAGACCTAGGACACACAAAAAGCTGCAACCTCTATGAATTCCTCAAACACAAAGCATGGTGGCCAACTCTATACTGGGACGTCCAGGAAGTCTTGGAACAATGCAAAGTATATGAGAAATTTGCAAAGAGCAATACCCCACCTAAATCAGTACTACCCATCCGCACACAACTACCCTTCAAGGTATGGGCCCTAGACATTGTGGGCCCCATGCCAGGGAAACATAACAAAAATAAGTACATCATTGCTGCAATAGACTTTGCCACACAATGGCCAGTGGCACAAGCAGTTAAAACACATACAGGCAATGATGTGCAGCAATTAATAGGGAAAGAAATTATCAGCAAGTTTGGAAAGCCAGAAATCCTTATAACTGACAGAGGCAAAGAATCAACCTCTGAAGATACCAATGTTTAGTTCACCAAGAATGGGGTCCAGCACACAGTAACAACACCTTATCACCTTCAGGCCAATGGACGTGTGGAGCAGCTGAATGGTAGCCTTGTGCAAGCCCTGGCTAAGCTCACTGCCGGGAGACCTGAGGACTGGTACAAGCAGCTACCAGCTGCATTGCTTGTATGCCGGACCCGTGTGAACAGATCCACCGGAAAAAGCACCTTTGAGTTAGTTTATGGCACACAGCCCAACATCATCTAAGCACTATCAGGACCCAAGCTGGAAATGCCAAGAAAGGTTCCACCCTGCTCAGATCCTCAGGTCATACAGGCCAATAGTGATCAATCAGAAAGGGAAGAAAAGTGTCTACAAAGACCTTCATCCCCATTCAAGACAGACATCAGGTCAGCAACAAAGTCTGGGTCATTAATACCAACAAAATTAAATTACAACCAGAAAATGCAGGCCCTGCCATCATCCTAAAGATAAATGAAAACAATACTTACCTTGTGCGAGGACTTGGAAGGCGTAAACAAGACAAATTTCTCCATCAAAACCGCCTAAGACCCTGCAAAGCAAGACAAAAACAGTATGAGACTGTCTACCTGCCACCAAACAACAGCTAGTACAATATGGCGCCTGGGCTCCCAACAACCTCCCTGACAACCTACCCCCAGAGGAGGCCAATCTTCAGTTGGGTGTGTCAAAACAGCAGGCTTGACTTGCCAGCAAGGTTCCAAGTAAGCAGGTTTGTGACTCGCAATCCAATTATCAAGTTACCTGAAGCCAGGTTAGGAAGTCAACTCAAATTTCCAAAAACAACAACATGAACAAAAGCTGAGCCCCCATATGGATACCTTTTTTTGGCGCTTGACTCATTACAAGAATCAAGCCACTACCTTCACCATCCCACCATGTGATCAACACTATCATGTTCATGGTATCCACAATTCACAATGACTATATAATGCATATCTCTCAATAAAAAATATTATCTAGTTTCCAAATATTTTTCCCCTTGTAACTCTGCTAAAAAAGCACAGTTACGACACCATCTTGGGTATATCATCCTCCTTGATGCAGATTTGACTTTAGCCTGCAGTTAGATCCAATTTTGGAGAAGACTGTGGCATCAACCAGGGCATCAAAGAGGTTGTTGATGAGTGGGAGTGGGTAAATATTTTGATGATAACCTTGTTTAGGGATCAGAAATATGTAACTAGTTGAAGGGTACCATCTTTCTTTGCCACAAAAAACACGGCAGCGCCAAAAAGAGACTGTGAGGGGCAGATAAGACCTTTCTCCAACGCCTCTTTGAGGTAAGCACGTAATGTGTTGTCTTTATTTGGGGTGATTAAGTAGATAGGTTGTGCCTTAGGTACAGCTCCTTTAAGCTGGATGGAGTATTGTATGTGTTTTTCTGGTGGCAACCTGGGTAGAGCCTCTTTCAAGATTTCTGGATGGTGGGTGTGGAGAATTGTTGACCAGGGATTGTGGAAGGCCTAACTTATTAGGCAATTAATGGCAAATTATTAAGGACCAATCAATTACCCTTTCATAAAATAGTGTCATTAAAAGTACATTTATAAATGTACAGTTAGTGGCCCATGATGTTATCATTGTGATTAATCTTGCCACATTGCTGCCACCCTAATAACTGGGCGCTGGGACGCCAGCAACATCAGAAATATGCGCCACAGCGCCAGCATTAATTATTCTTGGCTCCAGAGCGCTGCTACAGTTTACATCAAGCGCCAGGACGCCAGCACAATTACTTGCAAGCACCAGAGCGCCACAATAATTAACATCAAGCGCCAAGACGCCAGCCTTGAGATGGAATTACACCAAGGTGCCAGGCTCAATTTGACTGGTTGATTTGACTCCCAATAAAGGTCAAATATAGAGGTGATTATATACCTAAAAAAGGATCACACAATTAATGTGCTAGCAAAGGGTGTCCTTGTGCTAGGCATTGCAGGATTGTGCCCTAAAATGAGAAATTGCCCCTTTTTCTGCCAACACAACCAAGACTCTACAGTGTGTTGGAATGTCCTAGAAGACATTGCCAGTGACTAATGATTATTAATACAAGAATGCCCCTATATAAGGCATTGGTAGTAGATGCCAGGAGGTAGAATTTTTAGCTACTTTTATAGGATCAAATAAAGTTATTCATTACAAATCAAGTTAGTCAATGTTTCAGAATCCTCACATTCAAAGGGATATAGTCAGTGTGTGCCCATGCCTCCTAAATCTTCTGTTGACTCTGCTGGTGTACGCCAAATTTCAACAGTGGGGTACAATTTTGCAGTCCTGAGGAGTAGTGGTATCCCGGTGGTTATTGAAGTGTATGATCTCATATTGGCAGGAGTCCCAGTCAATTGCCTTGAGGTTTACCTTTTCATCAAGGGTTTCCATAATGCGCACAAAGACATGGTTGCACAGGAGCTGATCCACTGAGTCAGGGTAGATCTGGTGGTTTACGCCCTCACGCTTGATGGTCAATACTGAAGTTACCCAGTCTACATGAGGGTTATTCCTTTGCAACCAGTTAAGTCCTAGCACAATGTCAAATTTGGGGAAATCCAAGACAGGCCCTGGATGGTGGAATGCAAGTTCTCTAGCATGACAAAGAAGGGGGTAGTTTCCCATGTCACTGCAATGTGGTGTTCATCAGCTAAAACCACGTTTTTAATCTGTAAAGGATTAGTGGTCAGCTTGAACTTGTCTAAAAAGCTGCTGTCAAATAGGGTTTGGTCTTTGCCTGAGTCCAGGAGTGCTGAGCCTGTGTAAATGCAAAAAAGGAAAGGATAGGACATCAGTTTATTGGGATGTCTGGCAATGATGTAAAGTACCGGGTCTTCTGAGGGCACTTGGATCATTGGACATTGGTCCACATCCTTGGGTTGGTACTCATTGTTGGGCAAGTCAGGAGTTGTGCAGGGAGAGCTTGGCTTGCTTAGTGCTCTCCCCAGGCTTTTCTCTTGTCACAATTGTCCTGTGTGGCGGTGACGCAGAAATGGGCACAATTTGACTGTCCATTGTTCCCATTTCTGTGTCCATTTGAACCTGCGGGTTTATGGTTTGAGTTGTTGTTGTTCCCAGGAGGCAGGCGGTTAGAACGTCCAGTCAGGCAAGAGACCTTGGGTGTAAGAAAGGGGGGCTAAACTAACTAAGTTCAGCTCCCATCTTGGTGAAAGGAACCACCAGGATGCCACCCAGTGAAAAACAGGGATGACCGCTCTAAGGGGGGACGCTGGGGACAGTTGAGGAAAGTAGGAGTTCAATCCCATCAGCACAAGGCCAGTGGTCACCCAAGAAGCACAAGAGGCAGCAGGAGGAGATATCTTAATAGCCTTGAGGGGGACCAACGTGCTCTTGTTTGGGCTGAAAGGGGGAGGCTTAAATATCTTCTCTCCCTCAGTGGAGGGCAAGATGTGATCAACAACATCTAAATCCAAGTCTTTGTACGTCAAACTTTTCACTACAGCCTCTCCAGAGAGGAGAAGACCACTAGGAAAATTCAGGAGGCTGGAGGGGTGGTCCCTCACAAACCGGGCAGAAGAAGTGATTTTTGACCACAAGTCCGGTGAGGTTGACCAAAGAAGCAACAGGAACAGAGCACAGGAAAACACGACAAATTTCAACACAGGGAGTATCATGGTTGTAATATCCTTGAAATTTGGGGAAGATTTGGGTGGTTTCTGTATAGCAGACAATAAGAAAAAAGGCCACAAGGGGAGCCACAAGCAAAAGGCCAAAGGAAGCAGCAGAGCGGGTCCAGGTGGCTTGGGTGTGATCTCAGGGACCTTGGTACTTGATCAGAAGCAAAAACGGGTTTGAAATCAAGAAATTTAATAAAAAAATCAAAATAATAGTAGAGATTATAATGAAATTTGAATCAAATCTGAAGTTTGAAGTTGGTTTTTGAAAGCAAAAGCAACTGAATACAACAACTATACGCTGGAGCCTCTTTGGACGGGTCCAGAGGAGTTCCTGAGTTCAAAACTGGGGGGTAAAAGGTAAGCAACATGTAAACCACTAACACTTTAATTTTAGATGATAGGAACCAAAACTGGGTTCCACTCAAACCAAGTATTTTAAATAAACACTAAGTGCAACAAAGTTCCAAACTTTTTAATGAATTTGACAATTGACAAGCAGGGGACCCAAAGTCCCATGACATTGTTAAAAGGGAGTGAGTTGTTGTGAAGTGATCACCTGATTAGTTTGTGCTGCATGTGATTGGCTGGGTGGTAAAATTTGCTGGCCAGAGCCAGGGGTGCTGGAGAGTTTCAGAGTAATTTCTGTGGATCCACCTGATTGGCTGGAAGACACCTCAACCAGTTCAGGCTCATTTGAATTTCTGGTCCTAAATGTATTATCATTTGATTGGGCAGTCCTGATTGTCTTTAAGAGAGGATAACACCATACTAACAAATAGTCCAAATTGACCAGTGTTTCTTCCCAGGCCAGAGCAGCCAAAGCTGGGGGGTCTGCAGGATATGCCAACACAAATCTTTCATCCACAGTGTGGGCTAAATCTTTGAGTGAATTAAGCAGTTTTGCTGGACTTTGAGTAGTTTTGCTGGACTTTGAGCGGTTTTTTTGTGTGGCAAGGAAAGACGGTTCAATCCAGAGCCAGAGGTGGCAGTGAATTTACATTGGGTTGCTCTCTTTTTCCTGTATGTGCCTTGTGAAGAGCATTATATGTTTGTTCCTCTTTTTCTGCCTTACAATACAGGCTCTGTAAGTTGATCACTTGGTCCAGGTTTACATGTCTCATTACATGTGACTTGAGTGAGTTGTAGTACATGAGATGGGTAGCTGGGGTGTCAAAGGCCATATCTGAGGGGCACATAGTCAGAGTTCCTTGTATGCTCAGGTGAGCTCCTTCACTGTGCCAGTCTGGGTCAAGTTCTTCACTTTGCGGATGATCATGAGTGTGGTGTCCTTCATCACAAATCTTTCCAAGAAGTCTTGTTTGAAGGTTTCTCAATTCTTTTTGATGTGTTCTTCATGCCACTTGTTGCACCAGGTGCCAGTGTTGTGAGTCAATTGGATGGAGATTTCTGCAATCCAAAATTGCTGTGGGCATTCCATTTGGGCCAGCTTGCTTTGGGCAGACTGGATCCATGCCGCAGCGTTATTGTTGTTGGCTCCTGCAAAGGGTTCCAGGGCAGCGCTTCAAAGTCTTTGGGCTACGTAGGCTGGTATGGTATTCTCATCAGTTGTACAAGGTGTGGCAAAAGGTGTCTGGAAGAAACCTTGTGCCAACAGGGTGTTGAAGGCGGGGAGTGGGATTACCATGTTTGGGTACAGGACAAAACCATCAGATATTTTGGTACCAGGTGTGTACAGCACCCAGTCTAGCAGAAGGCCAGACATGATTCTATCAAGGATTTGTTGACTTCAGAAAGTACAGGCAACAGGCAGAATTTTGTGAGATAAGGTAGGATGAAAACCTACCTGTGCTACCAATGTTGTAACTGTTCTGTTTTAGCAGAGTTACAAGGGGAAAAATATTTAGAAACTAGATACTATTCTTTATTGAGAGATAATTATTATATAGTTGATGTGAATCATGGATAACAAGAGCATGATTGTGTTGATCACATGGTGGGATGGTGAAGGGGGTGGTCTGATCCTAGTAATGAGCCAAGCACCAAAATGAGGTATCCACCATGAAGGATCATCATCTGTTCATGTTATTGGATTTGTAAATTTGAGTTGACTTTCTAGTTTGGCTTTGAGTGGCTGAATAATTGGATTGCGGGTCACAAACCTGCTTACTTGGAACCTTGCTGGCAGGTTGAGCCTGCTGTTTCAAAATTGTCAAAGGAATTGGCACTTAAATATAACTAAAATGTATGCACCATGACTTCTTCTGCCTGTACAAAACAAGAGCAGCACAACATAACTATCAACTTCCTGTACCCAATGCAAAACTGGATCAGTACCGAGCACAAATCTCTGACACTCTCAAGAAAATCCCTAAGGTTTGAACTTCTAGCACCCTAGGGGGAGATGTTGCAACATCTTCAATTACTTCCTATTGGGGAAGGAATTCTCCAAGTAATTCCCAAACTAATCATTATGTTGATGGCTTTCTTATAGCTGCCCATCTAATATGGGAATCAAACCTTTTGAATCCTAAATAGGACACTATTTGGATAATCCCCATGACTATCATGGTATATATGGATAGTATGTGGCTTCTCATGATACTATATAATCCTCTAAATTCTTATCAATAAAGTATCATCATCTTCTTTATTTTTGCCTTTATTTCATGTATTATACTTCTCAGAAGTATATACTTGACAATACAATATTTTATTCAAAGCTAGCAATAGGTACAAAAATTTGGTCTTTGTTTATCCCTGATAAAAGCCTGTTTAAAAACTCTGGATTGATCAAAATCAGAAGGCAAGGTGGAAGTGTATTGTCTTCATTTCAAAATAAAGTGCACTGGATTCTAGGGGGTAATTGTAAGGGAGATCAACCGATGTTTCATCATTTTATACATTGAAACATTTCATTGGTGTAAAACTCTTTGTTCTTGGATATAATATGTGATACCCATGAGCTGGTTTATTTAGATCAGTATACATCTGGTAGGTTGGTGTACATGCCTGCTTTACCCTGTTATCTATTTACATATTTTGGTTATGAGAACGCCTGTTTTTGGTGATTCGTTTTATAAAAATGTTTTTATAAAAATCAGTGTAAATATTATATTTCCTATCAAATTAAAATCAGCACAGATGATTATATGTTTAGTGCACAACTTCTGCTTGCTTTGGACTAACTTTGACTCGTCTATTTAAACCGATGTAAAAAATACATTGATTGTATTTTTCGCTTTTTAAAACAGCTCTTTTTAAATATCTGGGTTTCTACTAGCTCGATGAATTCCTCTTAAGAATCTGTTTATTTGGAATGTTAAGAATAGAATATTTATCAGTTAGGATGGAGAAAATGATTCTTTATTTTGGCCGAGTTTGGGTTTTTTGTGAGATCTAAACGTGATGATCGATTCTCTTATCGCTCTATCACTTTGTTGCTTATCTCTTTATCTATTGGATGTTTATCTGTCCACCTAGCCCATTTAAATATCCAGGTCTCTTGCGCCGATTGAGTATTCGATTTTTCAAAAAAATCATCCTTGGTCTATTTAAGCAACAAAATAAAATATGAAATATAAAGTAGCGTTGAAATACACCGATCTAATTGGATTTCTAGATACAAACACTAGGTCAGCACAACTAGATCAGCAAGGGCCTTTTAGACATAGTGGCGATGTTGCCAGAATAGTTTTAAACCTGTATCCCATGTTTCAAAGAGGAAGCACATGCATGATCTTGATTTTTGCAAACCGCTTTAAGATGGTTTCCTAGGACTAATAGGTAGCTGTAATTGATAGCTGAAACCTCTATCAGAGAGCACCGTCTAAATTCGAGCTGATGAAAATTGCAGGTTGGCACTGAAAACCTGAAATTAGAAAGACTTGTGGAGATTGTGCGAGTCAATGGAGGCGTATTTCGTAAATTTGAATCCACCAGCCATCAAAGAATACGATGCCGCTAAAGTGGATGGATCCCTGCTCCAAATACATGTGGCGAATAACAGGAACCGCATGAATATATGGATTACAAGTGATCGGTTTAAAAATTATGGAGAATTCTAACCAAGTGCCACCCAAAAGTGGACAAGCCGGATACTTCCATAGCTGTCAATTAATGACGCCCACCTCTGATAGCATAAACTGATCCATTCAATACATGTTTAATTTCAATCAAGCCATTTAGATCAACAACATCACTCAACTAAAATTCCAATAAATTTCCATTGCTGTGAAATATTATTTTAGTGCCTCATTGGCACCTGTTTAAGAACAACCAAGCAAATTCCAAACAAAGGATCAGCACAATAGGATGTTCACTCCACAAGCATCAGAATTGGAGACGGGATGAATATTAAGATCATCAGAATTTGTGCTATGGCCTTTAAGTTATATCACAATTCAGGGTAGGGTAATGTTCAGTCAACTGACTTTCCTACACTGGATTCTCGGTTGCTTTTGATCCAACTACAGTAGTTTTAAAAGCTATGGCAACAAGCGAAAATACTTCAGATTTAAACGAAATGATTTCAGATTTAAACAAAATCTAACTCTCAGGTTAAAATATACACTCTGTTAACAGGGTTTATTGGCGTTAATGGGCGAAATGGGTCAACACAGCAACAAAGGGCTCACATGCAAAGCAAAACCATTCAAAATACAATCTGAAATACACTGATTCACAAACAAAATGGTGTGAGTTGACTTTCGGTGTACATGTGGGTCATTAATTTAGGGATTAGGCCATTTTATAATACACATGCTGCCCAAGTCGCAGCATAACAGTTCAATTTTGAAAAAATCAAAAAACAAATGTTTATATTTAAAACAGTAATAACTCAACAAAAAGTTAATATTTTTCACACTGTAAACTATCAAAATGAAGCTAAGAATCTTATCTTTCCATTGGTGTTAAAATATTAATACATGTAATATATTGAATATTAAAGCAAAAGCAATTTAAAAGAGCATATGTCAGATTTTATTATATTATTTTGATAATGGAATAAAATGGATTACTTTAACCTTAAAAAAGTTAAATTTTTATTAATCAATATATTCTTTTTATTTGACGAAATTAAAGATAGGATCAAGAGCTTTATTTCTGCATTTTATTTTATTATAAAAGCTTAATTATTTAGGATTTTATGGTAGTTTGAAGTTAGGACGTTAATTTATTTGCTGTTTAGATGAATTTTGAGGTTCAAGTGAACTGCAAACCTCAAATTAAGCATTTTTTAAATACAATTCTTTAATATTTTATCATTTTAAAAATATGCAGAACAGTTATAATTAAGTTAATACATCATTTTAATTGATTTACATAGATTACAAAGAGGATATGATGTAATTTGATGCTTAGCTGATACACATTTATCACTTGTGCATGAAAACTGGGATTTCATTTATTCTAGAAATATAAATTCAAGTTGAAATTGTAAATAAAGCTGTCACATCATTTCTTTTGGAATGGTGTTATAAGGCTTGGTATATAAGAGCTAAAGCACCACATAAGGTTTACTTCAAACCATCTTCACAAAAAGATATAATTCCTGCAACCAGCACTCTTTTGCAAGGCATCTCTACAAAGCACCTCTTTATCAGCAATCACAAATCCAATATTATGGAATCTGTTAACTTTACTTCTGCCATGAAGCCATTTTCCTCACCGGGAGCATCAACAAAAAGAGAAAAAATTGCTATGCTTAAGAAAGCATTCCTCTTTGTTTCTGGAGGCAATCTTAATTCCTTCATCAATCACTTCCTTACTCAAACTTAATTTGGAAAATAGAGCTTCTTCCTGCTATCCAAAATCAGAAAATAAATGGGATAATTGATAAATTAAAGGATCTACTGAAACCTTCTCCCCAAAAGCATATCCCATCCCTTCAATATCTGGTTATCTCTAGCTACTCTCTGAAAGAGCTTACTGATATGGGGTTTAATATAACAAAAGTGAGTTTGAATACCCAAGAAAAATAAATAAAAATAAAAATGTAAGCTTAAACAAAAAAGCCAAAAAAATAATAACTATTCATTAAAAAAAGAAATAATCAAAAAAATAATTAAAAAACTACTGGAAAATTCTTTTGAAACAAGCCAGTTTGCAAAAAAAGCACCAGAAAAAATTTATAAAGACATTGAAAAAGAAATGAATGAATATTCAACTGAAATAAAATATTCTCTATTAAAAACAAAAAAAGAAATATATGAAAATATGAAAATAAAAAATGAAATTTCAACATCACTTTCAACTTATTATAAATTAATACCAAAAAATATAATAAAGAGTAAAAAACAAACTGACATGTGTAATATTTGTAACTTTAAATCATCTTTAGAAAAAAGAAAAGAAGAATATGAAAGTAAAAACTTATTGTTGCCAGAATCTATAAACAGGGACTTAAAAGCTATTAATCAGCACCAAGACTTTTATGCTCATCGAAATAGGGAATATAAGAAAGATATCAATGAATTAGATAATGAATCATGTATTATAGTTATAGATTTTAAGGAGAATTTAAAAGTTGGTGGTGGTCCAATTGAAACCAATAACTGTTTTTATTCCAAAAGACCTATTTCTTTATTGGGGTTTGCATTGGTATTTAAAGAAAACAATAAAGTTAAGTATGAATACCATGATTTTTTATCTCAAATATTGTCTCATGATTCTTTGTTTTCAGGGGAATGTCTAATAAGTCTTCTTAAATCAGATAAGTTTAAAAAATAAATAATATCAAAGTATGGACTGATAATTGAAACCATTTTAGATCCTATGAATTCTTATATTATCTATTTAAAGAGGCACCACAATATATTAAAGGGTCTGTTAAATACAATAGACTTGTAGAATGTCATGGAAAAAGCATTGTTGATAGTCACTTTGGTGTCATATCAAAAACCTTAAAAGAGAAAGAAAATCAGCTTTATATTAAGAATATAAATGATATTAAAAATATTTTTGAGCAAGAAGAAAAAAGAAAAGAATTATATAAATCAGTGCTATCAGGCTTAAATATTTCTCAAAAGTCATTCTTTTATATTTATGAGAGAAAAGTTAGGCCTATAAGGAGAGAGCTCAAAGTTAAAAATATGCGCATCAATCTTTCATATTTGATGAAAGATGGGAAGTTGTATACTTCACCTTTAACATTTGAAAGTTTATCAGAAGATTCTGAGATAACTTATCATTTGAAAACATGTGGTGATACCAGAGAAACAAAAATATCAGAAGATGCTAGTGGTTCATTAGGTCAAATTCATGAAGTAGGGCAGCTTACTAGAGGGTGTATTTTAAATAGAGTTATCTGTCTTTCAAAAACAACAACCTTTTTTTCTGAAACAAACTAAGAATATTTATGATGAGCCAAAGATAGGGTAATAGCATTTATAGCTTTTGGGCTACTATTACTCTCCCATGCAACTCATCATAAATATTTTTAGCTTGTAATATTTAGTAGCACTTAAGATATTTCCAGCAATATTATAAGGTGCAATTTTCAATTCTAAAATTGATAAATTATTTTTTTAAAAATATCTAAGCCCAAGATCAATTAAAGATTTGGCATTGATTGTATTTTAATCTTTCTGAATAATTTGAATATGAATAATGTAATTAAGCTATAAAATAATCAGTCCAGCGCTTAGGCATAACAAGAAAAATAATGACCCATATGTTTACTATGTGAACTGGTGACAAAATACACCCAAGCATGGTGTGTCAAAACTCAATCCAAAAACGAAACACAATAGCAACTCACTATGTAAACAAAATCACTCAATCATTTTGTGCAATGAGTTGTAATCAAGAATGATACCAAGGTATCTAAAATAAGACACAAGATCTGAAACAAAAATTTTAAAAATATTGTGTTGGGTGCTTAATTTGGCGTAAAATATGGGAAAATGAGTGGAAATTATTTTGGGTATTCTAAAATGGGTGTGGTAAAACCAAAAACAACTAACTAAGAAATAAAAAATCTATAATTGAGATATTGGGTGGGGAAAAATATTAATTGAATATCCATAAACAGATAAAAGCAAAAATTAAAAATAAGGAGTAACTTAATTAAGTTATATTTAATATTTAATTAAATTCTCAAAATGGAAGGAACACAGCAACAGACTACCATTGCACCCGTTGTGCGCCGCAGTTGCGGTTGCCCCCGCGGGTCAAAAAATAGACTTAGTGCAACACAAGAGCCTACTCAGGAGGGAGGCGGGAGAGGAGAGTTCCATAGTGACGCTGCACTGACACAGCCAGTTCAAGGAGCACAAGCTGCTAGGGTGCAGAGCATAAACCCTCGGGTTGCAAAGCTGACCTGGAAGCCCACCAAGGTTACCTTCACCAAGAAAGTTAGAGACAAGGAGCTGGAACTTACTTTGTATGTGTTTGACGTTGTGTACCGGCGAGATTTGGTCCCGTCAGCCATGCTGGAGAAGGTGAAGCCTGTACTTGATACTAACTACAAGCCCTACATCAGTGATGGCAATCAGGAGGAGGACAAGAAGCCTGAGTTCTACCAAACCAATGAGGAACAGTTAGTACTAAAGAAAGTTGCTGCGTTTTACACCAAGGTGCCCATGCCTTGTGTTGTGCCCAACGCCAACGAGCCAATCCTCACTGCTAAAAAGCCCGCTCACAAGCGCATTCCTGACATTAAGGCATCATCCTTCTCTGGCTCATGCGGGAATCTGGTGATTACAAGGTGGCTGCGCCTCTTGTTGGGGTGGATCCCAAGTACACCTCAAAGATCTTCAACAAGTTCATTGATACTGGCTGAGTCCTCGCCGCAGAGAAATCCTTGCGTGTTTCAACCATGCTCACCAAGGAGCACAAATGGGAAATCCGTCAGTGGATAACCCAAGATTACCATCTTGAACTGGCAAATATACAGGCTGTGGTCAAATCTACTTTTGGGGTTGAGGCCTCAATTTCCTTTTACTACCATCTGCTCAAGGGGATGCACTTTTCCTGGAAAAAGCTGGGGTATCCCCCTACAATTAGAATAGCCCAGCTAACATTGACATCCGGAAAAAATACGCTGAGGCATACACTTCCCCTCAAAGCCAAGGGGACAGTAAAATTCTATTATATTGGCAAATCAGCATTTGCCTTGTTGATGCACAATGGGTATGTCCCCAAAGGCTCCAATGATGGGATGGCAGGCGTGCTGCAGTCTGCGCCACAGCATACTCAATGGAGGCTCTCCTTGGTCCAAAGGGGGTTGAGCTTTATCAAATAATATTGGGTTCTCACAACAGCCGTACCTTTTTGTCATTCCTCCAATTGGTCCAGGAGCACCTGAGGCGCACAAGCCCGGGCTTTACCAACATAATTGTATTGGACAATGTTGGTCTCCAAAAGGTGGCTGACATTCTTGAGGAATTCCCAATGATTGACACAAGCATTGCAGTGGGCCCCCAGTAATTGGCCACAGCAAATTTGCGCCTTCTCTTCCTCCCAGCTTATTTGCCTTTCCTAAATCCCATTGAGGAAGTCTTTGGGTGGCTCAAGCGAGTCGTCAAGCAAGGAATCCCAACTGGGACCAAGTACCTCTTTAATTTGCTGCAGGCCAGGATCCACACCCTCCTAGCTGAGACTGTGGCCAAATTCTATGGCCACACTGATTTGTTCATCCTTGCGTGCCTAGCCAAACAGCCAATCAATTAAAGGATTAGTGTGTCAAATTTTTTTATATTCTCTTATTTACTATTCAAGATTTATTGATTATCATTTTATATTTAGATGGTTCCACGCCCGCAATCACATTCAGAAGATCCATCAATAGATGTAAGTAATTTATTTTATTATATATTATTTAATATGTCATCTGAGGTTATCCCAAACGCTTGATACTGGATTACGCAAATATATTCATATCACTTTTGTCAAATAAATATAAAATAGTCTTATAAAAATTAAACATAAATCGTAAAGTTGAAATTTATTTTATTCCTGTATGATTTAATACTTTTATGAAACCCATTTCCGCAATATATTTTGCAAAACTTGTTTGCTAAAATATTATTTAAAAAGTTATTTATAATATAAAAATATAGTAGAGTATAAATATATTTATTGATATAGAGATAAAATTAAGTGCGCCTATAATGAGTTTGGCGGTATGTACCCACCCTGCAATGGAGGTGGTGCACAACCTCCACTGCCACACTGTGGATGGTGGATACACCCATATTAAAGTATTTGCGCCTGATGGTAAAAGGAAGGATGGTGAGGTGGGAATGGAAGAGCAGCTTTTCTGGTGGAGCTTTAAACCCAAAGATGCCAGCCAGGACCAGGGCGTCCTGTATGACGTGATCCACTGAGTCATACCCAGGGGGGACCTTCTTCCCGTCCAGTGAGAGCTTGGCCTTGTCAACCCCAAGAAGGACCCTGTCTAGGTCCTCTACAGATGCGCCTATCCCAAAGTAGAATAGGAACCCCAGGTAAACAACCAGATGAAGCCTTTGCCCAGCAAAGGCTTCCATGAACTCACACAATTTGTTGTATACAGTGCTTATATTCTTCTTGTGCTTGGTGTTGGCAAAGGTCAGCTGCATAGCTGCAGGGAATCCCGTCTTGTTGGCACTCCAGGCCAGCCCAAAGTCTGCCAGGAGGATTTTGTCTTCTTTACAGCTGTTGCGTCTGCAACAGACAATTTTGACACCACACGCCCAAAGTTCTCCAACAGGTAAGAGATGGTATGCTCCACTGGGAAGGAGAAGCAAGCAGCCGCATGAGCCTGGCCCATCTCTGGTATATTCTTGAATGGGAGCGTTGCCAGGCTGTCCCAAACAAGCTCAATGGAGTTTACACAGTAAACTCCACTGAGGTTAACCAGGTCCAGGCGGACCAGTTGGGTATCCTTGTAGGCAGTAACTGCCCACTCAGATGCCCCCTCACCATGCAAAAGCCCAGCCAATGCCTTCCTGGACATTGGGAATGTACCATGGATCCTGTCTTCAAGCTCCTGCAAGACAGGGGGGGACAGGAAAAGCTGCCTTGCCACATGATTAGCATAGTTGGCATAGAAGGTGGGGGGGGAAAGGGACCAGGACCCGGCAGAGTTCACCATCAACATCTTCTAAAAAAATGTAAGTATTTAAGAATTTTTATTAATTATAATTTTTTAGGTTACCTTCTTGGGTTTCTTCCTTGCTGGCAGCTTCAGCCAGCTTTGCCATTCTTGGCGCATTCAATTGCACAGGCAATTTGGTATCCTCTGCCCTGACACGCTTGGCGGGTTTGAGGTAGGCATACATCTCTGGGTCATCAACCCAGACAGCCAACAAGGAAAGATTGTATGCCTTGAACTGGAGACCCTTGACCACAGTTTTTTGAATATTTAGTAAGCGCTTGATTGTCTTCTCTGGGGTGTCTGGCATTTTTGACATTAGTGCCTTTGCGGACACCCTGTCAATTTTGTCCCCAGTGAGGACGGCGGACTTCACTTTGGCTTTGACCTTGCGGTCAATATCCTTGATTTTGGCAATTGCCAAGTCAAGGTCCTTCAGAAGCTTTTCCAATTCTCTCATTGATTTTTTACTAACCTTTCCATGTGTTTTTATAGCTTTTGCCCCAATAAATTCTGTATTATTTTGATACTGTTGCCTCTTTGTTTATTCCTTTTTGTTTTCCTATTTACTACATTATCCCATCTTTTTACCCATTATGTATATGTTTTACACTCATCTCAATATGTGTTGTTTGCTTTGTGCTGACATTGTTTCCTTAATTACCATATTATTTTTGGTGCTTGACATAGCCCCTTGTGAAAATATTAACAAAAATTTGGTGATCAGCTAAATTTGAATTAGAAAATTATAGTGTTAACTGTTTTTAGATAAAGTTGTTACTGATCCAAATTCAAAACATTAATGATAAAATTTAAGCCAATCAGGAGCCAAGTGATAAAGTGATTGTTGTGACATAAAGGGTCATTCAATAATTCTTTGATGCATGTGTGCTAATTAATATGATTGGTTGGATCTTTTGCTATTGTATGCCATTGCCGCTGTGGCAAGTTGTTGATGAACTAGTGCTAACCCAGCAGCTGATTGGGCACTAGTCCACCAACAACTTGCCACAGCGGCAATGGTGTACAATGGCAAAACATCCAGCCAATCATATTAATTAGCACACGTGTATCAAAGAATTATTGAATGACCCTTTATATCACAACAATCACTTTATCACTTGGCTCCTGATTGGCTTAAAGTCTATAATTAATGTTTTGGATTTGGATCAGTAACAACTTTATCTAAATACAATTAACCTATAATTTTCTAATTTAAATTCAGTTGATCAACAAATTGTTATTAATATTTTCACAAGGGGATGTGTTTAAGTGCTAAAAATAACTGTGTTCAGGATCTAAATACATGACATAGTAAATATATGATTTTATAGAAATAAGCTGAACATAAAGAATATAGCCAACTATAAACAAAGAGAACACAAACAATTGAAATTCAAAATAAAGATAATATAAATAGAAATTTTTTGGAACCAGGGGGTTCATTGAGGCAGGAAAGAGTGATGCCTAGTAGGAAGAATGGCGCAGGAAGGAAGAAGTAGAGGCAGTGCTGGCCTGGGGGATCTGGGATTGGATGGGTTGGGTTTGCGGGTGGGGGGTGTTGGTGGCGGGGGTGGAGGCAGGAGGATTGTGCGTGATGGCCGCCATATGCCGCTCATTGTACTCCTCATCAGTCATTGGCTGGATGGGCTGGTAGGTGGCTGTGGCACGGGGTAGGAGGTGCTTATCCTTGCGTGATTGGTTGCCCATGTTCACATGGAAACCCATTTACGCAAACAAGTCAGCCGCCATTTGGTGACCAAAGAGAAAATTGTGATCAAGGACCCCAAGATAGAGGTTGTTGAAAGCCTGAGGGTGGCGCTCCCAGAGTTTATCTTCAATATTAAAGAACACAACATCTTCCAGATGAACGTCAGCGTGACCAGCTGGGTACACTGAGGCCTGGTGCCCACGTTACTGGATGACCTCAAGGGTGGTGGAGCTACCCTCCATCTGGTGGCTCAAGAAAACCCAGTATTTGGAATTTGAGCCATCCCAGGAGTTAAGCAATCCACCAAGGATGTGGTCGTATGAGTACCCATCAATGAAATCAGGGT
This sequence comes from Entomophthora muscae, assembly GCA_014839935.2. Classification (NCBI taxonomy): domain Eukaryota; kingdom Fungi; phylum Entomophthoromycota; class Entomophthoromycetes; order Entomophthorales; family Entomophthoraceae; genus Entomophthora; species Entomophthora muscae. Next base: position 176,319 of record QTSX02000157.1, read on the forward strand.
TTGTCCAATAGTAGACAGAACCCTTGGCTAAAACAGCCAGAAATGCACCAATGAATGTCCCCTTCTTGACCTTCTTCCTTCCATTCTTGGTGGCGGCTTTTCCTTGCTCACCAAAATTTTCAAATGCAATCAATAACTTGTAGTACAAGACAAACATGATGTCATCTGTTAGACTTGTCAAGCATCTGACCAGGGTTGATTTGATTGTGGTGTCATATGGGGATGCTCAGTGCCATCCCATTGGTTGCCAGCAAAATTTGTAAGAACCCTAATCAAAGCCACCTTTCTGTGCATCCAGAGCTGCACCATGCGCTCAGACACCCAAATGCCATGGTGCGCAAGTTGCTTCTGGACCTGGGTCAAGGGAAGCTTGGGGTCCCGCTGGAGGAGGTCAAGCATTATTGGGTATGCCTCATTGATCTGGGACTCTGTGGCCTTCTTTGGCTTCTTGGCTGTCCCAATCAGATTTATCTTATTCATCAGGTTGTTGAATTCCCACATGACAGTAGCCCATGTGAATTGTAATTGGCTGGCTATCTTATCCCAGGACAGACCCTGCAGGTTGAGTGCCACAATTTCCTGAAGAATTTGGGCAGTGATTATTCTGCGTTTGGGGCGCTGGGCGGCAGGAGCTGAAGCCTGATTGGCTGTAGGGGGGCAGGTTGGCTGGTGGCGGGAAGTTGTTCCAAATCAAAGTTGCCATCCTGATTGGTTGGTTGACAGGCAGCTTGTGCAGGGGTGAGTGTGGGAGCAAGGGCAGAGCTAGACGCTAAGTGACTCTCAAAAAAGTCAAAGCCATATGGGTTGGGGGACAGTAACAGGTCAGCTTTCTTGTTACCCGCCTCAAAGGCTTGGGTGTAAATGAGTGCCTCCACGTTCTGAGCCTTGCCTCCATTGAAGCTGGCTTGGCTGCTGCTGGCTTGGCTTCTTGTGCTGTCAAAGATATTGCTAGTAAAAACCATTGTAAAAAAACCAAGGATAAAATCACTAAAAGTAGAAATTTTAAAATTTAATGATTTATTTTTATTGTAATCTCAAGTCCATATTTGGAAGGTTCTCAAAACCTTTTCATACAAACCTGGAGCATTGAAAATGGATAAAATGCCTATGTTCCTAAATTAGATAGATGTTGATTGGCTGTTATACTGTTAATTTTCTATTTTAGGCTGCTCATACTACACATCATGTGTGAGTTCATTTCATTTTGTGCTTGTGGAATCTCACTTCTAGATTGCTCAAATTTTGTTTCATTTTGGTCCTTCTGTTGGTGCCTCATATGAATCCTGCTTGGATTATAATATACTCTGGAATAGCATCCATCCATTTCACTTGTTGTGTCAGTTTGTTTTGTTTGTGGTTTGAACTACACCGCTTGATGTTTGATTTAATTTTGTTTAATGGTTCAGTGGAATTTTTTTTGGTTTGACAGTTCATTTATTAACCAAAAATATTTAAATTAATTGAATCCTGAATCTCGCGCAACTTGGATTCCGTTTAAATCTGAAATCAGTTTGTTTAAATCTGAAGTAATTTTGCTTGTTGCCATAGCTTTTAAAACTACTGTATAACTTTTCCATATTATCTTCTTAGATTAAAAAAAACTTAAAATAAAGATTTTTAAAAGTGATATTTGTAAAAAATACCTTACTTCTTTTTTATTTTGTTTTCTTGCTAGGGAATTTAATCTAATTGGCTTTTAAAAGTGTACATTTTTAAAATTAAGCCTGTTAAATGCAAAAATAAAAACAAAGCAATTAAAAATATTGATTAAATTTTTGCTTGATAAATAAAGGGGTTTAATATTTTTATTGCTGTGAATCTAAAAAGGTTACAAGCAGAGGAAATTTCAGTTGGATCAAAATTTACTGAAAGTCCATTGTAGGGAAATCAGTTGACTGACCACCCTCCTGCTCCACAATTCATGCAGATTTGTTTTGTAGCTTTAGGAGGCAGACCACAATTGTAGCAGCCACATCTTGTGACCTGCTCCTATAGTCACAAAACAAATATGCATGGATTATGCTGTGGCCAAGCACAATCTTATCTTGTTTTGTGTTAATTATAATCAGAATCATGTAAGCTATTCCTTTTGGTTGATAAAATATATCTAAATATCAAAAAATAAACCTTTACCATAATTGACTAAAATAAAATGTGGATCAATCAAAACTATCATTTTGAGATGATGTCAGATAACCCTTTTATCAAATTGTAGCCAAAAAGTAAAATCTCAAGACCTGAAACTGCTCTAGTTTTACATCCTGTGCCATGCAAAAAATAAAAATAATCCTCCACCCTTGAAAACCACTTCCCCTTATGTCGTTTGACCTCCATAATGAAGTGAGGCACAAGTTGTGGCCTGCTCCAAAGTTTGTGGGCTTACCTGCTGTGACCGTATGACAGTCACTATTGAGTATTTGGCCAAATAAATGCTCTGAAATATAACGTTATCTCTGTTTTTCTTATTATTGCATGTAGATAGGTTGGATTGGAAGTCTTAAGGTTAAGATTCCTGAAAACTGGATATATAGGTTCAATAAAAGAAAAGAAGGCAAGATTGGCCGGGTCAATCTGGGAGACAGGATGTCTCAAAAACGGTTTAATTAATTGGGAAGATTAATAAATAAATACACAGGAATATAATTAATGAGGATTTAATTATATTGGTTAAATTGTCTTGACTGTGTCAAGAAGTCTGGTTAAGGTCAACCATAAGTAAATCCCCAAATTTTGGATTAAAAGTGCTGCCGCACCGCCTAATGGATTTGCAAGGCACCACTATCAAATTTTTCAGGCGCTGAGGCGCTGGGGCACTGTGGCGCCGGCTGGGAAAGTTTTAAAGTGTTTTAATGGGTTTTAAGGCAAAAACCATTAAATGCAAAGATAACTAAATAAAGGCAAGGATGCCTAGGAATTCAGGGTTGATCAGCTGGTTCCCAGTTGGAACATCAATAGCTGAGTTTTGGGATGTTTAATCCACAGGGTTTTGGTACCAGGAGCTGAGAAAGCTCCATGCTGAATTGATACATTGGGATGAATGGAGTCAGGTGACTTCTTCCCATTGTAGGTTGATTCTCATAGGTTGAGAAATATTGGTGATCTTTTAGGTAAAGATCTAGGTTTGGATGACTCAAATGTCATAGATCACGTGAGATGAATCATAGGTTGATTCAGGAACCAGAGGGGTTTTCAGCCAAATATGCCCTGAATGGTATATAAGCAAAAACAGCTAAACTTTAATAAATATATATTGCCAATTTTGACGCTTTCCCTACAACTGCCTTTTCAATCATTATGTCTTCTTTGTTAAATTTTAAAAGGGCCAAATTTGGAATACTTCACGTGGAAACTGCTGCTGCCAGGAAAGAGGTTCCTACAAGTTTGTTGGAGGAAGCTTGGGCAAGCTTGGAGGTCACCAAGACTGTGCCTGAGGAGTCCTTGGTGGAAGTAAAGACTGCATTTGAAGAGTTATATTCCAATTACTTTTCAAAAGAAGGTACTCCTTCCCAAGGAAACCAAATCTATGTGTGGGATTCCTGGAACCTGTTAGTAGGATGGGACAAAATCTTACAATAAGTGAAAGCAAAGACAAATAGTGAAATTGAGGCTTTAAGGGCAAGGGAGGAAAAGAGTGTTGAGATCATGGCCCATTGCTGGGATGATAACAAAGTATTGTCCCATAAAATTGCCTCTCTGGAGACAAAGCTCTTTGAAGCTTTTTCAAAGGAAGGTAATGGCAATAAGAGTCAAGGGAAGGATAATGGCGAGATGGACTGGTTGGACCTGGATCTGCCACACCTGCACAGATTGCTTTGTGACCTGATCCAAACCATGTTTTAAAAGGCCTTCTGTGACTTTGTGATCACACAATCTCTGTGACTGTCTCAACCATAGCCAGAAAAAACCCATCTCTCCATCATCAACCCAGTGCATATTGTGTTGAAATTGTCTTTAAGCAAACTTCAACTGCTTTTAAAAAGGCTAGATAGATCACAGCTGCATAGCTTATAACAGCTTGGTTTTTGGTACAAATAAGCAATCATCTGCTCAACTTTTAAAATATCACAAAGTGTTAGACTAGATCAAAGTTGCTGCTATAAATTTCATCATAATTTGAAACATATACTACTATTAAAACTGAACCAATTATAGTTCAGTGTCTAGATTAGGGAAGACAACAGTCCAAATAGAAAGAACAAGGATAGGAATATGATATTTTTTATTGGAGAATATCATAATTAACATACCAAAGTGGGAAGTCACAAGTCCACCAGGGAATGGCACAGTGGCAGGTTCAACATAAAGTTTGATCTGAGAATAACTTGAGAAAAGGGATCAGCATATTGAATTGGCAACACTCCTGTTTAGGAGATAGTGCCCACAATTTGACATTGCTCTCAGATTAGTCCATACTGAGAGTCATGTCATGGGGCAGCCCATTGAGTGCCCCCTGTGTATTGTGACATACATTAGCAGGCAGGGGAACAACCTTGGTTGCAACACTGCCTTCTTAAGCAAAGCTTGATTTGATGATTAACACACTCTAAACAGAGCATTATTTTCTACATATACAAGAATGTCATTTGAGTGTCCTTCCCCACATTTATGATGTTCAATATTTATCAGTATCCTCTTTATCTAAACAATTATCTCCTTAGTAACTTTCTTATCAAGGTAAAAGATAAAGCTTTACTGTAAATTCAGAACCTAAACATAGAAATGCAGGATTTTCAAATCCTTGGTCCAAATTTCAAATCACACTTGCAGGCAACTTGGCTGAGTGAAAACTAAAATATTTAATGAAATCAATCATCTTATTTGACTTTTTTTGATTGATTTAAATTGCCAAATTTTGAATCCATTGAGCAGATAAATCAACTAACCAAAGACAAAACACTGCAAACAAATGTGGGATGCATGAATCAGAAATACAGGATTCTAATGTACAATTTGGTATTTTCTTAAGTCTAACAAATCATAGACAATATGAAAAATTAACAAATGTGAAAATGCAGGATTTTTAAATCCAATAACCAAATTTCAAATCATAATTGAGGTGAATTTGAAATAAATCCAATCTATGGGTGTCTTAAACAGGAATTCAGAGGCTCTAGAGTGGATTTGTGCTGATTATTTTAGGAATTGTTGGCATTCTCAAAAATTCCTTAATCCCAATTTTAGGATGTCTAAAACTTAGATCCTACTATTCATTAGACTAACATGCTTAACAATAAAATTTACTAAAATATACACTCCTATTATTGAGTTTAGTTTTTAAAATAAATTTAGTATTCCTTCTTCTTCTAATAGCCAAGTCAACAAGCTGTTCTCCAGCCTTGACAAAATCATACAGGGCTACACTGCAGTCTTCCAACAGTGTAGCCTCCATCTATGGTCACTCCCAACCTGCAGGCCCCTCTCCAAGAACTACACACCACCAAAAAATCTTGCTGGTCCGCAGAAAGTAGCAACAACAAGTCATGCACTCACTGTTGGAAGGCTGAAATCTGGTCATAGTTATTTATGGAGGCAGTGGTTATCTCATTGAGCTGGAAGACATGTAAACCCAACACCAACTGGTGATGAACCAGAGAAAGGCATACAAATTGCCACACCCAATCCCCTACAGAACACAGATCACTCACTGTATTGACAGACATATCCACCATCAGCTAACATGAGAATTAGCTCTGGAGTTGTGTCAGTGAGAGTTAATCCAGGGGGACTTCCAGCAGTGGAGGAGAGTCCTCTGGCTAAGTCAAGGGTGGCATGTAGGATCTGTTCTCATGAGGGGAAACCAAGGGAGAGAGGGGCCATTCAAGGTCTTATAGATATCTAAATGGCTTTAGGTATAGCAGGCACATCAGTCAAGTCCTCTTCAATGAGTGGACTGGTTATGGTAGGTGAGGTACAGCTGGAGGATAGAGGAAAAGCAGGGCGATAAAGGTATTGTCATATGGCTAAGTAAGGGGCTTAGCGCCCCTGTAGTGAGCATTATTTTTGTCAAGCTGCGCTCTTTTATATTGATATAGGAGAGAACTTTGCAGGAAGTTGTTATAACAAAGGACTTACAGTCCAAGCTAAGCAGGAGTTAGCAACCTGGGCGTTGCAACAAGGTAAATAGTACTACCTTTTTGACCTGTGATGAGATAATGTGAATATGAATCTTCCTAAATGGTAGGAAGAGGGCACTTGAAGCTTAAAGAGAAAGTGTAAAAGCAGAATATAGATAAACTTAATTCTATTTGGAAAGGGAAATTCCCTTACATACCACAAGATTTGATCAATGTTTCATTAGTGGAGACATCAATGTGGCATACCACTATTAGAGGTGCAGCTGACTCACTAATAGATCTTGATCCAGGTGGGATACACCATCTCATAAATGCCATCTAGAAAGATGCCATCTCAAAAATGTGTCCAAAAACGCCATCTAGAAAGACGCCATCTTGTACCCTATCTCAGATTTCTGGCTAAACTGTGCCAGATAGCTTAAAATATTCTTAAAAGCCCAAAATCATTTCAAAAACTATAAAAAAACATATTGTCGTGATTTGGGTATGATGTATGAGTACTATAATTGCTTAACTCAAATACAACCTTAGTTATTACTAAAAATTAGATCAAGATATATATCTAGCCTAATGTGTATAATAAAGTATAAGTTATGTAAATTTAATCTTTTATTTATAAATCAAGAAGAGAGTTATATAGTATTTGAGGGATTAATAGGAACAACAGAGCGCCAGGATCCTCTGTTCTGCAGCCAGGTTTAACTATCACTTACCCATTATTAATCTAATGATCAGATGATCATTAGTTAATATAACTTCAGAGTGCAACTTAGTTGATCAATCAGACTAGTTATCATCCAGTACAAGAGTACCATTGTTCTATTGTTCACCGAGCTTAATGGATCAGTTAGTTGTTACAATGAAGGCTAGTTTACATCCAATCACTTCATAACATTTTCCCCCACTAAACTAGACATTACTGTAAAAGTCTAATGCCTCTTTCAGTATGGTAAACTGGCCAAAAAGGGACAGAAAGTCAGTTGTACGCTACACAGATAAACCAAAACCAAGAACCAGAAAGGCCCAAAGGGGAATAACAGAAATTTCTGTTGACAACATACTGGTTCAATCACCCGCGCTAGTCTCAGAAGAGACTGATTTCACCAAAATTTTAGGCGGTGAAATAGATGCAGCTCTTCACAGCTCCTCTAGTACAGTCTTTTATAAACCAAGCACCCGTCAAATAACTCTGTAGCACAAGACTCTGGCATGCCTACTTCTTCAAAACTTTCCACTATTGCCAAGAAGAGGAACCATATTAGTAAGAGAAAAATTCCTACACCTGTGTCCACTAATAGATCCAATAAACCTGGGCCAAGCTTGACTAATCTCCTTTGAGAGTTGAACAAGGATAAAGTAGAGCATTCTAATGGAATAATACAAGAGGATAGTCAAGGTTCCTATATTTAAATGGTTGCTATCCTTTGTTGGGAAAAGATTCCTACTCTGCATTTTGGTGGGCCAGTGGTTATGTGGTCAACACTTATGTTAGCTCTGGAGAACCCTTACGTGATCTTCATAAAAAGACTCAAAGTGGGGAATAACATTCACTGTTGTATACCTAGGTAAAACTAATAAGATATACCCAGTTGTGCCTTAAAACTTCTCCTTTGACAGGTTATTCTTAACAGATAATCAGATATCTTGTTCCCTTGAACTTCTTGAACTAGTCTTTACCGCGTGGTCCAATCCTAGGTCTGCTGTCAACCCTGTGCCCTTGTGGCATGGTTCAGATAGTCACAAATATTGCTTGCAATGAGCTATGAGTACTACCCTAGACCTTCTCATTTATAATTGAGCAGGAAGCTGTCAATCCATGACGTTAGTAGGAAACTTAGTGCTTAGTGGCTCCAAAGTTTTTTATCATCAGAGGCTGCACCATATGCCAGAGTATATTGAGTGGCTTCTTGGAGTCATGTACTCTGTAGGAGATAAGACACCAGATGAATATGCCCATAGAGAGAGTCTTCTCTGGGAATGCATCTTGCTTGGACTTGTGTTCCCTTATTCTATTGGCATAAACCGTGTTAATTTCCTTCCTGTAGATGAGTCTCCTTTTCTTCCTTTAACATTCCATTGGCTGCCTAGTATCTGGTTAATCTACGCAGCAGTTGCCAAGGTCCTCATTCAATTGCATCTGGGGCTAGAGACAATAGCAACTTAATAAAGCACTGATTTTCCTGACACATCATATTATTCTTTATTATAAGCCTTATCTCTTTCTTGATGCAAGTAGGATAACAACCCATGGACTATTTTCATTAGGTTTTTCTTTTTCTGAATTTTTATCCATAAAGGGGTTTATGCTTGACCACTTGGAGCCTTGCCCATATATTGTGTGTGGACTTAAGTGATCAGTTGGCCTGTTTCCAGATCCTTTAGAGTGTAGCTATCTACTCCCACTTTCTGGACTACTTTGACTGGGCCTTGCCATAGTGAGGCAAGTTTGCTTTTGCTACTGTACCCTTGGTTGCTGTAGAATTATACCAAGCTTCCTATCTTGTATGCAAGGAGGGCTGGACAAGTTTTTACTGCATGATCCATATCTTTCTTTTTTGTTGCCAAATTTGTAGAGTATGCCTCAGACTGTAGCTTAATTAAAGTCTGTGCTAATTTCTTCAGATAAGCGTCAGGAGTAAGAGGATTTTTGGCTTTAACTAAACTGTAGATATATGGAGGAAGACCTGGTTGTCAACTGTAAAGAAGCTGGAAAGGGCTTTTTCCCGTGGCCCTGTGGAATCCTATGTTGTACGCAAAGATAGCTTCCAGAAGATATGTATCCCATTCTGTTTTGTGCTGATGGCTAAGCTTCCTTAAGATCTTTACAAGACTTCCATTTGTTCTCTCTACAATTCCATTTGTTTGGGGATGATATGGTGTTGACAGAGTACCACAAATACCCATAATTTTGTTCAGTCTGGATATCATATATCCCGTGAAGTTTATCCCATTATCTGTTAGCAATGTTTGTGGGCAGCCATGTTTGTAGAGTATGTTCTCTAGAATGAATTTAGCTGTGTTCAGTGCCAACTGATTGGGGATTGCCTTTGCTTCCACCCATTTGGTGAGCTGATTCACGGCTACAATTATAAACTTATTATTGCTGGAAGTGAGTGGAAGGGGCCCTACTACATCTATAGCAACAGTGTGGAGCGCAAAGCCAGGCCAAATTAATTGGTGTTGATAGCGCAAGACCAATAGTCTCTCTATAGTGCAGTTATGGCAATTGGCCAGGGTTTCTGCTACATACAAATGAATCCCTATCCCAGTAGCAATGCTGCTTTAGCAGGTTGAGGGTCTTATGGATACCACCATGGCCCACAGTACAATGTGCTGATACTACTGTATCTGTACGTAAAGATGGACAAATGTATGGTAACCACTTCCCTTTATACAACTTAAAAAGCTGATTATCCTTGACACAAGTGTCCACCACAAGAGCCTTCAGAATTTTCTGAATCTTGAGCAGCTCCTCCCCCCACATAGAAGGTTTCAGCATCAATTTATTATAAAGCTTGTCTGCCGCAGAGGAAACCAAGGCAATGATAGGGAGTTGTAAAAGGCATTCTGCATTCTGGTGCATAGCGCCTGAACAATGGATTATCTCATTGTCATAAGCCTGTAGCTTAATAGCCCATCATGCTAGTTGTTCTTCAGGGTCCTTCAGGGTTTTCAACCATTTAAGTGAGGCATGGTCCTTTACTACCGTAAAGTGTACTCCATGGAGGTATACTCTTAATTGTTGACAGGCATGAATAACTGCCAGGCATTCCCTCTCAGTGACCGGTTAATTCCTTTCATGGCTATTAAGTGTATAGGAACAATATCCTACTGGGTGGTCTTGATCATCATTGTCCATCTGAGAAAAGACAGTGCCAATTGCTGTCAAACTAGTGTCCATGTGAACAATGAAAGGTCAATCAAAGTTAGGATATGTCAGTACTGGCTCTGATACCAATGTACCTTTCAGGTCCTCAAAGGCTTGCTGGCATACTGCTGTCCATGAAAATTCAACTTCATTCTTCAACAAGTGAAAAAGCGGACCTTCTAGTCCTGCAAAGTTTGGAATAAACTGTCTGTAGTAATCAATCATTCCTAGGAACACCTTAACATCTCTTTTATTGGATGGCATTTTCATGTGTATGATGGCTTTGAATTTAGCGGGGGAAGGCTGTAAGCCATCTTTACTGATGATATAGCCAAGGAATTCCAAATATTATTTAAAGAAATTACACTTACTTGGTTTCAGCTTGAGATTAGCCACAATAAGTTGTTGAAATACTGCCTCTAAATTTTCCAAATGTTGTTCAAACATTTGTGAAAAGACATTGATGTTGTTGAGGTAAACCAGTACACAAGTTAACTTAAGGTCTCCCATCACAGAATCCATGGCTTGTTGATAAGTTATGGGGGCATTTGCAAGTCCTTGTGGTATCCTAGATGGCTGGAAAAGGCCTTGTTCTGTTATAATGGCACACTTTTCCTGATCTGCCTTTAGAAGATTAATCTGCCAGTAGCCACTAATCAGATCCATTGCACTGAAGTACTTTGCGCCTCCTAACTTATCCAGTGTGTTGTCAATGCAAGGCAGTGAGTAAGAATATTTTTTTTGTGACTGAGTTCATCTTGCAATAATCCATTACCATGTGATTTGACCCGTCCTTTTTCTTCACAATCAACAATGGTGAAGACCAAGGACTTTTGCTGAGAACCAAAAGGCTGGCTGTGAGTAGTTTCTGCAACTCTTCATTGACAATGGCTTGGTTGGCCAAACTGCACCTTATTGGTCTTAAGCATATAGGGGCAGTCCCTTGCGTATCCAATACATGTTCAACTCCCAGAGCTTTTCCTAGGTCATGATTGTTCTCCACAAATAAGTCCTTGTATTTCTCAAAAAAGGCATATAGCTTGGTCTTTCTGGTCTTCTGTCAGACCATTTAGAGAGCCGTGCGGAATTAGCAATAGAACACTTGGCTGATTGCACGGTAGTGCAAACTTGCTGAATTCACCAAATGGGATGACATACATAAGGCTAGAGTTTTCTTCCAACTTTATATAGCCAAAAAGATGATGTTTCTTCACCTTCAGCATTTTATAAGAAAGATTTCCCAAGATTTCTAGGATCTCATGTGAGGATGGCATGACAATACCATGTAGAATCCATGGTTCTAGTTGTAAACCATTGTGGAGCCCAAATACTTCACTGTGCATCCCTTTTGGAAAGCTGAGGCTCAGGCCTGTATTGTGAATTACTTAGGATCCACTTGGAATGGTAGTTTTCTGGAAGAATACAAGGGGATCCCTTTATACTCCTTGGTAGCCAGTGGTAATACCTTAATTTTGTGCTGTCACAAGGTGTATGCTACCAGCATGTCTCCATTGGCGTATTCCATATAATATAGTGTACCTTTTTTGTAGGAAGATATTTTGTTCTGTCACTGTGGTAAAACATATGTATAGAGTGGCCCAAAATGCTGAAGGTGCTATCCCTATGATTAATGATAGTACCATACATTGCCATGAAGCTTGTTCCAATCAGAATATTGTAACTCTCATTGCATAGCACTATTGCAGTGGCTGTCATCACCAATTTACCAAAGCATAAAGGTAAAATATGAGTAGACTCCCAGTGCCTTTGTTCTGTCAGGTCTGGAAGTTCCAAAATCCTCATTGTAGTCAAAATCCAGTGCAAGTTTCAGCTTCTTGACTAGCCTGGTTGAAACAATGTTCCCAGGGGCTCCAGAGTCCAGAATTGCTCTTAATTGCAGTTTATGAACCACTAGTTAAACGTATGTACAGTTGTATTTTTCTCCATAATGAGGAGAGGTGATTTTTGTAACCTTATGAATATCTAACCCTTTAAACTGGGCAAGAAATGATTTCAGCGCAGTTGTTAACTTGGGCTTCAGAGACTTTAAGGTATCAAAGTTTGTGGAGACTTGCACAGACCTCAATAGTTGAGACAACTTTTTAACACTGTCACTTTTGTGGGTGACCTCAGTGTAAGGCATGGAAAGCTGCTCAGCATACAGTATAGAGACAGTATCAACAGCTTCTTGGGAAGGTGGGCTTTCCGTAAAAATTGCCTGTTTCCTGGTGACTGTGTTGACAGCTAAAAACTCTGTGAAGCAATTCTTCATTTATTTCTTCCTTATCAGGCAAGTATCTTTCCAGGTAGGCTTCCTGGTTCAGCTGGAAGTTGTTGCAATAAGGAATGTTGGGGTCTGGATCAATTGGTGGAGAGGGTTGATTACAACTAGCAGTCAGGGTTTTCTACTCAATCTGACTGCTTAGCAGTTTTTTAAATCCTCCCCATCTTCTTCTTGGTCCTTGTCTTTGTCTACTGGCTTGTCCTCTTTGCTGTCTTCCTGGCCCAAGTGCCAGACACTAGCCTTGGGTTGCTTGCAATCCTGAGAAAGATGCCCTAATTGCCCGCACTTGTAACATGTGCAAGTGATTGTAGTACTGTTGGTTGAGGGTGTTACAACAGTTGTTGACTTTTTTAAGAGATCCTTCTCCCAATTCTTGCCTTTTGGTTTGTTAGAAGAGAAGGGGATGGATTTCTTATAGTCTGGGAAAGGAACCTCAAACTGCTCTTTGAAAGATCCCAGATGACTCATGAGTTCAGGTACCATTCTTGCACCATAGATTCCAGACTTTAGAGCAATGTGAAGCTCTCTGTTAAGACGTACATAGTTAAGAAGGGCTCTTTTTACATCAACAAAAGTAGCTGCACCCATTGACACTAGGGTCTGTGCTTTCAGGTAGAAGCGCTCAGAGAAATCCATTAGGATTTCCCCCTTCTTAATTTTCCCTTCTGTGAACTCCATATTGCGGCAAAACAGAGCTTCCTCACTACCAAACTTTGCAATCAAGGCCCTGGACACGTTCTTGTAGGTCCAGCCTTGCTCAGGGAGTCTTGGAATTATTATAGTCTGCGTTTCTGAATCCAGACAGTTGAAAATGGCAGTGTTCTTCATGGCTTTGTCTGCTCCATACATGGAGTTATTATACAGACAGAGAAACATATATACATTTGCTTTTTTTTAAACTTAGGTAGATTGGTTGGCTTAAAATTCTGGATCACTGAGGAGGTGCTAAAGTTGTAACTTCTTCTGGGCAGAGGTGAGGTATTCCTCTGGTTCAAGGTGCAGAATTGTGCTTCAGAGGCTGCATTCCTAGCATTGTGACTGGTCCTGGAAGTTGAAGCTGCCACACCAGGAAGGAGAGTCTTACTGCTATCCAGTACCAGCAGAGCCACATAACCTTCCTCATTGTCCGGCATATATTGTCCTTGTTGCTTTTGTAACTATGGAAAGAGCAACGGTCCTCTGACATGGCCTGACTGGTGGTGGATAGGACTGTGACAGTCCACATTTTTGGTGTTTGCAGGTGGGGCTAATGTTGGTCAAGCAAAAGGTTGGTTGTTTTGTCAAGGGTCTGGATGTACAAGCATTCTGGCTACAGCCAACCTACTTAACATCCAGCCATCACCCAATTTAGTCCCCTTCTAATATACCGTTTGACATACCAAGAATGGTAACCAAGCAATATCACCTGACCATCCAAGTATCCAGTGGCTTGAACCCATCTAGCACATGACCAACCCCTAGGTTCAATCTAACTAAATCCCTGCAACAGTCAAGTCTATATAATTCTAAAGTATTATCTAATAAAATATACTTCTCTTCTTTCTTAATTCCATATTTGAAGCTTCCCTAAAAGGCACTCCTTATCAGTTTGCTGCAGGTGGAGGCCTAGTAGGGAATGATGGCTACTAGGGACATTATGGCCTTGCTAGTAGGGTTAAAGACTACTAGAGGCAGATGTTGCCTCCACCTAGCAGAAGATATGAGCTGTTGTGGGCTAGAGTTCTTCACCTAGAAGGTAACTATGACTGCAAAAGGGTGAAAAATGAGATAGCTAGCAGAGAACTTTGTCTGTTTGAGGTGGAGAAGGTTTTGAACCCCTGGCAGGTAACACAGGCTTCCAGGGAGGGGAAGAGCTCTGAGGGCTCTACGTACCCTGATACACTTACAAGAGGTCTGTGAGCAAGCATTCTACCTAACAGACTGGTAGGGTGTCCTCGTTTATGCCCCTATGGGAGCTTTTGGGGAGAACCCAGAGTGAGCATTGGAGGGTATAGATTTTCTTGGAGGTGTCACCAAAGCAGTTTGCCTGGGGAAGCAAGATGCAGAACTTGGTGTGATCAGGCCTCTGGGAAGTAGAGCTGATTACTCTGCAACTGAAAGCCCAGACTTAATCACCTGGGTTAGTAAAAACAACAACATAGGCTGTGAGGATCTATGGTTGGATGCCATAAGTGGAATGCCACTTGCAAGAGCCCATTCAAACACCAGTTCAATGTAGACTCATGCCTGGGTCTACAGGTTCTGGTAACAGGGACTGAGATAAAGAACCAAGGTGGCTCACAAAATCAGCAGAGAAGACTAGTGAGAGGAACTGTTTGATCACAGAGAAGGCTAGTTGAAGGACTGTTGGTTCATATTGAAGTTTGGAGTCAAAATGGTTCATTATGCAGGTGGAACCAAGATGGTTTCTAGTGAGAATAAGTGGAAGGACTCAAAGATCATGATGCAGAAGTAGCTGGTCATGATAAAGGAGTAGCCAGAGGACTGATAGGCTGTTTAAAGACTGGAAATGAGCTGTTCTGTGAACTAAGATGGACTTTTTGCTGATTAAGCTGAAGAGCTGGAAGATGTGGTTGAAGAGCTGGCTGAAGAACCCAAAGAGGATAGTGAAGAACTTGTGATATGTAGAAATGAGCCAAGATTTTGCTGAATTGATTTGCCAAAGTAAAAAAGTTAGAATTTTTGCCTTGATTTAGTAGTAAAATCAAGAAGGAATGTGGATAAAAGTGTGGGTAAGATATTTTAAATTAAGTTCCTAGGATAGATGAAGGTATGTTGCTATGAGAGCTGGATACAAAGTTGTTTTGGTGGACATTTTCCTTGGATTTTACAAGATTTTGTAAATATATGGGGAAAACATTGAAGAGGTCAGAAAGAACAGTTTAAATAGTATTCTACTATTTAAATGGGTTTATGTTGAATGCAGGGAAGACTGGTGCTGGAATAATGGACTGGTTAACGCTTTGGTGCGCAAAGAGTTGTTGCTTTGAGCAGTTTGAGCTGTGGAAATTATTTTCCTAGTTGGATCCCAATGGAACTTCAGAAATGGTCTATTTCTGTGCTCTGCATTCATTGGTTGATTTCTGGCAGGTTTCCTGATGAAAATGATTGGCTGGAAGCCAAAAGCTTAAAGTGTAAGCAAGGAAATAGTGAATTGATACTTTAAGCTTTTGAGAAAGTAAGTATGTAAGCTTAAGTTATTATATGAAAAGTGAGTGACAATGGTTTAAGCTTCTGAATAAAGCCATTTTGAAGGCAAAACCGTTGGGAAAAGGACACTATAAAAAGGTGGCTGGCTAGAAAGTTACAGGGTCTTTTTGGAGGCCTTTCCTGGGCCTTTTGAGTTTCTGCCAAGAGGTTTTTGGAAGCCTTTTGATCATCAGCAGGAGCTTGATTGTACTTATACAAGTGGAATAAAAATGCCACTGGAGCTATAAAGAGAGCTGAAGCCCACGTTAACGGAGCAGGAGCCCAAGAATAAGAAGCTGAATCCTAAGCGCAGCACCAGAGTCCAAGTCTAAGGAGCATAAGTCCAAGACTAAGGTGAAGGAGTTCAAGACCAAGTACAAGGAGTCCAAGATATTGTTGAAGGAATCCAAGTATTGGCAAATCCATATTGTTTCCTTGACCCCTGGGTCATATACCAGAAGGTTTCCAAGGGGATTTTCCTTCTGAGAGTGAACAAAAGCCCATTTTGACCCCTATACATATTTCTGAGATAAAATTTCCCTTACTAGAGAATGACTATCCCTTCCAGCTGATCCCTGGCTATGATCCAGGACACACTTTGGGGACTGGTGGACAGGAACCCCACAAGGACGCTTTGGCTTCTTCTTGTAGTAGCCTGTGGTCCTGGCTCCATTACAGTCTGGCCTACGTGTACCTGAAGTAGTTGTTTTACTTTGCCTTGTAGCAACATAATATTGCTACAGTGTCATTGTACTTCTAGGGTCAGATCTTTAATCATACGGTTGGTCATGTGCAATTTGTCTTCAAGTCTCTCAATGCGCAAAACTTGCTTATCAAGCAGCATGTTGTTCTTTTCCTGCATAGCCCAATGGCTATTCCTTAATCTTTCCAGGTTATCATGATTCTCTTCTGTGCGGTCATGATTATGCTCAATCAGTTTTATCAGCTTTGAGAATTCCATATAAAAGTGACTACAATCAGCAAGGGATTGATGAAGGCCCTTATCAATATCACTGACATGTGCAGATAACTCAACCCATTCCTGTTGGACTATGACAGTGGATTCCTTGTTGGGTTTGGTGGAAGGCCCATCCTCAATAATTCTTACCAATCAATGGAGCAACTCCAGTTCACTTCATAGGAAGCTTAAAGTTGCTTCTGCTCCTTTGACGTGGTGTATGACCATGCCAAGCCAATTATTCTCCAGTCCTTTATGTTCAAGCATGGTTCTGACCATTGTGACCACATAGTTAGTCAGTTGCTCTTCCAGCTGTGCTGACCAGTTTGCGGTGAAGTTCTGCTGTCCAGCCAAACTATGTAATTGATGGCTGATGTTGGACATAGAGCTTACAAGCTCATTGTACAGCCGTCTGAGGAATGCTTGCTGATTGTTAATCAAGTTTCCCTGATGTGAAATAAGAGAAAGTTGATGGCCCGTGTGGATTTTGTTGTGGCAAATGGCCAGGTGCGCAAAGCTGTGGATATATTCCTTTGCTTGTTTGACTGTCTTCATCTGCAACCAAAGCTGATTGGGAGTAATCCCTGTAAAGTTTTGGAACTTCTCTTTGGCCATAGTACCATATGATGGTAGTACCACCAGCTTCTCATAGACTTCCCTGTTCTGATATGCACCGCAGTCCATACTGCCTATGGCCTTCTCCAGCTGCTGCTGAGTAGGTTTGGCATTCCTGTCCACTTCCAGTCAAATTGGGACGTTGAGGTGCAAGGGGGACTGATCCTCAATCTGGTGGGGGTGTTGTACGTCAGTCATAAATTGACCAAACACAACAAATTCATTAGGCAGACCATCTCTTGTTCCATCAAGGCAATTGCTCTCTGTGAAAAACCCATTGGGGTGGTCCTGCAGATGGCAAAGGAAAGCATGGAGAAGGTTATCTCCATCTCCTCCCTGTGCAAAAGACAAGTACCCAATAGGGTGGCAAGTACTGTTGGACTGTTATATGCTAAAGTGAGCACCAAATGTTGTGATTTAGGTATGTTGTATGAGTACTGTAATTGCTTAACTCAAATACAACCTTAGTTATTACTAAGGATTAGGTCAAGATATATATCTAGCCTAATGCATATAATATAGTATAAGTTTTGTTAATTTGATCTTTTATTTATAAATCAAGAATAGTGTTATATAGTATTTGAGGGATTAATAGGAACCACAGAGCACCAGGATCCTCTGTTCTGCAGCCAGTTTTATCTATCACTTAGCCCATTATTAACCTAATGATTGGATGATTATTAGTTAATATAAATTTGGAGTGCAACTTAGTTGATCAATCAGACTAGTTATCATCCAGTACAAGAGTACCATTGTTCTATTGTTCACCAAGCTTAATGGATCAGTTAGTTGTTATAGTGAAGGCTAGTTTACATCCAATAACTTCACAACACTTTTGAATATACTCAAAATCATCCAAGGATTCCAAATCTGCAATAAAAATACGGGGTCGGCTAATACCAACTAAAGTGCGCAAAGCTCCAAAGTCAACACATCCTAAAACAGTGCTATTTTTGTATTAAATTTTAACTCTATATTAAACACATATATACTAAAAATGAAGTTAAAATCAAATATTTGAAAGAAAGAAATCTATTGTTAAAGAAAGTGGATTATACATTAGACCCAAGGGCTGTGGCAATGCCTTTGAGATGGGTAAGGCGTCCCTCTCTGGTGTAATAGGCCAAAACCTCTTTGGTAACACTTGTGAACTTGACCTGATGGCCAGCATGCTTGGCTACAAAAGCTTTGCCTTTGACGCCTGGGAGTATAGCTGATTTCCATGATCATGTTGAATCTTCAGCTTGTTGATAATCACATTAAACATAGGCTTTTTTACCTTAACCAGACGAGAAAATTGAATGTACCAACCTTCAAGTGATGAAGTGGTCTTAGTTACGCCATTTTTGACCTGCTTATAGCAGTTCCAATTAATTGAGTTGCTGCCCTTGCAGATGCGTCAATGTCCCTGGAATACACCCAACCACTGGTGCTCAAAGTACTGTATGAAAGGAGCAAATGCTTATTGGTTCCCAATAATGTAATTGTCATTGAGAAGCTTGTCATAAAAAAAGGTTAACCTCTTCCTTTCTGACCATGGCCAGAGCAACAAGCAAATGAAGATCTTTCTGACCTCCTTTGTGCAATATTTGAATAACAGCTTATTGAGGGCTGGATTTTTCATCAGGTTCTTGTGCAGAGCCTGGCGGTAGTGAAAGAGGCAGCCTTGGGGCCTACCCCTAAATAACTTGATAAAGATGTTGGCCATGCACCCTCAAAGTAAACTATTAACATGGTATGGTAGGGAAGGGACTCAAGCACCTTTCTGGTTGTGGCCTGTTGCTCCTGGGTGGCCTCTGGGCTGAACTTAATCTTCTTGCGGCCCCTTTTCTCAGTTGGCTCTTCTTCAAGCGTGGGCAAGATGGCATCCAGTTTTTGCTTGAGTATATCCAAGGCATGAATGTAAGTCTCTTCCCTTTTATTAGGGAGAAAGAAGAAGACAAAGGGGATTGTGTATTTATTGACCTGACCATGGATGGCCCAAAGCTGATAAAATAGCTTTGGACAAGAGACAAAAGTCCCATTGGCAAACCAGGTATCACACTTCAGAAGGTGTACAAGATCCTCTTGTGTTGAAAAGCACAAAATACAATTTGGTGAACCTTGTCCATTGTTGTGTAGAAGAAAGGGCTTTCCAAGCATGGTAGTCTTCTGGACTTCTAAAAGTACAAGCTCATTAATGCTTCTAGCGCTGACGCCAATATTGGCATCAATTGACCGTTGATCAGTCACATATTATTGGAGTCTGGTCTTTTCTCCAACCTCCTCTCTCTAATCCTCATTCAAGTAAAGGAGAGCATGTGTTACCAGCTCAGTTGAAGTCAAGTCCTTGTTGAAAGGAATGGCTTGGCAAAGGTACCAGCACATAAGATAGTAGAGAATCATATCAGAGTCCAAACAGCCATGCTCAATGGTGAGCTCCTTGACTTGGGTAAACCCAATTGTAGTTAATTGCACGGGGCAGCCTGGACTATCACATTTGTAGTGATTGTTTGCCATATTTTTTCTCTGGTCATTGCATATGAAAAGAAAGACGTCCTTGACAAAGCCAGCACCCCCCTTCTTGGTCATAATGGGAAACAAGTCAGGGAAAACAGCTGGAACTTTAAATTGCCCATTGACGTTGCAGATTTTGGCAACTGCATGTAAGTCCAACTCTAGGATGGGCTCCTCCTCTGAGGCTATGGTACCATGGTTACCAGAGTTGTTTTTGGAGACTCTTCCATTCTCATCTTCATCATTGGAGTGGACATGCTCCTCCTGGGGATCAGAGGGGGAGTAGACAAAGGGAGAGTGGGGCGGGGCAGGGCTATCAGCCTCAGGCTTGGGGGAAGGCGTGGGGGTCTTGGCAGGCATTTTTTTCTTTAGAAGGCTGCTTGGAGAGGGTAGCCTTGGTCTTTCTTGTCTGAGCAGGAGCAGCCGTGCTCTTTGGAGCCTTGGGGGTAGCGTTTGTGGTAGGCTTGGGAAGCATCTAAGAGTATATTTGCATCAGAAAAGTTCAAATTTAGGGACATTTTTAAAGAAAAAAATAAGAATGTTTTAAGTAAAAAAGTAGTTAATATTTTTACATGGAATTGTAGAAAACTCTCAATTATATACTATCAAAATTATTATGTTTTTTATTATGTAAATATTAAAATTTTATTAGTAGTGCAAATATGCAAAACTGTGCATTTTGACTGAAAACTTGCAAGTGAAATGGCATTTTCAAGATGACGTAATTGAGATGCAATAGCTCAAAAATGTAGTGATTTAACCTTTTTTTATATTAAATTAAGAAATCTACAGTGGAGCTACCTCAACCAGGCCAAAGAGTAAAACTTGAATATTTTTAAAACTAGCTTATACAATTGGGGTTAAAAAGTACCCAGTTGTTTAGAGGAGATAAATATATATATATGTGCAAAGCTTCAGACAGTTTCTTACATTTTTTGTTTAAGTGAGATTTGGTGCTGAATTGTACTTTTTAAAACTGGAAACAGTCAATTTGTGATGGCGTGCTCTTTATAGCATCTTATGACACCATATGTTAAAACAGGTCACTTCCTAGTGCCACATTGGTGGGCGCCACTCCTATTGGACGCTTAGAAGCTTAGTAGATTTTTTAATGGGCACATTTTGCATAACAGAAATAACCTCATTACTAAATAAAATCACTAGTAAAACATTGTATTTTTGAAAACCAAACAACAAAGCTCATACTATGATAAGGAATAAGGCTAGCATATTAAACATGGTTTTTGAATGGCTGTATTATAGGGGGTAAACTATAAAAGTGGTGCTAATTTAGGTTGATTTATAATTTGAGTCTTAAATTAATATCATACTTTATTCTCAATTAAAAAGGAAAAGGCTTGGATTTATCACATAAAAGTATGATTGTATAGACATACAAAATCAAAGACAGCGCTGTTGCACCGTTTTGGTAAAAGCCTAGGCGCCACAGCGCCAACTATTAAAAACTCCAGGCGCCGCCTTACAAATATTTTAGTTGCCACGGCGCTGCTTTTCAGTGGGTTGGATTTTGACATTACAATTATAAATCTACTACTGATTCAAAATATCTTTTTTTGATTATCCTATTGAGACTAGTGCTTAGAAATATGATTAATAATTAGATTAACATTTTGGGGATTTGAAAATGGCGCCACAGCGGCAATTGATATAAAAGTAAGGTGGCGCCTTGGCATCTAAAATATTTGTAAGGTGGCACCGCGGCGCCTGGAGGTTTTTGGATAGCGCTTTATGTATCATAGGGACGGCGCAGCAGCGCATGTCATTGGGTATTCTGCAGTAATGATCCAAAATCTACTGCCAATTGAATATATATAAGTTTTATATTATAAATTTATGATAGTGAGGTTGCAGTAATTCTATTTTGTGAGCTTTGTCATGATTGACATCATTGATTTTATACTACTAATTTATGGAGTTGGCTGCTGTAATCTTAATCTGTGAGCTACGTCATAATTGGCATCATTTCTTGGTCAAAATTTCCAACATATTACCCACTTGACCAACCACTACTTTCTTTCTTTATCAGATGAATCCCAACTCCAGCAGCAACAACAACAATATGCGCCAAGCCTACAATAAAATGATGGCTTCAATGGACAAAGAGGAGCGTAGCGCTTTTTAAAAATGCTGTGCTTAGTTTGTATTGGTTTCTTGAATTGACTTTGGGCTAGTGACTCTCAGTTTTGCAAACAGGACTGCACAACCACTGTGGCTGGCTCTGAGCGTAGTACTGCGTCAAACTCCAGCGCTGGAGATTTCCCTGATGAGGACTCCATGTTTGAGGAGCCTATTCCTGTCAGCAGTGCGCCTCCCAGTAGCAATCCTTCTGGTGCTCAGCACCCCTTTCTTCAAGGCCTTCCTTCTACTGGCGCGCCTCCCCTTACCCCATCTGCCATGCTCTGCGCCTGCTGCAACTGCAATAATGTGGTGGTGTACTACCCCAACCTTCTTAGCAAGTTTGGCATCTGCCACCATGATAAGACAATGTACAGCTTTGTACAGGCACTGCATTCTGATGAGGATGTGATGACCCCTATTTGGGCAGGGGAGTTATACTATGGCCACTACAATGCCTCCCGCTTGGCTGCCAAGGTGCGTCTAGGGCTGCAGTCAGCTACCTTGCTTCCTAGTGAGATCTCCACCTAACACACTCATACCATTGCCATCCACAATAAGTATATTGATAAGGTAGCTTGGGTTCAGGCTCTTGAGCTTGGCGCTGACCCTTCCTTCCATCAAACCTTGGACTTGCTCGTCCAAGCCAATACCAACCATTGCTTCTCTGCCACGTTCAAGGTGTTTCTTCAGGAAGTTGGTACTGGAAATGCTTCTTTGTACCTTCATTTGGCTGCTGCAACTTTCTACTTTATGTGTTATTCTCCTGAGAGTTGCCAGCCTGGACAGCCCAGGTACGCTGGTTGCTGCTTAGAGCATTACCACTCCCTGGCTTACCAGCTCCACATCCCCCTACCCCTATCCTATTCCTACATGGAAGATGCATTGATGGACTGCTTCATCATAGGTGCTGTGTTCTCTGCTTGTGGTGGCTAGGGCCATTTGGTGCCATTTAGTCAGATCCAACTTCCCTTGTGCAACTGGTCTTCTATGCCGCGCAACTCCCAGTTAGCCTGGGCTCAAATGCTGGTGATCCTGGCTAACGTGCGCCAGCGCTTGGACAAAAACCGCTATATTATTGCCACCCATGAGCACCCAGTGATCACTATTCAGCGCCCCACCAAGCATCCCCACCCCGCCAACTGTCAGGCCTCTCCTCCTGCTATGTCTTCCGCTCATCAGCGTAGAGGTGCCCCCAACACAAGGGATCAATCCCAATGAGCCTGCCTTTTCCTTTTCTTGCAATAAACTTGCCTTTTCTTATCCACTTTTTTATTGTTTCTATTATTTTTTAGCTCTTATTTTTTATTATATTAAGTTTTTAATTATTTTTATTATCTTCTAAATTTAGTGCTTATAGAAATATTATTGATTAACGGATTTTGTATGTTGGGGATTTAAATCTTGCGCTGCCGCAGCATAAAAGATGTTTGCAAGGCAGCGCAGCAGCACCCAAGACTTTTACAAGTTGGTGTGGCAGCGCCTTTTGTTTGTTTAAGGCGACGCTTAAATATGGGTAGTTTTTTAGTTGAATTCACTAAGTTTTGGTAACCTTATTTTGATAACAGACTTTTTATTTTGATTTGAGATAGCACTTTTGTGATGCAGTTTTTTGTGATGGCGTATTTTAGGGTATTTATTAAGTGTTTTTATACTCAAAAAATCTTATTTGGATTACTCTTTTTATTTTGATTTGAGATAGCGTTTTTGTGATACAGTTTTTTGAGCTGCTGTATTAGAAACCAATATGTAAAAAATAACTATTTAATAATTTTATTAAATTTTTTTTTTAATTTTGCTGATGTAAATCCCAACGCCATCTCAAAAACACCATCTCAAAATTTTTTTGAGATGGTGTATTGCACCTTGATCCATAATTGGGGGAACTGAACACCTCAAAGCAAAAGAAAAAACCCTTGATTTAGCAACCATTATCAAGAACCAAACTATATGTTTGTCCAATCAAAAATACCTCTTAAGTTGGGTTAACAACAAACTGCAATATGACTAAGCACAATCCTACCTTGTTTTGTGTTATGTCCAACAATAAGTAAGAAAACTGTTTCTTTTGATTCAATAGATATTTATTCATTTATTTAATTAGTATTCAACTATAATTAGCCAAAACAAACTGAAGTTCAATCAGAATTATCATTTCAAGATAATGACAGATAAAGCTTTTAATGAATTAGAGTTAAAAATAAAACCCAACAACTGAAGCTGCTCTAATTTTACATTATGTGCCCTGCTCAAAATGAAATAATCTGTTTCAACCTTGAATGTATTTCAATTCTACATCATGTGCCTAGCACAGAATGAAATGATCTATTTCATTATTAAAACACACCTTCCCTTTATATTTGTTGACTTATACAATGGAGTGAGGCACAAAGTGTGACCTGATCCAAAATTTCATGGACATTGTTTTCCAAGATGTGGTCAGGCCAAAGCGCCACCACCTGGGGAAACCTTTACCAAAGACCCGCCTGCTTGCAGCAATTGTAGATTTAAATCTAACGTTTGATTGCAAGTGGATGGTGGCACAAAAAATTGAGTCCAAGCAGGGAGCAGATACCCCATGCTCAATTTTTCTTATAACTATATGTTGATCTTCAAATCCTGACCTCCTTGGAGGTCAGATAACAGCTTACAGAACCACCATTAGTGGTGTTGAAAAATCTGCAGACCATGGTATTTTATCATCCACCAGATGATATCCTAAGTCTTCTAACATTAGAAAAGTACAGAGAATCTGTGACTTTGGTGTAACCTGCGGCCCAGAATACTTTTTTTGTCTGTAGAAGTAGTAAGTCTGACTAGGCCCAAAGCCCAAAGGATTTGGGAAAATTCTTTCTACTTCTGGATACGGTTCATAGTTGTTTTCTCTATATTTCACTATAGATAATTATACTGTATGACAACAGTATCATTTTTTGCTCTCCACTCAATTAGAATCAAACTAGGGAAAGGATTCAGAATATTAACTCTTTATTGGACTACTGATACTGAGGTTGGCCCAGCTGGTCCCAACCTTGGGTATGTGCAGTTTTTGAAGGAAGCTTGCTTGACAACTATTGCAGCTCAGTATCCTTTTTGATTCTGTACAATTATTCTTGGTCTGAGTGGAGTAGTTGTCTGCATGGGCCATGTTACAGGGCTAGCTAGCTTGACTGGCTATAAGCTCACAAGATGATGGTTACACTATACTGTATCTAATCAGAGCTACTCTAATACAATAAGATCAGAGCATTTTATTTCAGAGTGTTTAGCCTGACAACCCAGTTCATGTTGGACTCTGCTAGACATAATGCAGATGATGGTCCTTATGACGGCCCTCTTGTTCTAGAATACAATTAAAGTTTAGAATAGTAATTATTATGAGGTGCACATTGAGATGCTAGTAGATGGAAACTAATTAATGAGCAGAAATTGCAAGTTCTGTTCATTAATTACAATGCATGAGTTTGTTGATGCCAGGATAAAATTTAGTTGTTGATTCATTAATCCCGCAGCCTGCGGCCCACATCATTCTGTTAAAATCATTCCTAAGAGTGATTGTCAGCTGGTATGCATTAATTGGTTGAATTTTTTTAATTAGTCAATATCCCAAAATCCTGACAGATGGTGTCTGTAAGCTGTCCAAATACAACACACAAGGAGGCCACATCATTGAGATGGATCCAAGAGCTTAAGTAACACTTAGTTTCAACAAATTGCTCTACTAGTTTGATATTTTATCCTCAATAAATATCTTGCCTCATGATTCACTTTTTCAATAACTTCCAATCAGATTTGCAATAACCAGATGACTAGATTCTGTGTTTTTGCCTTTGCATTCTCCTTGAAATCTTCCTCCTCCTGATAAAATGTTTGCTGAAATCTGTGAAATCAAGTGTGAACCCATCTATGCAGCTGATTCTCTGACTTTGAGCTTAATTGAACTCTTCCTCTTATACCTGTGCATTATAATCTCTTGTATATTTCCATATTCCCTCTTGTGACCATAAAACAGTCACCTGGCACATTTAGCCAAATAAATATGCCAGATGATATTTAATTATTGTGTTTTTATTATGCCTTTTATATAGATAAGTTTAAGAAACTCTTTTGAAAGAAATTCCTGAAAACTTAGTAGCTATATAGAACAAATTATAAAATATGGATGGATAGTTAAGACAAACTAACTTACAGGGATAAGACAAGATTGGTTGAATTAATCTTGGGGATTTGGTGTCTTGCAAACGGTTTAAATAACCCCAAAGGTTGATTTATTATACCCGCAGATACAGTAGTTTTAAAAGCTATGGTAACAACCAAGAATACCTCAGATTTAAAAAAAATGATTTCAGATTTAAACAAAATCCAATTTTTGCAAGATTCAGGATTCAATTAATTTTAAAAAATTCAGTTAATAAATGACCTGTCAAACAAAAAATAAATTTCACTAGCCCATTATACAAAATTATATCAAACATCAAGCGGTGTAGTTTTAACCACAAACAAAATGAACTGACACAACAAGTGAGATGAATGAATGCTGTTCCAGAGTATATTATAATCCAATCAAGATTCATATGAGGTGTGACAAATGGGGTTGGTGCTCCACCTTGCCACAAAGGCATTGGGCAAGGTAGACCAGGCCAGGCCCCAAACCATGGAGACCATATTGACAGGAACCAGTTTTGGGCGGGCAACAACCACAAATTCTGGTAACTATTAAATATGGCCAGAAGGATTGCAAAAGTGAGTAATAAAATTTGAGAAAAGCTTAGCTGAAGCATTTACTCAAACAACAAGAGAAAACGATTCTGCATAAATTTTATTTTTTTCAAAATTTAAAATCAATTTTGAAATGTTGATTTTTTTGCCAATTGGTTGTTTTTGTTGTTTTTTACTCTTATTTTATTATAAATTTAGGAAACCAAGATAACTTCCAGGAAACTATCATAGTAGGTATTTAGGAAAAAATATAAAAAGTTCATAATGAATATGGAAAGAGAGAGATGATTGGATAAAGGACAGAAAAGGGAAAATCTGTTATCCAATAGTGGGGTTTTGGAATCCAACTTAGTCAGTTGGGTTTGTTACATGAGGCACTAACAGAAGGACTAAAATGAAACAAAATTTGAGCAATCTAGAAGCAAAATTCCACAAGCATAAAACAAAATGAAGTCACACAAGATGTGTAGTATGAGCAGCCTAAATAGAAAACTATCAATTTAAAAGCCAATCAACAGCTATCTAATTTAGGAACAGAGGCATTTTATGCATTTTCATGGATCCTAATTTGTGTGAAATGGTTTTGAGAACCTTCTAAATATGGACTCACAATTACAATAAAAATAAATCATTAAATTTTAAAATTTCTACTTTTAGTGATTTTATCCTTGGTTTTTTTACAATATGGTTTTCAACAGCAACATCTTCAACAGTGCCAGCAGCCAAGCCAGCAGCAGCCAAGCCAGCTTCAATGGAGGCAAGGCTCAGAACGTGGAGGCACCTGTTTACACCCAAGCCTTTGAGGCGGGTAACAAGGAAGCTGACCTGTTACTGTACCCCGACCAATATGGCTTTGACTTGTTCAATAGTCACTTTTTGTCTAGCTCTGCCCCCTCAAAAGCTGCCTATCAACCAACCAATCAGGATGGCAACCTTGATTCAGAACAACTTCTTGCCACCAGCCAACCTTCCCCCAGCCAATCAGGCTTCAGCTCCTGTGGCCCAGCGCCCCAAGCAACAAATAATCACCACCTAAATTCTCCAAGAAATTGTGGCACTGAACCTGCAGGGTCTGTCCTGGGAACAGATTGCAACCCAATTGCAATTTAACCAAGCCACTTTAATACAAGAGTTCAACAACCTGATGAATATGGGGAATCTGATTGGGACGGCCAAGAAGCCCAAGAAGGCTCCCAAGTCCCAAACCACAGAGGTGTACCCAATAATGCTTGACCTCCTCCAGCGGGACCCCAAGCTTGCCCTAACCCAGGTCTTCAAACAGCTTGCACACCATAACATTTGGGTGTCTGAGCGCATGGTGCAGCTCTGGATGTATGAAAAGGTGGCTTCAATACAGGTTCTGACCAATGTTGCCAGCAATTAATGGGATGGCGCTGAGGATTCCCCTTATGATTATGACATTGAATCCACCCTGGTATGATGCTTTAAAAGTCTAAAATATGGCATCATGTTCATCTCTTACTATAAGTATCCATAGCTTTTGACAATTTTGGTGCTCAAGGAAGAGCTGCCACTCAAAAAAGGAGAAAGAAGGTCAAGAAGGGCACATTTATTGGTGCATTTCTGGCTGTTTCAGCCAAGGGTTTTGTCTACTATTGGACAAACCCAGATTTCACCAATAGCTACTTGTACAGCCACATCCTTGGTGGATTACTTGACTCCTGGAATGACTTGAATTCCAAGCACCGGGTTTTCTTGAGCCATCAGATGGAGGGTAGCTCCACTGCCCTTGAGGGATCCAGCAACGCGGGCACCAGGCCTCAGTCTACCCTGCTGGCCATGCAGACATCAATCTGGGTGATGTTGTCTTCTTCATCATTGGATCCACAT